>CM035091.1:3920375-4520375 GCA_020205505.1 Panax japonicus | reverse complement strand
CATCGAAGATCAGAAAAGAAGATTCTTGGCTTGTGCAGACTTGAGCCTATCGATCTGCATGTGTTACGATGTTCATCAATGACTTCTTGGTAGAACCTATCCAAATTTGTGAAATGCTTATCTAGTCCGGCGCACATTCCCATGACTCTATCAATTCATATTTGAAATTGAAATTAACACAATTTTTTTTTATAGTTATCTAAACTTATTAATTAGAATATGAAAATATTTTATCTGGGCATTCAATTCAAAATATATATTAGGAGAAATGTTTAAAGTGACCGATGAATTATATTATATCCATCTTTATTCTATACATGAGTATACAGAAAGGATCAAGAGTAGAATTCTTAAGTAGCAGAATGCCTTAAATAATAAAATTTTATCAAAACGACATAGTTTTGATAAGACGCGGTGACATTTTTGTAAATACGTGGTGGCATGGTATTTACAAAAATGTCACCGCTTCTTATCAAAACTACGTCGTTTTTATAAAGTTCTATTATTTAAGAGAGTTCTACTACTTAAGAGTAGGACTGAGCAAAAAACGGATATAACCGAAAATCCGAACACAACCGAAATAATTTAACCGAAATATTCTGACAATTCGGTTATTTTTACTATTTTGGTTATATCCGAATTTTTATACGGTTTTCGGTTAGTTTGTACGGGTATTACTTTTAGGTTATTCGGTTTAACCGAATAACCGAATAAGCATTGCTAAGAAAATAATTGCATAAGCCTTTATTAAAAAAATAACAATAACCGGATAAGCCAATAGCTTTCATTTCACTTTTGGGTTATTCATTTCTTGCTTTCTCACTTCTCAGTTGCAGGCTTGCAGCCCACTAGCCGGAGCGTCAGAACCCCAGACGGCCAGACCCAGTCACGCCTCGATCCTTCATCTCGAATCTCGATCACTCAATCTCTCAAGTCTCAATCCCAAATCTCAAATCAAATCATCCTCTTCGCCGCTCCCAGCCTCCCAATCCCAGATCTCAAATCAACCTCTTCGGCTCTTCTTGCTTCTCGATCCCAGATCTCAGATTAGCAGTGTGAAGAATTGCTGCGAGAAGATCTTTCTGTACTTGTGTTGCTTTGAATTTGCGTGTCAATAAAATATTCCACCAGTACACATGCGATGGTGCTGGTGGTGTTAACTGCAGTTTATATGAATTGGGTATACAACTTTTTGTTGTTTCTATTGTTTGACTGTTGTTCTTTTTCTGTATTTTTGCTTGTGTCTTTTTGTGAAGAGATGAACTTCCTTATGATGCCTTCATGGATTAGCTGTGTTCCTGTGATTTTGAATCTCTGATATAGAGTGGGGACCAACTTCTGATCATTGTGATGAAGAGATTTTTGTGATTTTTTGTTGGGATAGATAGGTTCGGTTATTATCCGAATTACCGAATTGTTCATTCGGTAATTCGGTATTCGGTTAGTTTCAAATTTTGATTTGTAGTTCGGATAACAGAATTATCGATACTTCGGTTTTCGGTTATAACCGAACAATCATTTCGGTTCGGTTATAACCGATTGCTCACCCCTACTTAAGAGATCTACTCTTGATCCTGTTTGCATGAGTATATGATATGATGATATCTTTATTATTAGTAGTAAAACTGTAATAATCTAAACGGTAAATTTTTATTCAATCATTTAAATACATTCTGAACAAAACAAACATAATATGAAATTATTGAAGTTATCTAATAAATAATCTTATAAAAAATAAACATGTGATTAAAATTATTAAATTTTAAATTAATAATTTTAAAATGGCAAAACTAATAAAATACTCATTGTAGTTGGCATGTTTTACTGATTTAATCGTTGGACTTTTAATTTTTCAAATTATCCCACTAAACTAATTATTATTTTTAAATTGGGTCATTCAGTTAAAAAAAATAAACGGACGTTAATTTTTTATCAACAAAACTAATGAATTACTTACTGTAGTTGACACGTTTTACTGATTACACCATTGAACTTTTAATTTTTTAAATTATCTCATTAAACTAATTAATATTTTGAAATTAGGCTATTCTGTTAAAAAAATTAAGCAGACATTAATTTTTTATCTATTAGATAACTTAAATAATTTCAATAGTTTAGCGGAATAATTTAAATAATTAAAAATTTAATAGTATAATTAATAAAACGTGTTAGATATTTTATTAATTTTGCAGTTTTAAAATCATAATTTATGTGCCTTTAATATTAAGAAGATTGACCGTATATACAAAGACAAAGGCAGAAGCATTGAAAATTTTGTTGGGCCTAATAGCCCAGCTCATATAAGTTAGTCAAATCCACTTTTCAAGAACAATTTTTTTTCGTACGCGCTTCATCATAATGTTACGACTGAGACGTTATCAAAATCTTAGATGTGACAAATACAAATTTCCCTAGCTGCAAGAACCTTTGCAGAAACAAACGTAGTACTACTAATATAGTTCAGGGTGCCTAATTAGGGTTTGTTTCAATCGATCCGTTCTCCGATTAAGAAACAGACAATGGCAAAAGGAAGGATTATGAATTATCGGCATCAAGCCAAGAGATCGTCGACAATAGCCCTAGTTCTGTCAATGCTTCTGATGTTAACCGTAGTGCTTCTAATGCTTCTAGCTCTCGGAATTCTCTCTCTTCCTGTTGGTTCCGATGACGATTCTTCTTCAATCCCTAATCACTTGAAATTCGGTCGCAAGATTATTAAAAATAGCATGTATGCCTGCACGCACGCAAGCACCTGAATTAATCTTCTCTCTCTATATTTCTTTTTGCCTAAATTTAATCTGTATGCTTTTCATGATGTGTGATTTTGATGCAGAGTTGATGGTGATGTGTCGGAAACGAGGGAAGACCAGTGGACGGAAGTACTTTCTTGGGAGCCTAGAGCATTCCTGTATCATAATTTTTTGGTTAGTTATTTCTTTTATAACTTAATTTCTTAAATTTTTTTGTTTATTGAATTGTGTGTGATATTGGCCTGGTAGCTATATGATTCATTTGATGTTTATTGAATTGTGTTAATAATTGTATTTTACCTTTACTTATGCTTGAACTTTTGTAGCTCGTGGATACTGTAAAAATATATTGCTTGGGTTTGATTATGAATTTTCAGTGCGATTCATATCCATCTAGTTGTCATTTAGTGTAATAAATTCTTTTATGTAATCCACTAAATCATCATGCACTAGCACTGTAAATGTTCAGATGATGAATGCCTCAAGCGAAAGTCTTGATTTTGGATTTTATTTTGCTAACAGTCCAAGAAAGAATGCGAGTATTTGATGGATCTTGCAAAACCACTCATGGTAAAGTCAACAGTTGTTGATAGCAAAACTGGTCAGAGTAAAGATAGCAGGTCTGCATCAATTCCCTTACACTGCTCTCATTTGCATTTCAAATTAAATCATACATTACAGAGGAAGGATTTACTCTAAATTCTTTCTCTTTCTCTTATTGATTTTATTAGAGTGCTCATTGTTGCAGGGTGCGCACAAGCTCTGGAATGTTTTTAAAGAGGGAACGTGATGAGATCATCAGCAACATAGAGAAAAGGATAGCAGACTTTACATTCATCCCTGTAGGTAAGAATTGAAGAATATTATTTATCAATAAAATTAAATTGAAAAAAAATTTCAAAGAATATTTACGTACCATAGTAATATTAGCATATACATTGTTACATACATATATATATATATATATATATATATATATATATATATATATATATATATATATATATATATATATACGGTAAGGATCAAGAGCATACTCCTTAAATAGCATACCGCCTTAAATAGCATACTTTTATCAAAACGATGTCGTTTTCATGGGATGTGGTGGCATTTTTGTAAATACGCGGTGGCGTTGTATTTACAAAAATGCCACCGCGTCCCATGAAAACGACGTCATTTTGATAAAAGTATGCTATTTAAGGCGGTATGCTATTTAAAGAGTATGCTCTTGATCCTCACCGTATATATATATATATATATATATATATATATATATATATATATATATACAGACACATATATTTGTTGTTTGAATTTAAATTTTTTTCATCCAATTTGAAAACAAATATGTTTTCCTTCTAAAGTTATTAACTTCCCAAATTCAAGCATATATATTTTAGAAGAGCAGCAGTGTGCTGTATATTTTGGAACCTGTTCAAAAGGTTGTAAGATATCATGTTGCGGATTTACTTTCTTTATGTGAAATTAGCAAAGTCACCTTTTTAAGAGTACTATGGTAGGCACACATGTTACTTAGCTTGATACATACGTGCATATTTCAATTAAAAATTAAACCATTGGGTTCACTTAATAAGAAATAAGCCACGAAAACAAAGAAGCTTCCTCATTAATAACATATTGTGCACTTCTTGCTCAAATTCAAAGGGGTCATGTTTTAGGTTTTAGAAGCCCTTTACATATGCAAGGCATCAGTTCAAATAAATAGGAAGCCAAGCCAAGTCCTTGTTCATACTCGATTATTTCTATGATAATTTTCCCAACAAAAGTTCTCGAGTGTTACCGACTAATGCGGGTTTCATGTGATTTTTAGTTTTCTACGATGATCAATTGTTCGTTGTTACAAAAACTGTTTCTAGAAATGGTATTTTTTTCCCGTTTAAAACAGTGTAAGGTCTTAAGACAAAATCCGTTTATTTCCATTTTGTATTTTTTTCCCTTGGGGAAGGAGGTAGTAAGCGGCCTAATGGAAAAGTTAGGACTTAATCTTAAGGTGAGATAAAATGGAAAAGCTTGACAATATATAGTAGAGCAAAGTTTATATTTTGGACAAATCAGGGTCAGCTTTCTAAATTAATGTAGCTTTAGTCTCTTACTAAATTTATCTTTGTAGTACAACTGCAAGTATAAAAAAAATGTTACCAAGAGCTTAGAGGGGCACAATTGTCCCCCATATCACAAGCGTGGCTTTGCCACTGAGCTGTACGGGTGTTTAGTCTTTCATTTAATATTCGTGTTTTGATCTTTGCTTTGATATCTGTCCTACTTGTTTGTACTATTGTATTAATGCTCTAATACATTTTACTCAGCTTATCTCAGCCTGATTTAAGCTCATTGCAATTTGTAGATCATGGAGAAGGACTACAAGTTCTCCACTATGAAGTTGGACAAAAGTACGAACCTCACTATGACTACTTTCTTGACGAGTTCAACACTAAAAATGGGGGCCAGAGGATAGCTACTGTTCTCATGTATCTGTAAGTAGTATACTTCCTCTGGCCACATATTGGATGCACTTGTCAGGATGTTAGAGTTTCATGTTAGAACGTATTTTTCCGGAAAACATCAGAGCTTACTTTCTTGCATATTATGTGATGTAGGTCGGATGTTGAGGAAGGGGGCGAGACCGTGTTTCCTGCTGCGAAGGGAAATTATAGCTCTTTGCCAGGGTGGAATGAGTGGTCTGATTGTGCTAAGAAGGGCCTCTCTGTGAAACCAAAAATGGGTGATGCTTTACTTTTCTGGAGCATGAGGCCTGATGCATCACTGGATCCATCAAGTTTGCATGGTAATCATGATTTGCAGCATCACTTCCCCCCGAAAGTCTTTGCAGTTTGTGTCATATATAAGGGAAACAGGATTTTGGTTTCCCATATTGATTTGGCAGATAAATCTTATGTTTTTTGGATTGCAAGTCAGTTTTGTTCTGGACTAGCTTATGTGTTTCCTGATCACAATACAAAGCATTATTTATCTGATGCATGATGCATGCTCCGACTGATTTCAGGTGGTTGCCCTGTGATCAAGGGGAATAAGTGGTCGGCTACCAAGTGGATGCACGTTGATGAATATAAGCTTTAAGCCATTTTCTTTTAAAGGTTGGTACGAAGACCTCTAATAGTGCTTACTAACATATGATACCATCATTTGTATTTCTTAGGTCTTCTTTTTATATTTGTGCTTGATAACAACTGCTTTCATCATTTGTATTATCTTATGTCTTCTTTTTATATTTGTGAATTCAGCAGCACTCCAAATTATTAAAACAGTATTGTTGGTTTAAAAGACCAAAACCTATACACCTGCGGATTTAACTCAAGTACGATTATTTGTTATACATTTACCATTAGATGTATGCACTCTTCTTTACAAATTTTATTTCCTTAACTGATGAAAGACAATCTGATGTTTATGGACACAACACGTTTTTATTTGCCTTTCCCATTTCCTTTTTCTTTTCTTGCCCGTATAGGCCATTACTGTGATTTAGTTCTTGAACATTTGCATGTTTATGCCTTGTATATCCAATCATGTCTTTAATGCTCGTGGGATCATTGAGCATGTTAAATTGTTATAGAACTTCTGTTTTTAATTAGGTCCAAGCATTTGGGACTTTCTAGTTTATTTCGTTGTGATGAACTGTTGCAATTTGCATCATTTTTCATATACTCCTACGCAAAGGTAGCTCCCCTGCTTTGCTTTGGTGCTCTTTAGGGACACTTGTCAAAAAATTGGTTTGTTATTATTTGTAGTTTAAAATGATTGAATTAAAAACTCATGGTTGTTGAACTCTCTGATGTCTTTGGGACAAGGACAAGCACATAACCATCAACCTGTTGGTCTTTTATTTATTTTGTTTTGTTATGTAATGTATTACTTTCTTCGTCGTTTTTTTTGGTATTTTTTTAGGGGGGGGGGGTGTTGTGTTCAAATGGTTCTCCTTTAGGTTACTTTTAAAATTATTGGTTGATTGCCTTATATTTAGTTTTCTCGTACAAAATAATATATAACTGATGTTACTACTTCTGTATAGCAGTTTCTTGTTACCTCAACTTTTCTTCCCCCAACCCCACCCCCTAATTGGTCACAGAACCAACTTGACATGCTGCATCAAAACAACACTGATAACTTTTCTCCTTGTTTCATGAAGCACAACCTTTTTGTATGCGTCCTTGGAAATTTAACCTTGCTGTATGTCTTTCTAAATTTTAGCTGTCATATGGGATTTCATTTCCAGGCTTCCAGCCAACCCCAACTATTTTGGTTAAAAGGCGTTGAGTTGAGTAAAATGTATGTAATAAAGTTTAAATGGATTAAATCTGTTATATTCTTGTGCAGGATATATGTAATGTTGTATCATCCGGATGGATATTCCATGTAAAACGAGGGGTTGAATTCTTTCATAACTCCAAGTGAGATCTTCCTCAAGTTCACTGCTCTCGGATGATTTGAAGCCAAAATTTTGATAGGCTTCTACTGGTTTCTTCTAAACCGCACTCGAGTGGAATGGTCATTTGATGATGTGGTCCAGATAAGAACATATTTTGTTTGAATTATTGGTAGAATAGAAGATCAGAGGCAAGTGATGGGTTCATTGCTAACCATAAGACTTGCAGATAATCACAGTTGGAATATGTTAGTTTTGTAAATGCTTGCTGCATGGTCGATGATTCTGCGCTACTGTGGTTATGCTCACATTAGTTGATACATTGCTTTTGAAAGACTCAACTCATTATGGGAAACCCCTACACGGAAGTGAATATTCTTTTTTCTCTAATGCCTACTTTTGCATTTTTAATTACTTTGGAACCCAGTGAAATGAACTAGCATCTCAAGAATGTTGGATGAGTTCCTAGGGAATGGGAAAGACCCTTGCTTGTTTCAGTTGTTTGTATTGAAGGCATGATCGTTATACCAGCACAGGTCCACAAGCCTTTTTAATATCTTCACACGGTCAACGTTACAACACTGTTTCAAAAAAAAACAGAGAACTTGCGGATTGTGGAAATATGAATACCCTTGTTTATATATTTACTTTTCAATTTACTGTTGAGTAGCTGTGCATGGCGGGTGAACTGCTGTTGTTGATCGAATAGATGATGCATACGCGTTTTGATTTGTATCTACTCCTAGTTCAACTCGTACTCTTTTTTTGAATCCTACGTACTCCTCTTACGAATTAAAGTGGAATAGTGATCTCTTAGGTCATGCACTATATATTTTTAGGTATTATAATCTCAAAAGAATTATTCATGAGATAATTTAAAATAATTGCATGTTATGTTTATTTAATACATAATTATTTAAAGGATTGGATAAAAACTTATTATATCATTGTCAATTTGTCATTAATAACAAAGATATCATATTTAGTATGTTTGAGTATAGATGGATAAGATAAGATATGATAGATCAGACATTTTAAATAAAGTTAAAAAGTAATTTTGTCCATAAATTTTTAGTCTCAAAGGGTAAAGAATTATAATACCTAATTCAACATGATATTAAATAGTTATTCCTTTCACTGTCATTTTATTATCCCGGGAGACTTGAGATTAATAATAAAATCCCAAGTGCTATCCTTGTAAACAAACATAGAGACACTTGTGATTAATAATTTTATCCCAAGTGTAATCCTTGCAAACAAACATAACCTAAGATTACAAATGAATCTAAACTATTCAAAAGACCTCTTAATATAAAAATGAGAGATGTTAAAATATATTAAGAGGTGAACTTACAATTACTACTTTATATATGTTTCTTTTATGCATAATTAACCCTCGTCATGTTTAGCAGCTGATGAAAATTCAGGTCTATTTCCTTACGAAATCAAGCTAGTCAACCGGAATGGAAAACTATTTCAAAATTAATTTGGTGTAGAAGCAAAGTCTGTAGCGTTGCACAACACAAACCCCTTACCCTCGACATTAAAAAGAAATATTACTGCTATGAATTGGCCAAGATTAGGAAGAATTCAAGAATATGTTAAACATGTTTAAGTTGTGGCTTTACATCAAATTTGTTTGCATATAAAGAAATCCTCCACATCATAAACTGCCCAACTTAATAAATTTTAAAAAATAATATTAAGATTGTATATTCATTTTAAATAATTAAATAAAATATTAATTATATTTATTAATTAATATTTTATTTAATTATTTGAAAGATAGAATAGAGTATGCAACATCCATTTTTGCAACAACCTGTGGATCATATCAGTCAAAGTATCCTGTATCCGTATGCCATTGATTAGACTTCGAGGCTGAGCAATCTGGTCGCAGGATTTCAATAGTAGATAATGAGCTTCATTCAAATGATATTATAACTCAATGGTGAGCCTTCTCCATGTTAATAAGCTGTTCAATCACATTGATGATCAAAAACAATAACATAAAAAGGCTTTTTACAACTACTCCAGTAGGAGTTAAAATAACTAAAACTACCTCAGCTCCAGAAAAGGGAGTCCTCAGCTAAAAGTCAAAACTTTTTAGGAAAGGTTTGCTTTGATGTATCATTGACCAAGAAAAAGATTTAATTGAATGTGTGATTTGGTCCCATGAAATTTAAAAGTGATCTTACTTTTTAACCATTCAGAAAAAAGGAAAGATATCGCTCTCCCAGAAGTAGTTGTTGAGAGGATTACCTTTTCTGTGCTAATGGCTCGAAGCCTGCTCAAAACCTCGGCAAAATCTTCAGGTGGCAGGCGAGAAAAGCTTACTTTTTCCCCAGTGTGTGGATGCATAAACCTATTAAACAAAGGCATATAATCATTCTGCATTCACGCAAAGTTCATTCCTAGTACAAGCTGAGAGATGAACAAGCAAAAAATTTGCTTTATCTTCTGACCCGAGAGTCAAGGCGTGGAGACATGGCCTCTCTAATCTAGAAACCAGTTGCAAAAGTTGCCCATACAAGCTAGATGGGTTCCTCTGCTGCAGCAGCGCCAGGACCATGCTCTTAGTCCCTCCATACACCTCATCCCCCAGTAGAGGAATTCCAAGATATTTTGCATGTGCACGTATCTACTTCAAAGACAAAATCAAGGGCATTTAAACAGAAGATTATAAGATCCTACAAATTTCTTGCAGAGAAGTAGACGTCTAGAACAATATTAAGAAGTTCTGCTATTCATCATATGCTCGGCCCATCAGTTTAGTCCATACATGTACAGTTAGAATATGCACAGAGATGCTAACATTAATCTCTTTTTCTCTTTTAGTGACAATTACTTTGTCAAGTTTGACAATAACCATCCAATTACCACCTGATGTTAAGGCAATCCTTGAAGATGCCAATATCACTTCTATAAAATGATATCAATAGGAAATAAAAATTCCAACAGTATATATGTTTGACTGTTGGAAGTTAAACAATTGTCTTCATAGGATACTAGGATATATATTTAAAATTAAAAAAAATGTCCCAACGGAGAGAATATCAATAAACTATAATGCTTTTAGTTAAATCCATATGGACGTTATAGTTTAGTGTGTCCTATTTTAAGAACTCCAGTACCTGATGAGTGCGCCCAGTTTCTAGTCTCCATTCAACCAATGCAGAACTACCACCAGCAAGTATTTCAATCACTCTGTACCTGATAATATCCAACTAACATAACTACACATTATACAATCAGTAATGCACGCCTATTACTTATTACTAAGCCTGTGCAGCAATTCATAATACATATACATATATATATATATACATATATATATATATATGTGTGTGTGTGTGTGTGTGTGTGCAGGAAAAGAACCAAAATATGAGTTATAAATATAAACAGGTGAGAATCTGATTGATATTATGAGACATAGACAGGTTCGAGCTTTCTTTAAATGTGTACTTTACTTTTTTCAGCCCTTTGCATTAATGTTTCTATGTAAAAAATACTGCTAATTACAAAATTTATTGTTTTCAAAAGTAAAATGAATCTTATCAAATGCAAATTTAAAAGTATTTCATATTGACGTTTAAAAGTCAAAACTCGATTATATATATGTGTATATATATGTATATGTATATATATTTATATGTATATGGCGGGGGAGAAGGGGAGCAGAGATAGTAAATGAATACTTGTTTTTCAAATTCTCTTACTTCGAAATTTTGACTTCAAACCAGGAGTACGTTGCAACAATTTTGAAGCCAAAGATAGTGGCAACTATGAGAAGGTATTTTAGTGGGATTTGTGGGTGAGAAACCAGTACTGATGTTCTCATCAAGTACTAAAGATGAAGCAAGTTTTAAAGACCTTAAATCACCTACTAGCTGCATGACGAGCCTTTCCGCATTTATTGGATCCAGCAACAGCAGCCATACGAATTCGATTATTTGAATCACGACCTATTGGAATATCAACACGTCCTGCAGTTGGGGAGGGCACTCCACAAGTAAGACTGATGTATACTCTTTGGATGGTGTGTTGCTTAAATTGTTCAGATAAATGTGCATGAGTATGCTCATCCTGTTCCAGTACACGAAATACTTTGAATTAGCAAAGCACATATAAGCATAATTAATATCTCAAACAAAAAAGCAATCAAGTGAAAACATTGGCATTCTTACTGATCTCGGAGTAAATATAAATTTTGTTATTTGGGTCGACAAAAAGGGGTGTAGAGGAGAGGGGAGGATAATCACCTTTGCAACAACAAGCAGTCCACTGGTTCCTTTGTCTAATCTGTGCACAATCCCCGGCCGAATAGATGCCTCATTCAAGCCAGAACAGAAGCCTTCTGAATAACTATCATCTGGCGCAAAGTTATTGAACTCAGCTTCAGAAACATCCTCTGCATCAGAGAGTATGTCCTGGTTAGGAAATGATGCCATGGGAAGGCTGCAATGATGAAGAATGCCATTTACGAGCGTCCCATCAGCATTTCCAGGTGCTGGATGAACAACCTGTAACATAAACAACTTGTGGATTAGGCCCAATTTTTTTTAGCCAAGGACCCAAGTCGCTATGGTAATGTTTGGCACATGATGCATCATAGGATTCATCAAAATTAGCATCACAGCCCTTGTCTCCTGTGTGAATTTATGTACAAAAGTACATGCAGAAAGTGCATGTCAGCTGCATGCATCAAGGCTCAAGGGTAAGTTCAATCACAGAGTTAAAAGCTAAACTACTAAAGAGATTTAGACATCTTACCATGTGTGCAGGTTTGTTAACAACTAGTACATGGTCATCTTCATAAACAATATCCAATGGTATATCTTCTGGTTCAGCCATTAGTGGCTTCAAGTCTGATATAATGCAACTGACCTCATCCCCAGCTCTAACCATATGTGAAACCTGCCAAATATTAATCCATAACTGCAATAGCCAAAATCTTCATTGTTTACAATTTAATTATAGAACAAATAAATCAGAATTTTACATCAACAAACCAAATTAAAACACAACAAATTACGCAGTGACACAAGTTATTAAAAACAATAGTATATTATTCCATTTTCCCTAAATGAAAGTCCAAATTTTCTATAGGACAGAGGAAATACTCAGTTATGATCTTGGCTATTTATTTAGTTACACTCAAGATTCTTAAAAACACTGACTAAGTAGATTCTCATTTCTTGACCGGATATCACACATCAAGTTACCTATTATAATCACAATAATCTTAATAGAATATCCAATGAATTGAAGTTTCCAAAATTTTCTTCTACCATTAGCTTAAGTCAGCATTCTCAGCGGAGATGCCACAATTCCAAGGCCTTGAACATTAGTACTTTCAAGCCACAGAAAGAAGTGCTATATTGCAACAATTCACCAAGTAAGAAACATTCAAGTACACAAAAACCTAGAGCCCAGGTTTGCCACTGTGAAACTAACTGAACAGAAAAAGAACACCATGTGTTCATTTTAGAAAATACTCCCTTGGTCCCTCCGTTACACAACAAAAAAGTCTCATTTGTAAAATTTGCAAACTATTAATGAGTATATTGTGTCATTGAATACGGCTATAAAAGAAACCAAGGGAGTAGGTACTAAAAAGAATGCAACAATGGAGCCAATCGAACTTGCCCTATATTGACTGAACTGATTGAGTTTAATATTACCAGAGAAAAAAATAAGGAGATGCTATTACAGTATTACCAGAGTAAAAGCAGGAGTGGATGCACGTTGGGGCAATTACCTCCTCTTGATTTTTATAATTATTTTGTTAGTATAGGAGCATTTAAGTAAAATGACCTCTCTTAAAAGAAATAATAGTAATTTTTTTAAATGTATATGTAGTGAATTTATGTACTCCTTTCATTCCAAAATATAAAATCATTAGGACTTTCATAAAAGTCAATTTGAGATATTTTTAAACTCAAATTAACATAGATTCATTGAACTTTAATGAAAACAATTATAAATATTATTAACTATATAAGTACTACTAATACATTTCATCAATTTTGAGCTTTGAAAATTTTTAAAATTGACTTGTTAAAGTAAAAAAACGATCTTATAAATTGAACAAGAGGAAATATGTTTTGAAATATATATTTGGTGAATTTTGTTACTCTCTGTTTCAAAATAAAAGAGTCTCATTTGGTAAACTTCCATTTTTTTACCAAAAAAAAAGAATCATTTTTTATTGATAATAATATAATGACACAATATCCATCATAATTTTATTACATGTCAGTATGTCACTCACTATTAGACTACCAACTCATTATACCAAAATGATATATATTACGAAGGTTGATGTTGACTTTTTTATTGTCGGTCAACATTTTGATTGGTATTAGTGATAATCTTTTGTGTAAAAAGTGGAGACCCTATAATTTCTACTTTATAGCAATACATAGCAGTGCGCCCGCCCCAAGTGAAAGTGCACTCTTTATTCACATACTATATAATAAAAACACTTGGTATGGAAAATATTATAACTCAGGCTTCCAATTATTGAAACAATAAAGGATTTAAAGACCCTACATATATGTTTTACCTTGTCAATTATTCGGCCGTTGACGCTAACAAGTCCAGATTTTATGCTTGATTGGACGCGAGCTCTACTGATTCCAGTAATGCGAGAAGAAATCCAAGAATCTATCCTCAGCTTTCCCGATTTAATACTATTAACACTCTCTTCAAGTCGAACTCCGGCGTAATTGTTTCGCCTTTGTGAATGAATGTCATAAGGTCCAACCGAATCGGAGTCTCCGGCCGAATTGGAGCAAGCTCTTACGAGCCATGCCCTATAAGTTGTATATCTAGGGTTTCGAGGAGAGAAGCAGAGAGACGACGAGGACAGAGAGAGCATAATTTTCTATTTGTCAATCTGTCTATCGGTCAATTGGGATTTGGGGGTGTGAAGAGTTGTTAGAGAAACTAGGAAACGATGTTGTTACGAGGGTTTTTTAATATTTAGAGCGACACCGCTTAGCTCTGAACTGAGCGGCCATTAATGTTACGGATACAAACTATTTTATAAATTGTTCTTGTAGTATATTCCATCTCAGCAGCATATGTTGAGGTTAAATATGACACATCCGCGTACGTACACAGGTTCGGGCAATTTTCTTATATATTACTAACATGCAAGATAATAATAATAATAATAATAAGGAACGTAACTACGCGCGTCCATATAGTGTTCCTTGTCATATCATGGTGGCATGCAAACTCCTTCCGATCCTCGATCCCCCATGCCGGTATTCAGTCATAGCATATATACATGTCTCAATTCATCTTTTGTTACTCCATTCAGCCCTTGTGTATGAATAGTTGAAGAAGACAATTTCAAGAAAACATTAATTAATTCAAAGTAGTATATATTGTTGTCTTTTAATACTGCATGCTAATTAAATATAATGATCATACATATGGAAGTGCATGCATGGAGAATATCTTACAGTTGATTGCATTTCACCCTCACTAAGCCTGTTTTCAGTTCACTCATGTGATTGTATCGCTTTTGTCTCTATACATATTGTTGAATATCTCCTTCAAGCCCTTGATTGATATTTACTTGAGCAATCCACCATAAAAAACTTACTTTGCATCCAAAAGAGGTGCGGCATAATAAATTTAAAATACCTTGCATCTTCATTACGAATAAATCAAGGGAAAACCATTCATTATAGTCCAATTCTCTAGTACTAAATATCGACAAGCAGAAATTCATCCAAACACTAATTTAAGACCATTGCAACATGGCCCGGCCCACTCAGCTGTAAATTTAGGTCAGCCCAATTCCATCAAGCTGAGCCTAGACCCGTCTTCAGCTGTCATCAGTCTGGGTCCCGTTCAACAGTGCTCACACATTTGGGGTGGACTTCATACCCGCATTCAATGCACTGATAAGCCCATCCAGACCCTTGTTCATCACAGTCGCAACATATAAACGGTCCTCCTCCAGAACCCTGTGACACCAACGTGAGCTCGTGCCGGTGACCGGCATGGAACTCCGACCTAGGGAGGGTTTTTGCCTCTTCATCCATTTTCTTCTCTAATAACTCCACTCTAGCCTCGGTAAATGGGAATGCATTTTGTTGGTACAAGTTTATAAGGTTCCTTCCATTTTTTGTCACAGTTTTACCATTTGGGCCCAATATCACCAAGCTAGGAATTCCTCTAATATCAAAATACTTGGCAAGGTTTTTGATAGCTATATCTCCAAAAGGCAATGCTAGCCATGGCATACTACTGAATTGCGAATTGAATTCGATTTCGTTGCGGTCACTCGACACGTAAACAATCTCAAAGTCATGATCATCATCATCAACATCTTTTGTTAACATTTCCTTGATCTTCTGGTATATAGATATCAGCTTTGGAGTGAACTTGATACCTGGAACGCACCATTGGGCTGAGAAATAAAGCCCAATTGTTTTACCCATTAAGGATGCAACTGGCACCTACAAACAAAAGACATTCATTCCTTAACCTCTCAATATAATTAATAAATATATAAATATTAGACGAAAAGATGCATGCCTCCCTGCATTGTGCTAATTAAAAAAAATTCAAAAACTCAAATTAAAATTTTAAAAGTGCCGGTCAACAATTCAATATATTCTCCTTGAGAAATGATCTCATGTGGCCACCACTACTAATTAAACAAGGCTCCTTTTAGAGAAAAAAGGGCATGTATATTATTTCCTTAATAATAATAATAATAATGCACTGAGACACTGTATACAAAACGCACCTGCGTAGGACTGGAATGAGCCAAGAGAAAGTGCCTATCATTGTTTATGAGTAAGTTTGATAAGGTTTGGCTTTCTTGCTTCTTTCTCTCCTCCTCTTGCAATTCTTCCAATCTCTGTTTTGTAAAGGGGAAAGCTCCAACTCCATGCCGATAAACGAGTTCAACTCCATCGTGTATTGTACCATCATCTTTGTTGTTGTCCGGTTGTAAAACAATTAAGCAAGGAATACCTTCAACATCAAACCTACGATTCAATGCTTTCTTGGTCTACCAAATCAGAAAATGGAACTGCTAGCCATGGCATGCCTGAGCGAAAATTATTGAAGGTATCCAAATCTTCGTCAGATGACACAAACACAATTTCAAATTCGGATCTACAACTCTTAAGTTCTTCATAAGTATCTATTAAAAGCTGGTTGAAACTTTGACATGGTGGATACCAATTTGCCGAAAAATAAATGCCAATAACCTTGCCTTCGAGTTCAGATATTTTAACCTACGTACGTTAACAAAGAAATGTGTCATTATATTTTATAATAAAACAACCTAACAATTAGTTTTTTTTTCCTCCAACTTTAACTCGATTAATTTGAAGAATTTACCATCAGCCATAGCCCATATTATCACTAGAAGAATTAAGAATGGCACCCATAGGTATGAAAAGGATGTGGTAACTTACCTACCTACATATATCCCATTGAATATTGTCATATACATCTCTCACACCCTTTCTCTCTCATCCTCATCAGTTCATAACTTTGGTAAGATCAAATATGAGGTCACCTTTGACATAGCTTATGTTTAGAAAAAGATCAATGCATGTGGGCAATATTGGGAAGCTAGAAATTTAAGCTAATTAACATCAATATGCTAGTTAATTAATAACTTACTAATCATATATAAACAACTAATAGTACTGAGATTACGAGCCAATAGTTTACTTATTAGATTTAAGAGTATAATGGTAAGTAAATCTATTAGTTTGTGTTTGGAGCAAACATATATAAAATATACTATATATATAAAACAAAGCAAATTAAAAATGCTTAATCACCAATACATATATAGCAATGAAATTCCTTGCTTTAGAAAGGTTATAAATTCAATGGTCTAATCACCTCATGCGTATACAGAAGAGGATATACTCTTGTATAACCTAAATTTTTAGACATATTGGCTCGATCTCTAGCTTGTAATGTCTTTTATATATATATATCGTTACAAACTAGAAAGTTATCAAGTAATGTCATTAACTGATGTCGCACAATAAGTTACTCCATCTACTATCTACTATCTACTATCATATATATAACATTTAGAAACGATACGTATCATGATGATATATATACGGAGTATATATAACCGATGGATGGAGATATAAAATGACTCCAACAATATATACTAAGCCAAACTATCGCTAAAAATTTCATTTACCATCAACTAATTAAATTTAGAGACGACGTCGAATCTTAATTATATACCTTATCGTTTGATGATTAAGTGAAAGGAGATAGAACTAAAATATAAAGACAGATCAGAACTTAGTGTTACATATGTATATATGTGCGAGAGAGCATAAAAAACCTGATTGCCGTTGGGAGAGAGCAGAAAGTCACGATCTGAAGAAGCCAAGAGGGACAAATATCTTGAGCTAATTCTCTCATCAGACTCATCCCTCATACCCACCTTCAGTCCTTCTACCTTGATGTTCTTCTCGTTCTTCATTTTCTCTCTCTAAAAGTATATATCTGTATACATACACTATTCCAATAGATGATAATATATATATATATATATACTTAGTTGTCTCGTGTTTTCGGTACTACATGATTAAATGAGATTTATCTTAAATTTTGATGTTCTTCCCGTATTCCAATAGATGAATTATAGTATATATATATATATATATATATTCTAGTTGGGTTCCGTGAAATTTATTTTAAATTTTAAACAGTTTAAATAATTTATTAAAATAAACGAAAAAATCAATATCATTTATTTTATTATATAGATATACTAGTTGTGTCACGTGCCTCCGACACTATATGGACGGTAAGAATTATTCTAAATTTTGAACAACCTAAATAATTTATTAAGGTGAATGAGAAATTCAAAATCAATTGTATTTTATTAGATACTAGTTGGGTCCCGTGCCTCCGGCACTGTATGGACAATATGATTTATCTCAAATTTTGAACGACCAAAATAATTTATTGAGTGAGCAGAAAATTTAAAGTCATTTGTATTTTATTAAATTATTATTAGATTATTAGATAGATAGATGTATTTTATTAGATAGATGTATGAACGGTGGGATTTATCCTAAATTTTGAACGGCCCAGATGATTTATTAAGTGAGCGGGAAATTCAAAATCATTTATATTTTATTAGATAGACTAGCTGGGTCCCGTGCCTCCGACACTGTATGAACAATATGATTTATCTCAAATTTTGAACGACCAAAATAATTTATTGAGTGAACGGAAAATTTAAAGTCATTTGTATTTTATTAAATTATTATTAGATTATTAGATAGATAGATGTATTTTATTAGATAGATGTATGAACGGTGGGATTTATCCTAAACTTTGAACGGACCAGATGATTTATTAAGTGAGCGGGAAATTCAAAATCATTTATATTTTATTAGATAGATTTATCCTAAACTTTGAACGGCCCAGATGATTTATTAAGTGAGCGGAAAATTCAAAATCATTTATATTTTATTAGATAGACTAGCTGGGTCCCGTGCCTCCGACACTGTATGAACAATATGATTTATCTCAAATTTTGAACGACCAAAATAATTTATTGAGTGAACGGGAAATTTACAAGTCATTTGTATTTTATTAAATTATTATTAGATTATTAGATAGATAGATGTATTTTATTAGATAGATGTATGAACGGTGGGATTTATCCTAAACTTTGAACGGACCAGATGATTTATTAAATTAGCGAAAAATTCAAAATCATTTATATTTTATTAGATAGATATGCAGCCAGCTAGCACTGTTAAGTAAGTAAAGTACTATTCCTTCTTATATTCTTCAAAACCATTTTCTGTTTCGTATCGCACCACAACCATTATTACACTCGACACGTATAGCAATCAATTCAACTACCGTCTACATCTCACCTCCATCAACTCTCATGCTTCACCATCCCCTTACTCTCAAAAAGTTGACCTCCGATTCCTAACGCCAAAACTCCTGAATGTATCACGTGTATCATGCTTGCTGAGAGGAAGACCATCAATATTGATGTGGTATAGGAGCAGCATAGTGTTGTCTCTTTACACAAATTAAGGATTAGCGTGTAGTGTTGAAACACCTTTAGATGGGTGAAAGGGGCCAACAGTTGTAAGGGACACCTGTCTCCCTCGATTTCTTGAATTCACTTTCTTTTTCACAAAATTACTTTTCCGGGAAAATGTGAACCGGCAATAGGTCCAACAATTAAGCAGCATCATCGATCCGACGGCTTAGAATCTGACATGTGCACCTTAAGTTACTAATCATAAATACGTGAAGGAAAAATAAAGATTTTGTGTGTCAACGTAATTTTAATTAATAAATTAATAAAATATCAAAACATGGTATGAATAAAAATGATGAAACATCTAAACTATTATTAATAAAAAAATCTTAAAATAATAGAATAAAAATAATATTACAGAAATAAACTATTTTATAAATATTTTATAAATTATGAATGTGGTATACATCACCTCAATATATTAATTAATAAATTACTTTAATATCATTTTTGGTCCTACACAATATATTGAAATAAAATATACCACATCAACAATTTATAAAATAATAGAATAAAAATAATATTACAGAAATAAACTATTTTATAAATATTTTATAAATTATGAATGTGGTATACATCACCTCAATATATTAATTAATAAATTACTTTAATATCATTTTTGGTCCTACACAATATATTGAAATAAAATATACCACATCAACAATTTATAAAATAATTTGTATCTCTAACATTATTTAACAGAATATTTGTCTAAAGACACGTCGTTCCTTTGTTTACGTCAACCTTGTAATTGTGATACATTATTATTATTTTTAACACAACAATTTTAATTATATTTATATATATATATATATATGAGATTCCATCCACATCAACTGGTTGTTGGGGAGCAATCTATTTTGGCCAGCCGCTACTACCTGTACCGGCCTTAGAATATTTTTTTTATAAGTCGGTACAGGTAGTAGCGGCTGGCCAAAATGGATTGCTCCCCAACAACCGGTTGCTGTGGATGGAATCCCTATATATATATATTTGTCTTTCTACTTACCTCTCTAAGGGGGGGTGTATTCAATTAAGATTTTTAAAGAATTTTTTTAAGTGACAGACTTTTGTAGAATTTGTGTGATTTTAATGACTTTTAAAGACTTTAAAGTCTTTTTAAAAATGACTTTTATAGACTCCATGAAATAAGTAACAGACTTTTATAAACTTTGTATCAAGACTGTGATAGACTTTTGTATACTCCTAATATATTTTATAACTTATATTAATTATTAATTAGTCCATGTGTACAATATCTCCCTCTTTTTTTATGAACAAAAGTAAATCTCTTTATATTATTGTGGCATGAGATTTTATACATGTTGACAGCGTTCATATTATATATTCTACTCATTTCATGATATATTTGGATACCAATAAAATTTTAAAAATTATAGACGCAATACAAAATTAAGCTCACTTTTCATTGAGTTATATATACTTTATGCATATGCGTACGCTATTTAGTAGGAATACCAAACTCCGTTTTCACAAAATAATATGACAATTAAAATTTATATGATCAAAAGTTACAAAACTTTATACATGTGAGTAAAAGGAAATTAACAATAATCATAATATATATTGTTTAAAGTGAAAATAATATATAGTATATACTGTTTAATGATAATAATATATGATATATAGTATATACTATTTGGATCATATTATTATTGTTAAACAGTATATATATACATCATATATACATACACATCATATATTATTATTATTTTTGCCAATTAATGTTAAAGTGTTTCAAAAATTAACAGTAATTTCTTTCGTTTGAAATGTCAAAAAATTAAAAAAATAAATGCACATCATATATTTATATTTTCATATATTATACTTACATAATCTTAACAACTGACAACTGATATGAGAGTTTCATGATCTCACATTTGTTGAATAAATCTCTTTCCTCTTTCTATTGGAAGCTTTCGAACATCTGCTTTTTCTCTCACCAATTCAGATTAGATATAGTTATTTGTTTACTTATTAATATATCTTGTTAATTTTCTTATTATAATAATCTAATTATTTTTATGGCCCAAATATTACCAAACTATTTATCCATCACATATTAATATTTATTAGCCCATATAAAATAAATAACTAGTTTGACTCAATAAAAGACAAAGTCCAAGTAATAACAATTTTATCAACCTTTGTGTTTATTTGGAAGTCTTTAGAAGTCTTTAGAAATCTTTAGAGATGATGTAAGACTTTGGATATGGGTTGATAGTTATAATTCTTCTTCTAAAGACTGTCAAAGTCAATCATTTGATAGAAATCTTTAAAATTTATGACTTTTTGAATACCAAAATAGTTTTATAGACTTTGTAAAAATCTTAATTTAATACCACCTAACTTTTAAAGACATTAAAAAAGTTGTAATTGAATACTACTAAACTTTTATAAACTCTTTAAATGTCTTGATTGAATATAACTAAACTTTTAAAATCTTTTAAAGTCTTTAAAAATCTTAATTGAATACACCCTCCTAAATTTTATACTCTCTTTCTTTTACAAAAAAATGTCTCACTTATAAATTTAATAATCATTTTAAAAATAAATTTGTGTCACATTTATTCTAAATTTGATAAATATTTTTTTTAATAGTAATATAAAGATAATAAAACGGCAATAGTGATTTAGGTTTATATTGTTATTTTATAGTATTCCCTCCGTCTTCAAAATGACGTCTTAAAGTACAAATTTTTTCCCATAAATTAAGAGGGGTGTATTCAATTATGATTTTTAAAGACTTTTTTTATGTGACAGACTTTTGTAGAATTTGTGAGATTTTAATGACTTTCACAGACTTTAAAGACTTTTTTAAAATGACTTTTATAGAATTCATGAAATAAGTAACAGACTTTTATAAATTTTTTATCAAAACTGTGATAGACTTTTGTATACTTCTAATATATCTTGCAATTTATATTAATTATTAATTAGCCCATTTGTACAACATCACCCTCTTTTTTCATGAACAAGAGTAAATCTCATTATATTATTGTGGCATGAGATTTTATATATGTTGAAAGCGTTCACATTATTCTACTCATTTCATGATACATTTGGATACTCAGATACCAATAAAATTTTAAAAACCACATACACAATACTCATCTCTAAAGATTTCTAAAGACTTCTAAATAAACACACTTGTCTATACTGTTTAGGGAGAACTCCACAGCTAGAGACCACCGTTCTATTCCCTAGTTACCCCCGCTTGACCCAGCTACACTTTTATTACCTGAAAGGAATTGTGAAACAAAAGGGTGAGCACAACTAGCTCAGTAAAGAATATCATGACTAAAAATAATTAAATTATCAATAGCCTTCATCAATAACAAATCAGACATTTAGAACATATGATAGATGATAAAAATTTTAACCATAGTTGCAGTGGAACGAGCAATCCATTAGAAGAGTCAAATAGACAATACAGTCTATTATCTTCTCCATGTTAAAAGTCCACCAACAATATTTTATCCCTGTAACATCAATCAACAGTTCATTTCCACAATTATATGAATATCTCATAATCATAATTGTGATTCTAAATTTCTCTTCGTACCCAGGACAAATATAATTTTCATCACATGTCTTTACCTGAAACATCAAAGATCATGGTTATACCAAATCACAGTTCCTGTTCATAATCATACTAATAAATTATCTTTGCACCACGGGCCATAGATATTCATCCACAATTCATCTTCGCACCACTGGCCAAAGATATTCATCAACAATACATCTTTGCACTACAGCCAAAGATATTCCTCAACAGTTCATATTTGCACTACAAGCTAAATATATTCATCAACAGTTCATATTTGCAGTACAGGCCAAATATATTAATATCTCAAAGAAATATATAATCATTTCAGAATTTATATAAACAATAATTATAACCATGTTGATCAATTCACCTTTGCACTTAAGCTAAATATATTCAATTATAAATTCAATGGTTATGATCATACCAGTCACAATACAACTTTTCACTACTGGCCAAAGAGAACCGTAGTCATGATCATACCAATAATCTACTCATCTTTACACTCCAATGAAAGAGAATTTCAACATCAGGGTTAGATATATGATAATAAAATCAATATAATCAATATATAGTTTTAATCTCCAAAGTAATATTAATAAATAACTATAATTTGATTAGAAAAAGAAACAAATTTTGTAGTGAATAGTACCCGTAAATAGTAATTCGTGAATAATAACTCATGAATAGTAACTCTGACACAAAAAAGGTAGAAATTCTACAACAAAATCCATACCAATATTTTGGTATAATGATATTGAAAGAATAATATTTCTTAAACTTATAAATAATTTATTTTAATTATTTACACTTTACTAAATAATGCATTTAATCATCATAAAATGCCAAACTTATAAGATTTCATCACCAATAACCAAACCCATCATCAAAAATCTGTATATACCACATATATGATTTCTCAAGCCATAAAATTATATTTTTCAATTTTCTTACTTCACATAACATATTTAACTCATTTATTCATAACTAATCCATTTTTATGAAAAATACCAAATCAGTTCCAAAAATAATTTTTTCTGGGATTTAGCATAATAATGTTCCAAAAATATATATTTTTCTTAGAATTTATAAAATTCATTTACTATTTTTCATATGGCCAAAACTGCCGAATATTTAGACATTTATAATAAATTATATTTTTATCCAAAATTTTCGAAATTCACAGAGTACACTGATATTATATTGATGTACTCCCAATAAAAATTTAATCAATTTTGGAGTTAACCATAAGGAGTTATAAGCGGTTACTTTTAAAATAGTTTTTTCTCATAAAATTCATAACTCTTAATTTATACATCCAAAAATCACCATTTTTGGACAAAATCAATAAAACTCATTAACATATCATTTTAAATTTTTGCAGAATTTTTTCAAGGTCAGAAGAAGTACGAATTGAAAAACATAATAACCCTTAAAATCCCTTACTATCCCTTATTATCCCTTACGTCAAAAGAGCAACACTTCTGACTGGATATCGGATATGAAGCTGAAGGAAACTTGCACTGATGAATATCAACTCACCAAGTATCTAAATACTCACAAAATACACTCAATTTATAGGAAAATTTTAGCAGACTTGACCTGCAACCTAATGGCTTTACTTGCTACTATTTCCTCCCACCACATTTAAAATAAAATTCAGTACATTTTGTCACCAACCACAAGTGGGGCCCCCTCAAATCTAGAATTTTCCACCAAAATCATTTATAAACTTAATTTCTGAATCAGTCACCTCTTAAAATTCATAACAAATCATACGCTCATTTTTAATGGTTCAGAATTTGTGGACATATACTCAACTTATATATATATATATATATATATATATATATATATATATATATAACATATCCAAAAATTACAACGATCCAACGGTCGGATTAAAAATTATAACTCACGCAATATATCTCAAAAACACTGGTTTAATTTTTAATACCTCCATTCCGACAAAAATACTGATAAAATACCTCAACATTAATTCCTTCATTTATAACAACATAAATAAATCCATCATTTATATCCACATCAAATAAATATTTCCTTATCATATAAATAAATAATTAATTATTAATAAATAATATTACAGAATCAAAATTATGACAACCAGGCCGTTCCCAGAAAAGAGGGGGCTTTCCAATAAGAATTTCTCCTTATTGGCGCGCAATTAGGTGACCAATCCTCTCCTTGACAGAACTTTCTAGACATAGCCAATAATGTTATCTAATAATATTATTCAAATAATATGAATTATTGATCTGAATAATGGAAAATACTGTGCAGTGATAATTATTGAAACAACAATAATATAAAATCCCAATGCATCAATTATTGAATCAATAAAATAAAATATTGAACAGTAACTACTGTAACAATTATTGAGTAGTGCCTTCTTACGTAAGGATCAATAATTCATCAATACTGTGTAATACCGTGTGCTACTGTGCAACCACGCGTATTACTGTATTTTAACCACCGGTATTCCAACAGTGTTAACGGTAACAACTACGCCGTTATTTATAAAAACTAAATTTTGTCGTTATCTTCATCCGACAGTTATTCTGTTATGGGGCCCACAAATGGCTGCGCCGTCATAACGAATATTCTTCGACAGAAAGAATATTCCACGACCAAACGAATATTCCCCGACAGTTGAATATTTTATAACCACTTTCGTATTTTGAAAAAAAAAATTCATATCTCACCCTTAACTTTAAACTTTTATCAATTTAACTATTTATTAAATAGAAAAATTTGAATACTTTTATTTCATAAAATTCGGGGTTTTACAGTAAGACCCCAACTTTTATAAATAAAGATGAATTTTTTATAAATATTATTTTTGAATATTATGGAGTAAATTCGATATAATATTATAGTTGTGGGTAATATTTATAAATTTTTTAAAGTAAGAAAGTTGTTATAAAATATTCGTTTGGTCGGAAAATATTCTTTTTGTCGGAGAATATTCGTACGACGGCACAATCATTGGTGGACCCCACAACGGAATTATTGTCGGATTGAGAAAACGACAAAAATACTTTATGAAAATAACAGCGGATGTGTTACTGTTAAAACTGTTGAACTATCCGGTAGTAAAAGTACAGTAATACGCGTGGTTGCATAGTAGCACACGGTATTGATTATTGATGCTTACGTGAGAAGTCACTCAGTTATACTCAATTATTACTACAGTAATTGATGCATCATATCTCTTATATTATTGATTCAATTATTGTCACAGTATCATCTGTATAATATGTTATATTATTAAATCAATAATTAAGACGACAAGTTATAAATGATTAATAATTGTTGAAAGATTAAATATGTGTTGATTAAAAATAAAATGATTTGTGGTAATATTTATTAAATCTTTGATGTATATAAAGAGTCTATTATGAGACGTTTGTGTTAAGTTTGGTTAATTTATGGGGGGGCCACATGTCATCATCTAAGAGTCCCTTCATCAATAGTAATTACTTTTGTCAATAGTAATTACCTTCGTCAATAGTAATTACCTTCGTCAACAGTAACTACCTTTACCAGACGTCAAACCACTTGCCGTTTCATATTACAGGAGTCGAACTAATTGTCGTTTCACATTACAGGCGTCAAATCACTTTTTTTTCACATCACCAGTCGTCAAGCCACTTGCCTTTTCACATTTCAAGTGTTAAGCTAGAAATCTTTTATAAATAGAGGTCTAGTGCTTCATTATTTTTCACGAATTCATTCAAGCTATAGAGAGATAAAGTATAGAGAGAATAAGAGAGAGAGAGAAGTAGAGTATTCTGTTATTACACTACTGAAGTATTCAATCTACTACTAATGTAAGGGGTGTTATTCTTTCTTATTTATGAAGAGAACTGTTGTTATTCCATTGCTTATTATTCTGTTGGAATAACCTGTATACGCAGTTTACCATATAATTGGTGACATTCTTCTATTATTCTGTCGGAACATCTATCTGTGTGTTTTACACCGGACTTGGTTCCGTCTTTATTATTATTCTGTTGGAATATCTTGTCTGTGTGTTTTACACCGGACCATGTTCCGTCTTTATTATTATTCTGTTGGAACATCCTGTCTGTGTGTTTTACACCGGACCTGGTTCCATCTTTATTATTCTGTTGGAACATCCTGTCGGTGCAAATTTTGTCTGACCTGGTTCCGTTATTATTATTCTGTTGGAATAATCCGTCTATGCGAAGTACCGCATGCATGATGATTTCTTTTGTTATTCCATTCTTTATTATACTCAGTTGGTTAAAGTTTTGACTTCTATACTCCATGAAATTAGTAGAATATCTTTGATATTTGCGCTTCATCTAGTATCTTTTCATGGAAATATTCTTCTGATCATTCTTGAATTTTACTCTACAAAGCAGTATCATGTTGACAATTTGGACATTATTAGTTCCTGAATAAATTAATTCTTAAACTTATTTTATTAAATTCTTATATCATTGTCATCATCCTCATGTTTATATTATGTTGAAAGTCATCTATGGCCTGTAGTGCATAGATGGACTTGGTATGATTATGATCAAAGATTATTCGGTGTAATCATGACCGTAATGTTACAAATGATGTCGTAAAAGTTATCATTGGCCCGTAGTGCATTGATGGACAGTTGTTGGCATGATCATGATCATTAATGAATACACGAATAGTCCTTGGCTGTAGTGCATGAATAATTTATGATCGTGATACTAAAGAATATCCTTGGCCGTAGTGCATGGGTGATTCGATGATATGGATTATTTATTAAGTTGAGTCCCAGCGATAAAAGTCATAAAAAACCTTTTAAATCGTAAAAGATAGTAGATTTTATTCTCCACTTGACTCTTTTAATGGATTGCTTGTTCCGCGGTAGTTATACTTGATGTTGTTATATTTTATCAGTTTAACACTGTTGAAGGCTAACAATAATTTATTCTGCATTATCTTAGTCATAATATTTCTTACTGGGCTAGTTGAGCTCACCATTTCTTTCACTGTTCTCTTCAGAAAATGAGAACATAGCAGGGACTAGCCGGAGAACGGAGTGACGGTCCAGAGGATAGCATTAGTAGTCCTCACTATTATGTGAAATAGTCTGCTAATAATTATAATGAGGCCTCCTTTTAAGTTTTTATAATCTCTAGTAGACAATAATTGTATTCAAACTCACAGTTATGTTTTGTCGTATTGTACACGACAGTTGTAATAGTAAGTTGTATTTGAATTTTGTACCATGTATCTGACGACCCAAGATGGGTCATGTATACCTAATTTTGGGGGCGTCACAGATAGTATTAAATAATTTTCTTAATCTATGTGCAAAAACCTTAAACGATAATTTTTTAACAACGAAGTAGTAACAATTTTTTTTGACTCTTTTAAATTTAATGGACCCCACTTTAATATATTTTTAAAGATAAACTAGTCTTTAGGCTTATTTAACTTTAATCTGTGTATTTTTGGACATTTATTTATGGATATAATATTTTATAAACATAAGAAATTAATATTATTTATAAAAAAAATACACTTTTGTAAAATAAATAAATAACAAATAAAATTCATATTGTGAAAGATGTGTGTATATGTGAAAATATCATATTTAATGTGACAGGGTAGAGAGGTTCATGACAAACCTCAAATTGCATGCTATCAGTAAAGTATTTGAATAAGTTTTTTGCTATAAAAAAACCAAATAACAATTATAATGGAATGAAAAGAGCATATATTGTATTATAATAGAAAGACACTACAATCCAAATGTGACGCCCCCAAAATTAGGTATACATCACTCATCTTGGGTCGCCAGATACACGGTGCAGAATTCAAATACAACTTACTAATACAATTGTCGTATACAATACGACAAAACATAAACTGTGAGTTTGAATATAAATATTATATACTAGAGATTATACAAACTCAAAAGGTGTCCTCATTACAATTATTATCACACTATTTCATAGAATAGTGAGGACTACTAATGCTATCCTCTGGACCATCACTCCGTTCCCCGACTCGTCCCAGCTATATTCTCAACTAGCCAAGTAAGAAATATTATGACTAAGATAATGCAGAATAAATTAACATTAGTCTCTAACAATGTTAAATTGATAAAATATAATAGACATCAAGTTTAACTGCAACGGAACAAGAAATCCATTAAAAGAGTCGAGTAGAAAATAAAATCTACTATCTTTTATGATTAAAAAAGTTTTTCATCACTATTATCGCTGAGACTCAACTTAATAAATATTTCACATCATCGAATCACCCCTGCACTACGGCCCATAATATTCTTTAGTATCACGACCACAATTATCCATTCACTACGGGCCAAGAATATTTGTGTATTCATTAATGGTCATGATCATGCCAACAACTGTCCATCAATGCACTACGGGTCAATGAGGACTTTTACCACATTATTTATAATATTACGGTCATGATTATACCGAATAATCCCCGGTCATAATCATACCAAGTTCATTTATGCACTACGGGCCACAAATGACTTTCAACATAATATAAACACGAGGATGATGACAATGATATAAGAATTCAATAAAACAAGTTCAAAAATTAATTTGTCCAAGAACTACTAACGTCCAAATTGTCAACATGATACTGCTTTGTAGAGTAAAATTCAAAAATGATCAGAAAAATATTTTCACGAAAAGATACTGGATGAAGCGCAAATATCAAGGATATTCTACTAATTTCATGGAGTATAGAAGTGAAAACTTTAACCAACTGAGTATAATAAAGAATGAAATAACAAAAAAAATCACCATGCATGCAGTACTTCGAATAGACAGGTTATTCCAACAGAATACTAAATAATGTATCCAGGTCAGGCGAAATTCGCACCGACAGGATGTTCCAACAGAATAATTAGGAATGGAATAACAACAGAAATCACCATGCATGCGGTACTTCGCATAGACAGGTTATTCCAACAGAATACTAATAAGGACGAAATCAGGTCCGGCGTAAAACGAACAGACAGGATATTCCAACAGAATAATAATAAAGACGGAACCAGGTCCGGCGTAAAACGCACAAACAGGATATTCCAACAGAATAATAAAGACGGAATCAGGTTCGGCGTAAAATGCACAGACATGATATTCCAACAGAATTGTAAAGA
Organism: Panax japonicus; assembly: GCA_020205505.1. Classification (NCBI taxonomy): domain Eukaryota; kingdom Viridiplantae; phylum Streptophyta; class Magnoliopsida; order Apiales; family Araliaceae; genus Panax; species Panax japonicus. The sequence goes on along the minus strand of CM035091.1, from coordinate 4,490,387 downwards.
TGAAATAATAGAAGAATGTCACCAAGTATAGGATAAACCGCGTATACAGGTTATTCTAACAATAATAAGCAATGGAATAATAACAGTTCTCTTCATGAATAAGAAAGAATAACACCACTTACCGTAAAAGAACTGAATATAAGAGTAGTTAAGTAGCATAAATCTTTTCTTCTTTCTCTCTATAATTTTCTCTCTCTAGAGTTTCAGTGAATTCTTAAGAAAATAATGAAGGAATGAGCTTCTATTTATAGAAAAATGGACTGCATAGTAACTAACTCATGAACGGTCCAGATTGATTTACTTTAATCTGACGGTCCATATTTAAAGCCAAATTTTTTAAATAAAATATAATATATTCTATTTATAATCTAATAAAACGAATAGCTTTATAAAAGATTTTACTATGCAAATACTATGCAGGCACTATACAAACACTATGCATAATAAAATATAATATATTCTAATTATTGTCTAATAAAATAGATAGCTATATATAAGTATTCTGTTTTATATAAAAAGATTTTACTATGCAGACACTATGCAACACTATGCATAATAGAATATAATATATTCTATTTATAGAATAATTTTATAAAAGTATTCTGTTTTATATAAAAATATTTTCTGTATTATTACATTAATAATACCAACAAAACTGAGTGACTTATTATATAAGCATCAATAATCAATACCGTGTGCTACTATGCAACCACGCGTATTACTGTACTTTTAACACTGGGTGTTTCACCAAGAAACTCACCCGCAAAATGTTAAACTCCAAAATCAAGTATCAGAATATGTTTTCCAAAATATTTAATTCCAAATTCATACATCGTCATCTATTTCGGGGGATCTCAGTAAATGATCACCAATAAAATCTCATCCTACTAGTAAATGAGATAATTTTTGAAAAAATTACCAAAAAAATAAATTTCATGCTAACTATTTTCCATTTTGAGATGATCTAGAAGGAAGAGTCAAGTACCCAGAAACTACTCATTTACGGAAGTGATTAGCATGAAATTTATTTTTGGATAAGTTAATCAATAAAATACTGACACACAAACAAAATTTTTATACGTGTTAATATTTTAGTGACCAATTAATTAATTTACCAAAAAAAAACTTCATATTAATTGGATCCTTCATTTACCTATCTATCAAACTCGCCTCGTTTGCTTCAAAAAAATGGTGGACAATATTTCTATAATTAGAATCCAAGGTGGTCCCACTTAAAGATTCTATAAGCAATTTATAGGGTCACGTTACAGGCCTAAGATCTAAATTGGGGCCAGTCCAGTACCGCAGTACGCTGCCGGGTCTAACTGCGGAAGGTGGAAAATCCTAACGTGTCACGCTGTGGTCCCCTTGTCCGCCCACCCACTGATCTGATGGGACTTGGTAACATCCGTAAAGCTACGTGTCCCTTTTTACAGCTGCTTAATTTTATCATCTACTAACTAGCTGACACGTGCATCTCCCTCTCTTCTGTCTCGTGTTTTATTTATTTTGTTACATGTATTTTTAATCTGAAAATACTACTACTTTCATTTTACTTTCTCTCTTTAGTGTAGTGTTCAAGCAACTTGGTTAAATTCGTAATATTTTTTTGAAATCATCTTTATTTTTAATTTATTTAAAAATATTATTATTAATACCTTAATTTCTTATATATAAATAAATTATTTTTATAATTTTTAATGTGGAAATTGAATGTTAAAAACCAGTTACATATATATGTTATGATATGACATCACGATCACAAGCCTCACAAAAGTAAAATCAACAAATCTGCGCTGTTAAATTCCACAATGAAAGGAATATGATTTAAATATATTTTCTTTTACTATTTTTTAGTTCAAACATGTTCTATTATTTTTTATTTTTTATTTTTATAATTATAGGTTAAAAAATAAAAAATACACGGATACCGGTGGTTAGCACCGGATGGGAGGGGTCTACTTGTTCAAATGAACGTGGGAATGGGAATTGGAATTGGAATCGGCATTTGTCATTTAGGTTTTCTTAGGAGGTATGGGCTATGTAAGTTTTGTGTGTGCACAAGTTTCTTCATCCAATTAGTGTTGGGCTTTAATATTGTAGTATTCAGTAATAGTAGTTTACAAGAAAGAAAACCTTGATTTAATGCAGCCCAACAACATATTTGGGGTAAACGAGAGGCCCACTAACAACTAATCATTAAGCAATGTTAAAACATGAAAATTGCATATCCTATTATTTATTGAGAGAAGAAAAAAGTTGCATTCTTTTCTTTTTAATATTAATATTAATATTAATATTAATAGTAATAGTAAAATTAAATGATGTAATTTCTTTTCTTTAATTTAGTTGATGATCATGTCTTTACTTTCTATCTATTTAAAACAATGTTAAAACATGTTTTTATTTTACTCTTTAAACCCTATTTTTTTTTTCTTTTATCTTTTCTCTCCCATTATCTCTCATATCCTATTTTTTAGTATTCCAATTTCCCCCTTTTACCACATCTTAATAAGAGGTTTGCCATGTAAACTAGTTTAAGTAATAACTCACTCCTTTCATTCTATTATAAAGTGTCTTATTTTATTTATTTATGATGATATAAAATGACATAATATCCTTTAATCATCACCACTAACCTAAACATTAACTATATTTAAGAATAAATATTCAAAAAATATATTTTTAATACTTTAATAAATTTTATAAACAATACTCTTTAATCGAAGGAAGGAATATTTATTATGTACACAAGCAAAATCAATAGTAGTGGAAGAATAAAAACTTTTGTTTGAAACAGAGTATATAAATGGATTTTGAAGAAAGATTGGGCCAAACTTAAATAAGTAACGGTAAAGTAGGGGGTGGGTTAGTTTTATAATATATCCTATTCTCTATATGGGCTCAAGGTTGCATATATAAAAAACATGTTGGGTTGATTCCACTTCCCCCGTTGTGCTGTTTATCCTAACATAACCAATCATCAAAGCAGCTGTAATACATAGGATTAGCCCGACCCTCCATTAACCATTGTTTATTAAGATGTGGACCAAAATATTGGAGTACTAACAATTGTAAAGTCTTGAATATTTGTGATTGGGAACCCATGATTTCTTTTTATGTATATTTGTTTGCCCCTCTTATATTGCACTTTCAATTTAAATACCTCAGTGGTTTACATAAAGTGATCTCTCTGTATTGATTAATTGACCAACTTACCATAAAATTAATTTTATGATAATTCCGACTTCTCCACTAAAAAGTGTGACCACAAAATAGGCAAAAGTATATGAAAAATGAGTTGTTGATTAGTACAAACTTCTTGGATTCACGATTGTGGTTTGAAAAATGAACCCTAATTGGTTTGGCCTATTCATTAGCATGATTTATTTGCAATTAATTTTTAACATTAATTCCAAACTCCTTTGAGGAGTATAGTCTTTTATTAGTAGACAAACACAAGTACACAACCTTAAATAAACTCAAGAAGTTTGGATTTTGGTTCTTTAAGGATTTATGATACCAAATTTCAATACAAATTTGATTTGATATTTTAGAAATTAATTTAAATATTTTTAAATTTAAAATTAATTCAAAATCAGTTAACTTTAGACCGTATAAATATTAAAATTAGAAAAGAAAAAATATTATTCATAAATAGTATAAAAAGAAGTTAAGGGTAATACAAAAAAGTAAATAATTTATTGTCCTAAAAAATTGTAAATAATAAATAAATTAAATTTTTTTTTTTTAAAAAAAAAGACAATTATTATGAAACAGAGGTAACAGTAACCATATGCTCCAGATTTATTTACATGACATTAATTTTGAAAACCAAAATATATTTGATCATGAGAAATCAGAATGGAAGGAGTAGTTGAGTTGATAGACAAACAATGCCTTGAGAAGTTTAGATTTTTTGGGTAATGGTGGGACTTTTCTGAGTGCAGCTGACATGCAGATGGAAACCGTGTACGCAGCAGAACTAGAAACTAGAAAGCAGAAACTGCTCACGCAGCTGGTAATTAATCCTTTCCTTGTATCAACACAACACCATGCAAACCACTTACACCCCCCCACCCCACATAACAAATTTTATTAGTATTTATTTTCCAAAATAATTTTAAAACTTTATAATGTTGGAAATTAAATACCGTTTTTTATATAAGATAAAAAATAATATGAACAGAAATATTAATTATAAAAATATTGCTGATATATATTTATTCTGATAATATTATTAACCTTTCTTTAACCTTGGCTTGTTTGTGAGTTTTAATTTGTAGTAAAAGGAAGGGATTACAAGGAAATTTTTCTTCTTCTTAGAAATAACAACTTTCTCTTCCCTGACCTCCTAAACAAAACTCACAACATAAAGGATAAAATTACTTCCCAAGTTAAACCATTTCACATTCATGGATTAGTTTTACCCAGTGAAATTGGAATTAAGAGGTGAAGATTTAAAAGAAAAAGTATAGACAGAAAAAAAATTGTATACTACTATTCTATTCTATTGTATTAATTAATTAATTTAAGTAAATCACATACAACACATTGAGTAACAGCTTGCTCACTTGCTAATGATAATTCAAAAACCTAATAAAAGAATTAGAGGGAGAGAGAAACATAGTTAGGAGCAGGGCTGTGTTCATAATTAATCAGCAGGGATTGGTGTCTGGATGATTAAAAAGGAGGGACTGGAGTCTGGATGACTAAAAAGGTCAGGATGAAGCTTTCCCCTACAAACAGGGCAAACAGAGTTCTTGGAAAGCCAAGTATCCGCGCATTGTAAATGAAATCCGTGATTGCAACCGGGTAACAGCCGAGCCAGTTGGTCTTCGCCGATGTCCTCCAAGCAAACAGTACATTCGTTCCCCATCACCAAATCCTTTCCCGTCATTTTCGGAAGCTTCTCGAGGTCGGAGGCAGAGAGCCCTTTTTCCGCTGTGGGTTTTTCCGGGAGCCGGAACTCGTAGTGGTTGTCGCCAGTGCTGGCAGCGTACCATAAAAGGCATATGTAGACTAAGAACACCAAGCTCAAGCCGGCGCAGGGCAAAAAGAGGGCAAGAAAAAGGGACAGAAGCATTCTTCGTCGTAAATGGAAATGGGTAAATTGTATAAAGTTTGGAGGCGGTAGAGTGAAAGGGTTGGAGGATGGGAGGGGTGGGGTGTAATTGTGTAAAGAATACCATAGCGCACGGGAAGGGTTTGCAACGGAGTTTGCGACTTTATAAACGAGAGAGAGAGAGAGCTATAAGTGCTGTTTGGCCAGACTTATTTAAACTCTGAGCTAGCGCCTAGCTGGGAGGGAACAAGTGATTTTTGTCGAGGTAGTAGTGGGCTTTTCCTATTTAGGCGTGACGTGTACACAGAGCGGTCCCACCAGGGGGCGCAGTGGGGACGCGGTTTCCCGTCTTCCATACTACTCCCTCCCTTCTTTAATACAAGACTTTTTAAAGTTGTACACCCGCATTAAAGAAATAATTGTATAATATTAAATATAATATTAAATATCTATATTGTCCTTCTATTTGAAAAAGAAATTGTTATTTATTGGGCAAAAAATAGTAAGAGAGTCAAAATTATATTTAATACTTGGGTTAATATTGGAAACTAAACAATTAATGCTCACTTAAAATTCTAAAACATCTATATATTAATGGACAAAAAAAACTTCTCTAAAACGTCTTATTTATGTTAAGGAACAGAGGAAGTATTTTTCTTTTGGGAACACTATTTTCACATGACTTGATATTTTTACATAATTTTTTCTCATAAAAAAAATATAATAAGTTTCACATTTATGTGAAAAAATGCATGTAGAAATATTAAAATTATACGTACAAATATCATTTTCCATTCTTTTTTTCTCCCTTGTAGGGGTTTTTATTTTGCTATGTAATGATATGGCTACTAAAAATTTTGTCCCGTGCTGGGTCTTAATTACTTCCTCCATTTCTAAAAGATTATCGTTTATTTTATTTATTTATTATTTACAATTTTTTGAAAGAATAAATTATTTATTTTTCTATATCATCTCTATCTTATTTCATTGTCCCAAGAAATTATCTCCCTTGTATTAATAGTTTTCAACTTCCCATAAATGGGTAGTGATGAAATTTTAAACAAATTTTAATTGTTACTAAATGATAGTATTAAATGACTTTCTTATTTATGTGTAAAAACCTTAAAAAACAATCTTTTAAAAACGGATGTAATATTAAATTTTAAAAATTAATTTAAAATTTTTTTAAACTCAAGATTGAAAATTAGAACTATGAAATAATAATGAGTAATATTTTTATTAATAACTATTTTTTTGTCGTTATTTACTTATTATAGTAGCAAGTGGCCTGACTCGTGAGTACGTTGATATGGTATGGAACTGCCTCTAGGCTCTAGTACGAGTAGTATAATACAATTTCAGTACAAAATTTTGCAAAACCGGAACGCAAAACGCATCTGATATCTGCGTTTTAAAGCTTAGTTGTAAACCAAATAGTGCGTGGACTGTGTGTGTGTATTCCTAATCCTATGGGCTATGGACGGAGGGAGCTGCGCTCTGTGGGCTGTGTATGTATTTGCTGCTTTTCCAACAAAATTTACACATGACATGAATCAATGGGGTTAAATACTTTTTAGGTGACTGTACTATAAATTGACTTACAAGTGGGTCACTGAATTTTTTTTCTTATAGTCAACTCACTGAACTTTAATTTACTAACACACCGTTACAAAAACCGTTAAATCAAAATTGACCTAACCGAAATGATGACGTGGCAGCTTATTTGTCTAAAAAAAGCCTACGTGACAGTTAGTATGCGACGTGGCTGTGATGATATGGATTTAGAGGAAAATTTTGATGAAAAATGGAAAAAAATATTTTAAAGTATAATATAAATTATAAAATTAGCAAAAAAAACAAGAAAATAAATAAATAAATAAAAATAATTATTTTTAATAAAAATCAAAAAAACAACTTTTTAATTTTTATTAAAAAAAAATAAAACGCATTCTTTTTAATAAAAATAATTGGTTTTATTTATTTATTTTTTTAAAAAAAATTAAAAGGCAATTTTTTTTTAAAAAAAATAAATATTTTTAATAAAATAAAAATGCAATTTTTTTAATAAAATTATTATTATTATATAAAATGCAATTTTTTTATAAAAAAAAACACTGTTTTTAAACTGGTTTTTTAAAATAATGTTGTTTTTTTATTAAAATAAAAATGCTGTTATTTTTTATTAAAATAATGCTATTTTTTTAAAACGCTATTATTAAAATAATGATGTTTTTTAAAAACGCTATTAAAATGCTATTATTTTTTATTAGCATGGCTATGTGTCCTTGACTTCAAGGGAAGTTGGGACAAGTTCTTACCATTGGTGGAGTTTTCCGTACAACAACAGTTATCAAGCAAGTATTGGCATGGCTCCATTTGTATAGACTCGCTTTACCACCAAGTATGTCTCGTGTTCATAACGTTTTTCACATATCCATGTTACGTAAATATATGAAAGACCTGAATCACATTATTGAGTTAGAACAGGACGAAATAGCGAAAGATTTGACGTATGAAGAGGTTCTTGTTCAAATCTTGGATAAGAAGGAACATATTATACGCTCCAAGGTTATATCGCAAGTCAAAGTTTTATGGAGAAACCACGATGTTGAGGAAATGACTTGGGAGTTAGAATCTAAAATGAAATCAAGGTATCCTTACATCTTCAACATACCAGGTACGTACCCTAATTTCGAGGGCGAAATTTCATAAGAATGGGAGGTTGTAAGACCCCAACTTTTATAAATAAAGATGAATTTTCTATAAATATCATTTTTGAATATTATGGAGTAAATTTGATATAATGTTATAGTTGTGGATAATATTTATAAATTTTGCAAAGTACGCAAGTTGTTATATAATTATTGGTGGACCCCACAATGAAATTATTGTCGGATTGAGAAAATGACAGAAATACTTTATGAAAATAACGGCGGAAGTTTTATCGTTAACTGTTGAAACACCCGGTGTTAAAAGTACAGTAATACGCGTGGTTGCATAGTAGCACACGATATTGATTATTGATGCTTACGTGAGAAGTCACTCAGTTTTGCTTATTATTTGGATCCCTATTTACCCGTTTTTTAAAATTATCGGACGAAAGTTATAAAGTATATATATATATATATTTGACTTTTGTGTGTATGTGTGTATGTGTTTTCGTATGTGTAGGAGTGTGTATGTGGTAGTGGGTTTTGGTGGTGGAATTATTATCTAGTGGTGTGTTGTGTTAGTGGGTGGAGGAGTATATTATTGGCAGGTGTGTGATTATATATATATATATATATATATATATATATATTAGCGGGTTGTGGTGGAGAGAAGCATTATTATTTTATATATATTTATATGATTGTGGGATGTTGATTGGAAAGCAAAGAAGAAAAAAGAATTGACAGGATTCGGATTGATTTTTCCAAGCTTGAATATTATTGGCCAATTTTTTTTTAATCATGCAGCAGATTTAGGAACTTGTAAATTATGGAGCATTTTAATTGGTCAAGGCTTTTAATGTGGCATGTGTTCATTTTTATCATTGGCTAACTCTTTGACAAAGATTACTGATGCGTTGGATCAGTGGAGCTGTGAATCAGCAACTGATTTTGTCTGAATTCCTACTGTACAGTCCATTAATATCCTTTAATTCTCCTATAAATAGAAGTTCATTCCTTCATTATTTCTTACGAATTCACTAAAACTCCAGAGAGAAAAATTATAGAGAAACTATAGAAAAGTATTCTACTACTTCCCTATTCTTATATCCAGTTTTTTTATGGTAAGGGGTGTTATTTCTTTTGTATTCATGAAGAGAACTTCTGTTATTCCATTATTTATTATTCTGCTGGAATAACCAGTATACGCGGACTACTCTATACTTGGTGACATTCTTCTATTATTCTATCTTTATTATTATTCTGTTGGAATATCCTGTATGTGTGTTTTACACCGGACCTAGTTCCGTATTTATTAATCTGTTGGAACATCTTGTCGGTGCAAATTTTTCCTGACCTGGTTCCGTTATTATTATTCTGTTGGAATAACCTGTCTATGCGAATTACCGCATGCATGGTGATTTCTTTTGTTATTCCATTCTTTATTATACTCAATTGGTTAAAGTTTTGACTTCTATACTCCATGAAATTAGTAGAATATCCTTAATATTTGCGTTTCATCTAGTATATTTTCATGGAAATATTCTTTTGATCATTCTTGAATTTTACTCTAAAAAGCAGTATCATGTTGACAATTTGGACGTTATCGGTTCTTGGACAAATTAATTCTTGAATTTATTTTATTGAATTCTTATATTATTGTCATCATCCTCATATTGATATGTTGAAAGTCATATGTGGCCTGTAGTGCATAGATGGACTTGGTATGATTATGACCAGGGATTATTTGGTATAATCATGACCGTAATGTTACAAATGATGTGATATAAGTCCTCCTTGGCCCGTAGTACATTGATGAACAGTTGTTGGCATGATCATGATAATTAATGAATACACAAATATTCATTACCCGTAGTGCATGGATAATTGTGGTCGTGATACTAAAGAATATCTTTGGCCGTAGTGCAGGGGTGATTCGATGATGTGAAATATTTATTAAGCTGAGTCTCAGCGATAACAGTGATGAAAAACCTTTTAAATCATAAAAGATAGTAGATTATATTTTTTATTTGACTCTTTTAATGGATTGCTTGTTCCGCTGCAGTTAAACTTGATGTCTATTATATTTTATCAGTTTAACATTGTTGGAGACTAATGATAATTTATTATGCATTATCTTAGTCATAATATTTCTTACTAGGCTAGTTGAGCTCACCCTTTCTTTCACTGTTCTTTTCAGAAAATGAGAATATAGTTGGGACGAGTCGGGGAACGGAGTAATGGTCCAGAAGATAGCATTAGTAGTCCTCACTATTCTGTGAAATAGTGTGATAATAATTGTAATGAGGACTCCTTTTGAGTTTGTATAATCTCTAGTAGACAATATTTGTATTCAAACTCACAGTTTATGTTTTGTCGTATTGTACACGACAGTTGTATTAGTAAGTTGTATTTGAATTCTGTACCATATATCTGGCGACCCAAGATGGGTGATTTATACCTAATTTTGGGGGCGTCACAGTGCAGTCCCTTCAGTTGACTGTGCAGTTGACTGATATTGTTTGTTAGTTACGGGCCGGGCCGGGCCGGGCCAAAAAGGCCCGAATTTTGGTGGGTTGGAAATGGCCAGCCCGTTTCGGGCGGGCCGGCTCGTCCCGCGGGCTTCGGCCTTTAATTTTTATTTTTTATTTTTGCAAATTCTTTGTTACACCAAAAATAACTACATATCTTAATTAAGATATTTTAACTATTATAATTTTTTGCCTTAATTCTTCATAGATTTTGTTCAGATCGTTTCTTAGAGATAGTTTAATTTCTTTTGAAGGAACAAACTGTGAGTTACAAGATTTTTAATAATTCATGTTAAAGTGACCACCTTTGGAATTTGTTTCATAAAATTATATTAAATAAACAGTAATTAAGTTTTTCTAAAAACTTTAAGAGATTAATTAATTATACTTTTGTGTTGCTTAGTGTCACATTAACAACATATATATCTATTAGTATAAAACTGTATATGTGCAGCATGTGCTAGCACCTTCTGTAAGATGTTCATTTAAAATAAAAACTTAATTCAAGACGAAGTGTCACTCCTTCCTACTAAATGAAATTAAGAAAAATAAATAGACGACTTTAGATCTTTTTTTTTTGAAATTCTCACCTATTATCAGAGGTTAGTGATTATAATAATTCTAAATCAGATAGGTGTATACGTAACTACACCTATATTAACTACATATCTTAATTATAATTTTTAATTATAGTTAAAATATATTGAAGATTGTATTAAAAATAAATAGTTGTTGTAGCTCAGTTGATTTGAACTCTTATTTATTTACTTATAAGTCTTGTGTTCAAGTCCCACAAGTAGCAAAATTTTATTTAAAAAAAACTCACGGGCCACGGGCCGGGCCAAAAACGCCCAAGTTTTCATGGGCTAAAAAATTTAAGCCCAAAGCCCAATTTATACGGGCCAGCCCAGCCCGGCTCGCAGGCCCGGACCAATTTTGCCAGGTCTAGTTGTCTTAAAATGAAAACATGTTAAACTGTTATAAACCATGTATTAAAAAATACAATTGATAGTATGAAATGAAAACATAAATGCTTATACCTTATTCATTCTTGATTTAGGATGAAAAAGCAATGTACATGCCCTGCTGTTATGCCCTAGTGTTAAACACCTTGCACATGTGACAGTGCCACTTTTTCTTGTTGCTTTATGTTAGTTTTTTGGTTCATCTGGAGCCTTTCTTCTGAGTTTTCCTCGGTCTGCCAGTGGGCTTATGATAGGTTGGAGGTTGAATCTTTGCAAAATTGGAGTGAACCCATTCATGGTGACTTGGCACAGGCTTTATGATGTGGTTATATGTGTTCAAGTACACATCCTTGCTATAGCACTGATGGCAACAGTCCTCTGGCTGCTCCCTATTTGCCGATATTGCAGATACAACATGTCTGCAAGGAATCCCACTAAGCTGCCACATTTTACAACCACAAGTCAACTCATTCAAATTCACAACTCATGTTCTGTCATCAACTTCTACTTCAAATTCTCCACACCCAGACTTCAAAGCAGTGCATCCCTTACAAGCTTTCTTAATCATCTCCAATTTTTTTTGAATTCTGGGCCCAAGTGACCCTTCATACTTGTCCATGCCTTCCTTTTTTACTTGAAACCTAAACATTAATTTCTTTCTTATCCACTCTAGCATGTTTATTACACCTTTATCCCTTGCCTCTAGGATGTAATTATTCCATGACTCATTCAAGTTGTTCACTACTATATCACACTTACAGTGGGGTGAAAAATGAGACCTGGCCCAAAATTTTGGCCCAACAAGCCATTAACCACTTTGCAGCTTCTGCATCAGCTTTGTGCACCTCACTCATGGCTGCCTCAAATGAGAACATGTCACCACAACTGGCTGCATTTCATAACAAATCCTAAGCAGCTTCCCCCAAAACTTAATTTTGAAGTTGTTGTACAAATACTTTAAACAAAATCTATGTTCGTTGTTGGGTAACATTGTATGCAAGACCTCTACCAGCCCTTTTACCTATCAGAAATGAAAACATACCTTCTTGTCTCATTTTCACCTATGTCATTAGAAGTTGTGTAAGAAACCACCGCCAACTATATTTACATTCAATTTCAACAACAGCAACTGCAATGGGAAATATGTTGTCATTAGCATCTCTTCCTATAGCACTCAGTAGCTATCCTCCAAAAAACCCCTTTAAAAAACACCCATCTAATCCTATAATAGGTCTACACCCAACTAGGAAACCATATTTGGAAACAGCAAGCCTCATATAAAGTCTCTGAAAAACAGGTAGTGAACCAGATCTTTCATCTAGACCCTCACAACAAAACTTGAAGACTGTTCCAGGGTTGAACTGTTTGACAGTCTCCACATAATCCATCAGCCTGTTATACTGCTCTCCTACATCACCTTGCATGTGTTGTAAAGCCTTTCTTTTAGCTCTATATAGGAATAATTTATTTAGACTAGAGTTACATTCTTTTTGTGCCTTGTTCTTCCATGCCTGTAAATCCCACTTAGGATTATCTCTCAAGTCATGCATATATTTTTTGGCCAAGTATCTACTGTCAACAAGATGATTCTTATCCTGTCCAGCACATGTATGGTCCCCCCCCCAAAGATTTTATCTTAAAAGTTTGTTCACCCTGTTTGACTGATGCATGAATCCTCCATTTAAAGTTTCACCCTTACACTTGGCAGTTATTCTTTTTTTGTCATTTTGAATATACTTTATGTCAAACCCCCCTTTAATAGAAAATTCAACTAATGCTTGTCTAAAAACCTCATGATTTGAAAATTCCATTTCAATCTCAAATTCTATCTTACCCATATCAGTTGCCTCATTAAACTCCATACTTCTATCCCCTTCTTAATTATCCTCATCATCTGACAGAACAAGCTACTTTTTTAATGCATCTTTCCTTCTCCATCATCACCATCACTCCACCAATACTCTACAAAGACATTATTCATGTTCACATTTGGTTCATATGTTTTTCCCCTCTTCGAATATATCATCATCCCCAGGCCCCTCTAGATCTCATCCATCAATGGTGGATGCTCTGCTTCTTCCCCAATATCATTATCAGCCTGTTTTTTAATTTTTTTCCTTTGTATGCTTTGTTCGATTTTTAGGCATTTCAGTTTGTTTCCCTTTTTTCTTTGTCTATTTCTTTCTGCTGCCCTATATCTATTTTGTTTTGCTTTACTTTATCAGTAGCCCCACTTTGTTTAATGTTATCAGTTGTTTCACTTTGAACACCAAAGTCTTTTTCATTTTCACTTTGGTTCATGTTATCAGTTGTCAAACCACAAATATACCTAATGGGTTCATTTTCAACTTCTTCTGGCCTAACAACTTTTAAGGGACCCTTCATTTCTTGTCTATAAATATGCACCTCCCCACTCTCTGCATTAACTAAGAAATTAATCATATCAATGACATCTATGTCATTTTGCATCACTAATGCCCCACCCTCCCAAATTTCATATCCCGATACAAGGTAATAAATATTCAAATTTGAAACTGGGCATAAAGTAGTGTAGTATTCATGTATACTAAGCAAAGAAAGGTAATCCAACCCAACATTTTCTACTATTTGTTGACTACCCTCAACATATTTATATACTGGATCTTGAACAAACTTCCCACCATAATGAAAAATAATTCTGACAGACATTCTTCATTAAACAAATGAAGGAGAAATGGTTGAATAATATACAAAACATTAAAACAAGTAACACAAAAAGGGACCAAATTCAGTGGCAGACACTGGGGGACAATAATAGTAATAAAGAAAGGGGGACCATAGTACTCAGTATAATTTATCAGGACCGAATATACTAAATAATTCCACAAAAGGGGACCAAATTTAGTGGCAAACATGCATGCATATACAACAAACAACTCATAAAATTAACAAATTAGATATGATATCTATCAGACAAGGAGAAATTTACCTTAATCGGCACCTTCTTGTATCACAGACCCCAATCGAAGGTGGGAACCCAGTCCTTGCCCACAGATCTAACACGAACACACTAACCCACAACCTATTGCTCTCGCCTCTCTAGCCCTAGATTTTATCCACGATCGCTCGCCACTTTTGTGTCTCGATATCAGAATGAAATCAAATGAAACAAAACCGTTATGGCTTCTGTCGTTTTCAATATATATATGAAGGGTAAATAAGTCATTAGCCAACTTAAATAACGGAGTGAAGACGAAAATCACTTTTTCACTTCAACTCAAAATTTACAGACTATAGGTGGTTAATTGGGAAACTGGCAAAACCTCAGGTGGCTTATCTGAATTTAACCCAAAAATAAAAGTGAATTACAGGTAGCAAAACGAATATAATAGTATTTGTTGAGAATAGCTGCACTTTGACTTAAACACTAATGTCATAAAAACACTTTCCTTTTTCTACAAATTTTGTATGGCAACTTAAAAAGCATTTTCCGACTTGTATCAAGAAAATAATAATACTCCATATGACTATAGGGATAAATCAACTTTTGGTATCTGTACTGGGACACGACTTACAATTTGGTACCCGATTGTACTCGAAAAATATTACACTCCAGTTAAACATTAGGGGACACGATTTATAATTTGGTACCCGAAGTGAAAAAAGTTACAAATTTGTGATTGTACTAAAAAAATGTTACATTTCGTTAAATAGTAGGGTTTCATCTTTATACTATTTAAAAATTATGATTCTCTTCTTCTATCCTTCTTTTTCTTTCATTCTTCTTGTCTCGATTTTCCATTGATTACTGGTTCCTATATATTTATTAAAGGATTTTCAGCGTTTAATTCAAAGGATGAACTCGTCTTGGAGTGGAATTGTAAATGAAATCGAGAAAGAAGATTGTAGTTCATACAACAAAAATGAATGGATTAAACCAGAGTTCCCAAGTCGGTGCCACTGTAGAGCAATGATGCGAATGTGGGAGGTAAGAAAAGATGGAACAAGACATCGAGCTAGGACCTTCTTCGCGTTGACTTCGCTTCTCTCTTTGTATATATGTTTGTCTCTCCCGTTGGATCAATTTTAATGATTATTTAAAAATTGGAAAGTACAAACACTAGATTACAAAAAAAAAATTAGTACAATCACCAGTTTGTAACTTTTTTCATTTCGGGTACCAAATTGTAAGTCGTGTCCTTAATGTTTAACGGAGTGTAATATTTTTCGAGTACAATCACCTAGTTTGTAACTTTTTTCACTTCGAATACTAAATTATAAGTCATGTCCCAGTACAGGTACCAAAAATTAATTTATCCCTATAACTATATAACTATAAAACGGGAGTGTTTGTTTATAGCTGAATGACTGAATCGGTCAGTGCGTTTATTTTTGTCTAAATGGCTGAATTGGTAAAATGAACGAGCTGAATGGCTAAGTCATATTTTTTTATCTGAATGAGTAGTTGACTGAAGTAAAAAAATATATTAACTATTATATAAAGTAATATTAAATAAATTTACAACAATTTTGAATTTTTTCAGAGGGGTAAAATAATAAAATTTTGTTATTCAAATATTTTAGACATGTCAATTGTGACGCCCTCAAAATAGGTATACAACACTCATTCTGAGTCGTCAAAATACATGGTACAAAAATAACTACAACTTTATTAATACAACATAAAAACTGTGAGTTTAAATACAAATATTGTCATCTAGACAATATTCACACTCAAATAAGTCCTCATTACGATTATTAATATACTATTCTACAGAATAGTGAGGGATACTAGAACCACTTCTAGAACCATCATTCCACACCCCGACTAGTACTCGCTACATTCTCGCCTCCTGAGAAGAAAAATAGAACAAGGAAAAGAGTGAGCTCAACTAGCCTAGTAAAGAACATTATGATTAAGATAACATAGAACAAATTATCTTTTGTCTTCAACAGGAAAAAATCTGATAGAATACAATAGACAACCAGTTTTAAATCAATCCTCGCAGCGGAAATAATAATTCATTATAAGAGTTAAGTAGAGAATGCAAACTACTATCTTCTATATATGTATTTAAAAGTTCGTCGTCGATATTTTATCCTTGTAACATCAATCAATATATATCTGGAATTAAATATTCATCTTTGCACTACTGGCCAAATATATTCACCAGTTGGTCATGTTCATCTAAACACCTGTTTATATTTGCACTACGGGCCAAAGATATTCATCAGAAATCATTAATCTTTGCACCACAGGCCAAAGATATTCAATTATATAATCATTTAGGACGGAGGATGATGAAAAATATTTTAAATGAAACGAATCCAGTGAAATAAAAGAATAAATATTAAGGATTCGTATTTCAGTTATTTCATGTCCAAAAATATCCTCAAAAATAATCATAGTGGAGTAAAATTCAAGAATAATCAAAACATGGATACAATTAAAGCTAGTATCTATAATAGATATTTTGGACGAAAAATGAAAATTTAATTTTTTTGTGAATAGTGTCGTATTCGTGAATAGTGTCGTATACGTGAATAGTGCCGTATACGTGAATTGTAACTCCGAAACCAAAGATATAAATTTCATAAAAAACATCATCATGCTTCGTGAATAGTACTCATGAATAGTAACTCCTGAATAATAACTCATGAATAGTAACTCGTGAATAGTAACTCATGAATAGTAACCCCGACATGAAAAAGTTCTAAATTTGATAAAAATTTCAACCAATATTTCAGTATAATGATATTGAAGAAATAATATCATTTGAGAAGAAAATAATATCTCTTACCTTAGCTAGAATAGTACTTCTGGTTGGAATACTAGATATAATGCTGAAAGAACTTGCACCGTATAACAATACTCAAAGTACTAAAATACTAACAAAAATACGCTCGATATATAGAGAGATAAAGAGAGAAAAATTTGTTCTTTCTGGTGTAATTTTTAATTATAACCTATGCATCGTACTTATAGGAAAATGCTTAGAATACCAAAGCAGAAAATTTAATATAATATTAATATATTAAAATTAAATTCCTACACCAACCTTAAAAAATCTAAAATCAGCCCATTCAACAAACATGTGGAACAGACCATAATGGAAAAAATGTTTTTGTTATTTAAAGTATTTTAAACTTCCAAAAATTAATTATTTTGGAAATCTGGAACTTCAATAATTCACAATAAATAGCCCTTTTATCAGAAAATTCGAATCTCGCGTCTTTTTATAGAAAATTCAATTCTCTACAACTTTGCAGAAGAAAGTTTTTCCAAATTCCAAACAGAAATTTACCGAAATCCACAAACGGACGATTTTACAGGCTATAATCAAATTTCAGTTAAGAAATGGGCTCACAGACATGTTTAACATGTTTTAAACAACTTTTGTAACAAAAATACTCCTCATCCTCATATACTTATATATCCCACATACATTGTAAAAATATCCCCATTATTATATTATAATAATATAATAAAATATTATTTTATCAGAAAAGATAAAATATCAATTTTTAACAATTGTCACTTTAAAAATTTTCTCCATCTTTATCCACATAAAATTAAGATTTTCCTCATCATATAAATCAATAATTAATTATTCACAAATAACATTACAGAATCACAGTACTGGCAACCAGGCCGTTCCCAGGAAAGAGGGGGTTTTCCAATAAAGATTTTTTCTTACTGGCGCGCAATTAGGTGACCAAACCTCTCCTTAGACAGAACTTTCTAGACATTGCCAATAATGTTATCTAATAATATTATTCAGATAATATGAATTATTGCTCCGATAATAAAAAATACCGTGTAGTGACAATTATTGAAATAACAGTAATATAAAAAAATCAACGCAGCAATTATTGAATCAATAAAATAAAATACTGAACAGTAATTACTGTAACAATTATTGAGTAGTGCCTTTTTACATAAGAATCAATAATTGGTGCAATACCGTGTGCTACTGTTCAACAACGTGTATTACTGTGTTTTAACCACCGGGTATTCCAACGGTATTAACGGTAACAACTACGCTGTTATTTATAAACCACTTATACTTGTCATTTTCTTCATCCAATCGCTTTCCATTATGAGCTCACACAAGGCTGCGCCGTCGTACGAATATTTCCCGACAACAAGAATATTTCACGACCAAACGAATATTCTCCGACAACAATGAGTATTTTATAACCACTTGCTTATTTAAAATAGTTACACATTTTACCCATAACTAAGCACATTAATCA
This sequence comes from Panax japonicus, assembly GCA_020205505.1. Taxonomy (NCBI): domain Eukaryota; kingdom Viridiplantae; phylum Streptophyta; class Magnoliopsida; order Apiales; family Araliaceae; genus Panax; species Panax japonicus. Next base: position 4,471,939 of record CM035091.1, on the reverse strand, counting down.
ATTCAACCCTTACTATTTCAAAATAATAAATAGAGGAAATTAAATCTTCATTTATAAAAAATTGGGGCCTTACATCAATTATCAAATAATTTTTTTATTCAGATTCAGATTCATTCAATTTTTATCAAATACCCATTGAATATGTAATGAAAGACTACAACACAATTATGCTCATTAGCATATTATGCGAGTAACATTTTTATAAATAAAAAAAACAAGTGGGAGCACATTTTTAATATTATTTTTTTAATTATTTTTTTCAAAACTACATAATTTTAATAAAAATATACTATTTAAAAGATATATAATTTAAAATATATACTTTAGATCCGTCCTCATATATATATATATATATATAATATATATATATATATAAGTGGTTCTTAGCAAATTTATGACACTATTGACAAAGCACTAATAGAACTTTTTTTTTAGTAAATTAGTAGCACTAGTATGAATCCGCGCGATTGTTTTCTCTCTCAAGTCAAGTGTATATTTGTTCAATCTTAATTAGATAGATTGTAGGTTTAGATTTTTTTTTTCCTTCTCAACTATTGATTAAATCATAAATTCTTCAATAAATGGCTACATAACTTACTCCCTCCGTCCTTCATATATTCTTTAGTGGAATTTTAAGTTTCTAATACTTTCTCGATCTACAATTTCGTAAATTTATATTCTAAAACAATCTTTAAACAAATAATCCATTTTTTCACTCAAACTTTGAAGCACACCTTCTTCTTTGTCGTGCTAGGTTTGATTTAAGTAAACACATGAATTAAGAAATATAACTAATAGTGTGTCTAATTTATTAAATATGATATAAAATAAATATTACCTTTTAAAAATTTATTGAGAAGACCAGAGGATAATATATTTTTTTATTTTGTTGAAGTGTATTCGTTAAAGAAAATTAAAGGAAATAAATGTGTGTAATGTTTGGGTATAATATGATAAATTAAATAATTAATTTATTTTAAAATTTTATAATTTATGAATGATAGATAAAAAAATAATACTTCTTTTTTTGGAAAAAAAAACAATTAAAAAGGAACGACAAGAAATAAGTTATTACTATAAGTTTCAGCATATAATAACCGTAACATATTATATCAATTATTCCCTTTATTTCCTATTAAGTAAACTTTTAAGAACGAATACAAATATTACATTTTTTAAATATTTTGTGTGGTTAATAAAATTGAGAAAAATAAAAGAGAAAAGAGTAAAGGTCCTCTAATTGGACTGAATAACTTGAAAGGAATTAGAGAATTGATTGAGTGATATTTGAGCTTTGACACGTGCAATTTCTACACTACTAGGTTTGCGTGCGTGTAAATTACTTTCATCTCATAAAAACATAGTTACCCCATTTGTTCTTTTAAAATCAATATTTTAAAATAACACACATAATTAAAATTGAAATAATATTTTTTATAATTAATTAATTTGAGTATAAATTTTAATATTATATTTCTAAAAAATTTTAAACGGATAACATCAAAACAAGAACAAAATTGATATTTATAAATTATTTCATTAATATTTTTTTCAAATTCACAAATGACGGAAATTTTTTCGCCTAAGAAGACATACTTAATGATTATGTGTTTTGTAAAATTTTGTCATTTTGAATAATATATATATATATATATATATATATATAAATAGTACAAAATGGTCTATCTTAAAAATTTAAGAATGATCTTCAACACTAAATTTTAGAAATAGAAACATAAATCTAGGTAAAGAAATTATTATTTTTCATCTTTTATTTCATTTTAAAATCTTTTTATCTATATTTACTGATATATAATTATATACTTATCATTATTTTTTATTCCCATAATTTTTTTAATTTAGTTAGTATTTTTTAAAATTTATATTCTTGATAAAAAAAATATTTTAATAGGAATAATATTTTAATTAATATAAAAAATATAAAAATAAAATAATTTTATAACAAAATAGGTTCATGAGGTAATTATAAGAAAAAGATTAAAATTGAGTAGAAAATTAGTGGGCATCAGCTGACGCAGCCACTGCACCACCTCCACAACTGACACACAAGTAGAATAGATGATCAAGTGGCAATAAATCCCTTCGTCTTTATACAATACAACTGTATTCCATTATTTTTATGTTGTTGATCTTTTACCAGCCGTATCCACAACTCACTAAGATCAATGGCGAGCCCAAAACAGTCCATTCCCACGTTGATACTAACACTACAGTTATGCTTTCTGTTCTTCTTTTACCCGATCATTCAGGGCCAGACCCCGATTCCGGCCAAGTACGATGGGTTTGTTTACAAGAACCGGCCTGCCAGCACCGAAACCATAATGGTCGAGGCCTTTTTCGACCCGGTTTGCCCCGACAGCAGGGACTCATGGCCCCCTCTCAAACAAGCTCTTGATCATTACGGCCCTTCTGTCTCTCTCATTGTTCATCCCTTTCCTTTACCGTTCGTATCTACTTTACATACCCCTCTAATTTTGGTTTTGTTTTTTTTAAGTTGTTTATTGAAATACTCATATTTATTTGTGAACCGAAAAGATTGGATTTTTATGTTACTTATGTGATCCATTTTGGGTAGACTTTGGAATCTATTTATAGGTTTCCAAACACCCCTTTGCCTTTGAATTGGTTCACCTCTTCGTAAGAATGACATCCCAATTGTTGTTTCTATGTCGCGTTATTCCAAATTGGATTTGCCGTAGTGATATTACGGTTGGCCCAACTAATTAATTTTAGAATTATGTTGCCATGACTTGAATCAAGTCCTAAATAGTAAAGACCTTTCAGTTATCCAACTAAACCAATTCATTTGTTGCCTGTTTGGATAGCATATAATATATTTATTACTTTTAGATAATGAAAATATCCATCAGTTTATATCTTCATGATTGATCTGACTTTCTGCATCTGATTTAAACAATTTCCAGGTACATTTTCGTTTTAATTATAAGATGGCTACCATAGTTTGATTTCAGCCAACTATTTTAGACTGCTTAATTGCTGTTGAATTTAAGAACTGTAGTTTTGGCTTAAAATTCTACTTCTATCTAGAGTAATGTGGTCAGATTAGATAATCATGTTGTGGTTGACTGCTGATCATTTGTTTTGTTTTGTTTTGTTTGTCAACATTTTGGTAATTATTCTTTGAAGTCTTTAGTTCGTGGTTCTTACAGTGAATGTGATTCTGTTTGTTCGTCTTGACAACTTTGGATATGGCTTACATTTCCATTTGATGAATTGACAGTCCTTTTACCATCATATCCATACTCTTAATAACGAAGTTCGGTTTTCTTGTATATTTGTTCCCAAACATTGAACGAGAGCTTTAAAGTCTGGCCATATAATAACCTTTTGTTTGATTAACACACAGCTGAAGCAGTTTGGTCCAGTCCACCATTGCTTTTAGGCTATTGCAGCTGCCCTTTTCGCTCACACTCTCCCTTTCAGTCCTAACAAACATAAACAAAACTACTTTTTGAAGCTTCTGTTTATCTGACATCAAAAGAATGAAGTTGTAACGGTGTTTAGAGAATAAATCCTATGCAGCGGAAAGGTTACACTTAACCACCCAACATGCTTTTGAATAAGTTTTTTTTCTTTGAGTTACTTAAAAGGTTCCTTTCTTTTTTCTTTTCCATACTGAATCTGATGGTTTTAATGGAAATTTTTAGTTTTATACTGAAATTAAATCATAATTCTGAAAAATGTCTAATACTTATGTTTCTTGAATCTGTAGTTACCATGACAATGCTTTTTTTACTTCTCGAGCTCTGCATATTGTAAATAAGTTGAATGCTTCTGCAACATATAACTTGTTGGAGATGTTCTTTAACCACCAGGTAAGGCAGACTTGATCATCATTCTCCTCCATAATGTTCTGGCCAGTGGCTCCCTTATCTTCTGTTTATCTGAAGTTGAATTTCCATACTGTTGTTTCGAGGCACTTGTCGTGCATCTAGGTTTTCTCGACTTATCTGCACAAATACTTCTCTCTGTTTCACAAGTTTCTTTGTCATTGCATTTGCCACCTATATGCATGGCTAAATCAGCTCTTCCTTAGTTACCTTAATAATGGTGATTAGGTTGATTTTCCTACTTGAAGTCATGAAGGTGATTCTTTCGAAATTTTTTCCTTTCTCTTCATGTCAAATAAGTATAATTTAGGATGTCACAGAATAAGAACTAAACCAATGAGGGATTATATTTGAATCTTCTGAGTATCATATGTAGTCCCTCTTTTCGGAAATGGGAGTCCCATTTAACATTTGTTTTTTTCAATAAAAAAATTAGTTTTAAAATTTTTATACCGACAAAAAGCATATAAAAAGATTATATCTAAATGACTAAATATGTCCTAGGCTAAACTTAATTTGGGTAAAAAAATCAACAGGTCAAATGAGACTCCATTTCTATACAAAGAAAGGGAGTATTTCGTAAAATATTTTCAAGAACAATCTTTACTTGGGGTGAGAGCATTAGAGAGTTTTATGTACCATTACTAAAGTTTTATAACCAAAAGATTAAAACTTAAGTAGATAACTTCCTATTTGCTATCATCGAGTATGGAAGGGTTTTTGAGAAAAAAAAATTAGCCTGTTTATGTCTCACTTATCTCATATTGTGGAAAAAGTTACAATTGACTAATTGACTGGGCGACCCAAGTCCATTAACCTGAATATGATGACCTCATTATCTGATGTACAAAACTCATTTTTTTACCCATAAATTTTAATGCTTATTTTGTTTCTTAATGGAAAATAGTTTCTTGTGATCCTGCAACTTTTCGAGAAACTGAAAATTTTCACGGTCATAGAATAATTTGTAAACATTATTACTATACTGATAAGAGTCATAAGACTAAGATATATGCCTTTGATATAGATCACCTTTCTCTGAGCATATGCTCCTTCAAATAATACTATTTCTGCAATCATCAAATGATTTTATTTTTGGTAAATATAACTTTAGGTTGCAGAGATTCACTCGTACCATGAACAGTAGTTAACTAGTTATTAGAGGGAATACGTTTGTCTATCACATCCAAATGTGGACATGCAACGTTATTGATTGTTGTATTCATTCATTCTTTAAAGACTTGTATATTTCTGTGATACTAATTTCTACAAATTGACTGTTTGACTATCATTATTTGGTAGTGAAGTACATTTCAGATTGTAGTTATTGGAATTTCATAAGTTGGAAATTTTGACAGGAGAAGTTGTACAACAAGCTAACATTCAACATGTCAAGGGCATCTGTTGTTAATCATATCACAAAGCTTGCGACCAATGTAGTTGGGAACTCACATTTCTCTACTGTTCAATCCGGCTTCAGTGACAGAAAAACCGATCTGGCAACAAGGATTTCTTTCAAGGTAAGGTTGGAAGTTGATATATCTATTCTTGTAATGTAGAGAAGTTGGGTCATTCATCTTTTTCCTTAAACAACCCAACTGATTCCTGTCATTTTTTTTGGTATTAGTTTCGATGAACATCATCCGTTATATATTGTTGTAGTACTACTACTAATTCCTTACGACATCACTATTATAATTAAGTGCATACCACCATTCTATTATAATTCTTACTCCTTTTTCTGGTACAATACAGTACGGTTGCTCAAGAGGGGTGTTTGGGACGCCATTTTTCTACGTAAATGGATTCAAGTTACCCGATGGGGATTCTACTATTGACTACGTGAAATGGAGAAGCATTCTTGATCCGCTAGTTGGCACCAAGAGGCAGGAGCTTGTACATTTCTTTTGATGAAGACTTGATCTTGTATGAGCATATGAATAATGGATGTGGATTTGCGTGTCAAATTGCACTAGTATCAATATGCGATCCCAAATGAAAAATAGCCAAGATACTCTTCTCAAATTAATGCATGCTTTAAGTTAGATTTTGTTAATGATATTTTTTTAATAAAAAAGTTGTATGAATTATATTAAATTTGAGTTTGAAAATATTTTATATTAATTTAAAAAAATAAATTTAATCTTATACTCCCTCTGTTTCAGGATAAAAATTTTGGTGGATTTTTCACGTATATTAAGAAGAGGAATGAAATGACAAAATTGTTCATAATAATGTCATTAATTATTTTTAATGTAGGTGACAGAATGACTTTCTAGCTATTCAATTCAAAATATTCTCTCTCCATACTTATTAAATATGGATAGAGAATTAGAAAAAGAAAAGTATGAGATATTTAATGCTACAGATATAATAGAAAAAATGTGTAAAAGTTTAATTATTAAAGGAAAGTGAATATTTAACATGAGATTATTCAAAATAGTAATAACCACTTTTATCATGGAACGGATATTATTTTGGAAGAATGGGAGTGGAGGACTCATAATTGTTCCTTTTATTTATGGGGACACTAAGGATTTGGGAAATATTAGCACTTCCCTCCCTCCATATAAAGTGAAAAAGAGAACATTAAAAGAAGAAAAATAAGATTAAAATGCAAAATTCTCCTTTGTATTTGTGTTCTTGTGGTATTTTTGTTTTTGAATTTGACTAATTCTCTCACTTAAATCTTATTTTTAAGATACAACAAGCGGTGCCGTGCCGTGCAAGATTGATTCAAAATGTATAGTTTTACCAAAGTAATAATAAACTCAAGATATAATTTTATATTTTAGTCAAAAATAAAACTTTGTTTTTGACCAAAACCTGGATAAGTTCAGTCCAGATACGATTTACTATCTAAACCTGGTTTATAATTCGGAGCCAATTAGGATTATACTCAGATACTCCTAAACCGGTTTGGACCGGATAGAGCCATAGAGGTGATGAAGTTAGGGACTTGGTTGGGGCATGTTTGAAAAGGGGATAAATTAATTTTTGGTACCTGTACTGTGACACGATTTATAATTTTGTATTTGAAGTGAAAAAAATTATAAATTGGTGATTGTACTCGAAAAATGTTACACTCCGTTAAACATTAGCGTAACTTACAATTTGGTACCCGAAGTGAAAAAAATTATAAATTGGTGATTGTACTCGAAAAATGTTACACTCCGTTAAACAGTAGGGTTTTCATCTTTATTCTGTTTGAAAATTAAGATTCTCTTCTTATGTCATTCTTCTTGTCTCGATTCTCCATTGATTACTGGTTCCCATATACTTATTAAAGAGTTTTCAGTGTTTGATTGAAAGGATGAGCTCGTCTTGGAGTAGAATCGTAAATGAAATTGGGGAAGAAGATTGTAGTTCATGCAAAAAAATGAATGAATTACACAGAGTTTCCAAGTTGGTGCCACTGTGGAGCAATGGTGCAAATATCGAGGATCTTCTTCGCGTCAATTTCGCTTCTCTCTCTGTATGTTTGTCTCTCCCGTTCGATTAATTTTAACCATTATTTAAAATTTGAAAAGTACAAGCACCAAATTACAAAAAATTTTGAGTACAATCATCAGTTTGTAATTTTTTTGACTTTGGGTACCAAATTGTAAATCATGTCCTTAATATTTAAAAGAGTATAATATTTTTCGAGTACAATCATCAATTTATAGCTTTTTTTTATTTTAAGTACCAAATAGTAAATCGTACTCTAGTACATGTAGCAAAAGTTAATTTATCCGGTTTGAAAAGGGTACCCGTATTGTATTTATATACTTTGGAACTTCACTGTGTAGCGGTTAGGGCGTATACGAAGAAACGAAGCCGAATAATAGGGTTTTCCTTCGTGGAGCCGAGCGTACTAAAATCTTTATCCTTTGATTCTTTCAAGTTAGGCAATTGAAATTCGTATTTACTATAGTTTCAGAAAAACTTAAACTTTATATTTCTTTTCAATTCCTGTTATGAATTAAACCCCAGATGCCAAAGGTATAAACAATCAAAAGCCCTATTTTTTTTCTTCCTTTCTCACAAGCTGAAGTTCTATTAAGCCATAGTTGTGAAAAACCCTAGCTTTACTGCTTTGTTTTTTTTTCTCGTGCCGTTCCTTTTGTTTCTGTCAGTTTCACTCTGTTATGTTAGGTAAAGTTAATAAGTGGTGAAGTGCTTGTAGATGGATCGGTACCAGAAGGTGGAGAAGCCAAGACATGAGACACCAATTGATGAGAATGAAATTCGTATTACAAGTCAGGGTAGGATGCGAAGCTATATTACTTATGCTATGACCCTGCTTCAGGTTTGTTTCCTTTCTGTTCTACTAAATTCAGTTAATTTTCAGTTAGGTATGACTTTGATTTACGTTTTTTGTATCTCTTTACAGTCAAAGATTTATTTAGTCCTTCACCATTAACCCTTGTACAGATTATAACCCTTATTATTAAGCGTTTGTATTGTTGTTTGTAGTTGCTAGTTTAAAGAAAGTGCCCGAGTTATTGTGCACAGTGCCTTTTATGATTTTGAGATTTTTTATTGGGAATTAGGAATTTTTTTTGTTTATTAAGATAGCTGATGACATGGACATTTTTTACACTTTTTAATCCTTATCCTTGAGATTGTTTTATGTTTTCAGTTTGTCTGACTTATAATCTGACTCGGTATGTTATAGGAAAAAGGTTCTAAAGAAATTGTGTTCAAGGCAATGGGCAGAGCTATCAACAAGACTGTTACAATTGTGGAGTTAATCAAGGTTTTTCCCTTACCTAAGATTTTCTATGAATTGTAGTCCTAACTCGCGATTTGGATTTTGTTATGATGAAATTTCCGACATGGATGTTGTATTTGTAATGCAGAGGAGAATAGTTGGCCTTCATCAAATTACATCAATTGGATCTACAGACATAACAGATACATGGGAACCCCTAGAAGAAGGCCTCCTACCGTAAGATCCTACAAATTTAATTCTGAACTAGCAGTGTGTCACAACTTTTCTATAGGCATTTGTTTCTGCCTTAATGATGGCTTGATGTCACAAAAACGGGGACTCTCTCTTGTTATTGCTTTGACAATCATATTTTTTGGGTAGTGCAGTCTGGAAACCACAAGGCATGTTTCAATGATCACGATTACGCTCTCGAAAGAGGAGCTGAATACATCAGCTGTCGGGTAACTTAGCTCAATTCCATTACTTGTGCTTCATTGTTTTACGAATAATGACTCTTGCTAGGTGAGAGATATTGTTCGCATATTTTTGTTTTTCTAATGAAATTTTAGCATACTTTGTGTTTGTTGAATATTAGAAGTGGCCGAATTTTTCTTAGTAGTGAATCTCTTCGAGATTTGCAATCCCCCCCCCCCCTGCTATTTGCATTTCTGTTAGTTCTAGTTTGTCTATGAGGGACTTGGATACCTAAGAATGCATATAGGGTCGTCATGTTTGTTGATGATGCGTAATTTCTTAAATGGGGGCTGGAGTTGTTTAAGTTTCTTGTGAATCTTTCATTTTCTAGTATTCGATCACCGTAGTTCTCTTCTATTAGAGTGATTTATTTACGATAAGCTCAGTGATGATAAAGAATAATTAATCCATTGATTCAAGTTGTTGGGTTTAATTTCCCAATTATACATGCTCTTGAGTTAACTAACTTACAGGTAATTAATTTGCTGCAGGTACCAGCCACCATTGCCTGCCGAACAGGTTAAGGTGTCACCTGAATTCGATTATGAAGGAGGTAGTACTATCCATCAATATGTTGTCTAATTTTTATTGCAGACAACAGCAGTTTCTAACTTTCTATAACACGTGTTGATCATGCAGAGGGATCACCAACTAATCGAGGCAGGGGCCGTGGTGGCAGGGGAAGGGGAAGGGGAAGGGGAAGGCCTAGAGCTGTATCTGGTAGGAGCTGTAATTGAATCTTTGTATATGTGTGATTGTTATTAAGGGTGAAGATGATTACCTTAGTCTTCTGGTCAATATATTATAAATCAATTGTCTCTTAAACCTTCAGATGAGATATCAGACATAGAGGCTTTGAATCAACATGACTAGAGTTAAGAAGGTTCTAGATATTGTACTATTGATATCACTCTTTGCTAGGATTTTTACCCATATAATAATCCTTCATTTTGGAGAAAGAGAGGGGTCATACTGTATAATATGGGAGAAGTATAAAGGATGGATCAACTGTTTTTTCTACCATTATTTTTCTTTCCCTGTATATCTGGGCTGGGCTTTGCTGTTCTTTTTACCATTTTTATTGTATTGAATTAATGTTATCAAAGATTGATGATTTGAAGATTAGCTCATGGGCTCATAATTGCTTCGTATCATAATATGTGTAGCTGAAATTGGGTTGACTCATGCAATCTTATCTAGGGACTTGGAAAATCTATATGCAGTAGCATTACAGTTATTTCATCTGAAGTGAATGTGGCATTTTATACAGGTAACGGCTTTGTGGAGTTTGAGGATGGTGGTTGGGATCGCCCTCGAGGCTATGCTAGGGGTAGAGGGAGAGGGAGAGGGAGAGGGCGTAATTTCCGTGACCGTGGAAGGGGAGGGTACAATGGACCTCAGATGGATGCTCAGCAAGATGCAGGAGTCTATAATCAAGAAGCACCTGTTCAGGGCCGAGGTAGTGCTTCACATTTTTTCTAATCAAAGTTTCCGGAGATTGGCTGATGAATGTGCCCATTCATTTTAGATGAGATTTTTCTTCCCCTCAAAATAGGACAGGATGGGCTGGCTAGCCTGCAAACTAATACTACAATTTTCTTCGACTCTGTTGGATAATAAGATTGCAATGATGGTTGGTTAGTTTTTATGGATGCAGAACTGAACGACAACCCAAACCTGTGTTCCTGGCCAAGATGTGCATTTGACTGCTCAAATATTTGTTTATTTTTCTTCTTAATTTGTTGTATGGATCAACACCTCATTAGCTACTAGTTTACCCCATCTTCTGAGTTCTCGTACTTGAAAAATATAAATGACCATGTATGGTTGGTGTTTTTTGGAACTTCAATGTTTTGAAGAACACTAGTGTGGAATTTTGTGGTTTCAGCCCCCAGAATATTTTAAGAATATAGTGCTTTATAGGGGAACTCATTTAGTTATGTAACTGAAGGGATAGGATGTGGGAAGCCAACCTCATTATAAAATGTAACTGAATTTCGTTTAAAAGGCGATGATATGTTTGTTTGTAGGCCTTTCGGATTTTTCCTTTGGATACTGCATTTATATGAACTTATGGAACAGTTGATATATTGACTCATTAGGCTGCTATTTGTTTGGTAACTGATTATGATGTGTTTCTGCTGTAGGTCGTGGTCGTGGGAGGGGATCTCGTGGGAGGGGTCGTGGATTTAGATCTAATGGGCCGAACCATGCAGCTTCTGGAGATGCTTAGGTGGCTCCAGCTTCAGCGCATCGCAGAGTTGATTGTTTTATGATGTGTTGGGTGCCTTCTCCATTTCTATGTTTGACTGTTTTTCTTTCAGTTATTAAATTAACTATAGGACGTCTATGTGTAACATTGTAGACTAATTTTAGAAGCTTGGGACAGTGGCACTATGTGGTGAGGTTTTCTGTAATTTCATTATTAAACATTTGTAGGCTAATTTTAGAAGATTGGGACAGTGGCACTGTGTGGAGAGGTTGTGTAATTTCGTTAGTTTATACCCTTTTCCCCCCCTTTTTTTTGTAGAATTAGGGAAAGTGTTGATGAATTGTAACTTGTTCAGTGAGCAGTTTTCTGGTGTCAAATTGATGTTTTTAAAATTTAACACTCTTTGAATGCTTGTTGGCTCGTTATGTATAGTGAGGCACCTTTGGTAATTTTGTTACGTGAGCCACATCTGTTCAAAATTTATTTAATTTTATACTTTGTTATGTGGTTGAGTGAGTTGATATGCAAGCACGAAGTGGGTGCAAAAGTCGGGTGGTCTGGGACCTCTGCTTATGTTATGAATTTCGCATGTATCTAGCCTAAAAAAAGCAGCAGCAGCAGCAGCATTGTTTTGGGTTGACCCCATAAGGTGAACCACATTCACTTTTGGTCGTCGGTGTATGTGGATTTACAATGAAACTGAGGAATAGCTGGAGTTGTTGCATGTGGAATATTGTGAAAAAAGTGGGAATGAGTTTGTGCTGTGAAATCTTTCTGAAATGGAAGTCATACAAGGTACATTATTAAAACGAATTCCTTTGTTTCGACTACTTTCAATTCAAATACTACCTCAAAGTATATTTGTAATGTACAAAAGGCCTCAAAGTATTAGTCAAAATATAAATAATCCTGTGATCCTCTAGGAGTGAATAACGCTGAGGTGTTATTATGAATGTTAGTGGTGCATTAGCAGGAAGATTTGAATCCATTGCCAATCTCTCCTCCCTTCCCTTCCCTTCCCTTCCCTTCCCTGTACTACCCAGCTAACACTTAAAATAATATATTTCTGCTTGCTTAAAAAAAAATAAAGTTTACTTACTATTATTATTATCATATAAAGTTTACCTTAAAAAAATTGATGACAATTATATATGTTTTGTTTGTATCCATAGAGTTAAGGTTGGACCAATCTTACCTGCCTGATTGCTCCCTGACTATTATTATCATCGAATAAATAAAACGTATATGATTGCGTCATCACTCACTCCGTGGCCACTGGCCAGTGGCCTCCATATTATTTTAAAATAATAATGTACCTTTTTAGCCCAAAGCATCTTGTAGGTTTGCTATAATATCTACTTCTTCTTCTTCTTCTTCTTCTTCTTCGTTGCTCTAAACATATGGAGATGAGAGAGGAGGATGTTGTTATAGTAGGTGCCGACATAGCAGGTCTCACTACTTCTTTAGGACTTCACAGGTATTCTTCAAGTTATTTTTATAGCTGTGTGTGTGTGTGTTCGGTTCCAAAATACAGACAGAATCCTGTTAAAAATTAAGTTATTGTTATTTTTTTGAAAAACTTTTTATAGGTTGGGTTTACGGAGCTTAGTTTTGGAGTCTTCGGATAGTTTAAGAATAACAGGATTTGCTCTGACTTTATGGACCAATGCTTGGAGGGCATTGGACGCTGTTGGCGTTGGTGATTCCCTCAGAAAACTATCTCTACAGATGCAAGGGTAAAATTAAATGGCATTTTCCAGTTTCCTACACTTTCATTTAATTGGTAACTTGGGTTCTGGCCTTCTGGGGAAGTTTAGTTAAGGGAGTGTGTATTATTATTATTATTATTATTATTTGTTGTGAGGCTTAAATTTGATGTGCTGACTTGTGGTGTAGGTTTTCTGTAGCTTCTGTTGATTCAGATGTTCTTTCTTCGGAGGAATCGTTACTCAAGACAACTGGGAAACAGTGAGTATTTGTTCTTAATAACTCATCGGCATTCATTCCTATTCATTTTTATCTGTGTTCGATCCTTGAATATTAAATTGCACTACTTACAATGACTAAAAATGTTAGAGGGCATTTCAATGCTTGGGAGTCATTTAATACTTTTTTTCATTCTGTAACTTATATAGTTATAGAGGTAAACTATACAAACTTGAGTGGCAACTTGATGCAGTGGCAGTCATGAAATTCGCTGTGTGAAAAGGAAAGACTTGTTGGAAACAATACAGGAAGCGCTACCACAAGGCACTATCAGGTATTCTTCCAAGGTAGTTTCTATTGAGAAATCAGGACTCTTCAAATTGATCCACCTTGCTGATGGCTCCATCATCAAAACCAAGGTAGACGACTATGTTTCCCTGTAAATTGGCTACTTTTAATTTGTCAACACTATTTCTGAGTGCCATTATCATATGTATGCCGAACATTTCACTTATATGGGTCATGACCAAAGAATTAATATAAGTTGCAGAGTACACTTTCCAAAATTTCAGTGGTGACTACATGAATTGCTAACTACTTCACTTCAATTTTCAATATAAGGTGTTGGTAGGGTGTGATGGAGTTAACTCGGTGGTGGCAAAATGGTTGGGTCTTGAGGAACCTGTGAATTCTGGGCGATCAGCAATTAGGGGCTTGGCTGAGTTCCCAGATGGGCATGGCTTTGAGCCCAAGTTCCATGTCCACTTTGGAGGTGGTGTTCGTTTTGGGTTTCTTCCGTGTGATGACAAGTTCTTGTATTGGTTTTGCACTTTCACCCCATCTGCTAATAATTGTAAGGCCAGAAGACAAGTGCATTCTCTGATCCTCTGTCATAGTATTTTCTAAGAAACTAATCTGATTGTGTCGTGATAATTTATTTCATTTCTGAAGATATATGAAGTAACAATAAATTTGATTTTTTTTTGGGGGTCAATTCAGTTGACAAAGATATGGAAGAAAACCCATTAAAGATGAAGCAATTTATACTGAGCAAGATTGCTAATGTACCTAGAGAAACATTAAATGTGGTGGAAAGAACTGAGCTAAGCTGCATCTCCTGTGCTGCTTTGAAATTGAGATTGCCATGGAACTTACTAATGGGAAACATCGCGAAAGACGATGTTTCTGTAGCCGGTGATGCACTTCATCCCATGACTCCTGATATTGGACAAGGCGGTTGTTCATCATTAGAAGACGGTGTCATTCTTGCAAGGTGCCTCGGAGAGGCCTTGTTGACAAAACCAAAAGCAGGAGCAGATAATAGAGAGGAAAACGATGAAGAAGAATATGAAAGGATCAAAAAGGGATTGGACAAGTATGCGAAAGAGAGGAGATGGAGAAGTTTTAGTCTCATTAGTACTGCGTATTTGGTCGGATATATACAACAGAGTGATGGGAAGATTATGAACTTTTTGAGAGAGAAATGGTTGTTCAAATACACTGCTGCGGCTTTCTTGAGGCAAGCTGACTTTGATTGTGGCAAACTTGTCATTGCTTAGGTTGATGTATTGAAGTCTGAAATACTAGAGTATTTTGTTTGCTGTTTTGTGCTCAATGGCATTAAGAATCCCCGATAAGAAGTGTGACAATATATATGTACACTACAAGCATGATACTATTCGAGTACATTTTTGGATTGATTTTAGATTTTTGTTTAAATAAAAATATAAATTTTGGACATTTTTATTCACTTTTAAACCACATAATTAGAAAACAAAGAGCGAGAGTTATTACTATTCCAAAAACTTCCATAATCCAGATTCTCAGGGGGGGGGGGAAAATGATAAGAAGCCAAACCAAAAAGGCTCACTTGTTTACAGAAATGCTCTCAAGCCCCATTGTCTCCCTTGCGTCGATAGGTCTTGCTCTGTATTATTAGCGGTAAGAACTGGGCAACAAGTTCAGGGGTTAGCTTCAGCATTTGGGCTTGCTTCAGATTCATTTGTTCAATACCATTTGCTCATTTTTATGTTAAATGCAACCAATTAACTGATGCTCTGAAACTGCTCGACTTTTTGCCCGAGGTTTTGAGCTTTTTCAAAGAGATGTAGACTGTTGAGGCTGCTCATACGCTACCTTAATTAAAGAATGATGATCAGATAATTATATACTGGTAAGGATTTCCATTTACCTAAGTTCAAGTTTTGGTAAGGGTGTCATTTTTAACGCAAATATGAATAATTATAAACGGCATAGTTTGGTTAGTATCCCGGCTCCCATGCTGTACAGTTTGTACGGAAGCATCATGTGCTAGAATGTGGGGTTGAGTTCTTTAACATATTTAAAAGGCTGCAGTCATATTGGGTAGATGTATCCATCTCTTTCCTACCAAATTTAATGGGGAAAAGATTGGACCAAAAATTACCATTATTTTATCTTCAGTCTTCATTGTTTAAGAAAAAAAATTCAGTTCTGCTAATAATAAGTTTATCTTTTGTGCATGTCACGCATTCGCACTTATCTTCCACAAAATCATTCATATCTTACTGAAAATCCAGAATGCCCAACTTCTTGTTTGAGATTTAAGTTGGCTCCTATGACTTTTAGGAAGTATTCCGAATGTTCCAATGATTACAATCAACTTCCTAGTGGATATGCCCATTTCTCCATATTATTATAAATTTCTTTTGGCTTAGCTTGACGGTGTGTTATTATAACGTGGCCACTTTCTGTCAAATGGGAAGACAAAATTCTTATTCTTATTGCTGTGTATGTGGAAAAAAATAAATACTTTCGCTTCAATGGGTACACACCGGAAAATAGGGGAAGGAATAGTCAACAGAAATAGATGGGGAAGATGGTGTACGGTGTGTACCTACCAATCAATCAATCAGTTAAGGTTGACAAAGAGGGGGGGGGGAATAAAGTCAACTTCATATAGAATGATCCAAAATAATTATGGGATGTCATCCATGTAAGCTTCATATCAGATGATATAAGCAGAATTTTCTATCAGACAAGCCATTGAATGTATTGTATTTCCCTTCACATAGCAACAGCCAACATTAAAATAATTGCGAAAATGAGCAATTTGGTTCATGGGATTGAGGAATTCACGGCTCTTATGTTGGGGATGCCATGTGGGTGTTGTTTGATTCAATTGAAAGAGAACGTGGGAATAATTAAATGAGATACAGAATTCTTCAGACTTGCAGGGGTAATTCAATTGAAAAATCAGAACTATACTTGCAGATGTCATATGTAAAGAAGTTTGGTCCCTATTTAAGCACCAATCTTTGTGTGTGGAGAACCAATTGAATGTAGATAACAGTTCCATTAATTCCTCAACCTCCTCCTATCTTCTTCCTCAGCCATTCTCCTGGTAAAGAAATGGCGAATCTTGGCCTTCTTGCATTGGCAGTTCTGGTTGGCACTTGTTGTTTTCTTGTCAGTGTCAACGCGTTTGTGGCTTCTGGATGGACAAAAGCTCACGCTACATTTTATGGAGGTAGTGACGCTTCAGGAACAATGGGTATGTAAACTAAACTCCTCTCCTTGTATAAATTTGTACTCTTTTCTTAACTATTTTACAAGAGAATGAATCAGAGGGACGCTAGACTGATGATGACTTGCTTGGTTGGACACAGGTGGTGCTTGTGGTTATGGTAACTTGTACTCGACTGGATATGGAACTAGGACTGCTGCTTTAAGCACTGCACTTTTCAATGACGGAGCATCATGTGGGCAATGTTACAAGATTATATGCGACTACAAGGCAGACCCGCAATGGTGCAGGAAAGGAGTATCAGTTACCGTTACTGCTACAAATTTCTGTCCCCCAAACTTTGCTCAGCCTAACAATGCTGGTGGTTGGTGCAACCCCCCACTCAAGCACTTTGATATGGCTCAACCCGCATGGGAAAAGATTGGTATTTACAGAGGCGGGATCATTCCTGTGATTTACCAGAGGTATATTGATTTTCATCGGCCTCTTGTCTTGTGCATTGTTGTTCTTAATGTGTTTTCTTTCCCCAACATAACTGATGGTGTATAAATATTTTCGATTCAGGGTTCCATGCATTAAACGCGGCGGAGTTAGATTCACCATCAATGGGAGGGACTACTTTGAGCTTGTGTTAATAAGCAATGTTGGAGGAGCTGGATCTATTCAATCGGTGCAAATCAAGGGTACAAGAACTAATTGGATAGCAATGTCTAGGAACTGGGGAGCATATTGGCAGTCAAATGCATATCTCAATGGTCAATCTTTGTCCTTCAGGGTCACCACTACAGATGGAGTCACCCGGACTTTTAACAACGTTGTGTCATCTGGTTGGAGATTTGGTCAGATATTCTCAAGCTCAGTAAAATTCTAAGCTCGAGATATCTGGCTTTAGAGTTCAGGGTTCGTAGGCAGCGGCGTACTTACTATTTTACATGAGCAGCCCTCATTTTTTTTACAAAAACTACGACGACGAAGACTGATGCCACTGTGTTTATGTATACTTAAATTTCATATATTGTTCTGAAGATAATTACTTAAGCCATCAATAAGAAGTATGGCTATGCTTCATATATATAGATTTTTCCTCATAAGCTTGTAATATGGATGTGTCAAGATATACTTGTTTAATGTGTCCGAGAATACTACAGGGTAGCTGGCCTGACTTCTTTTTATATTTATATTTATACACGTACAAATTTATTTAAATATGGAATTTCTGATTATCAAAACAATCCCCCCCTTTCCCCTTTAGACGTCTGTCCATCTACTGACCTCAGATATATAACAGGATTCCTAATTAAAGATTCAAGACCGAACTCTGAAATATGTGACAGTAACTTTATTGGTTGAACCCTATCCACATTCCACCAAATACATTCTTTCCATCTTCTTTAAGGTCTGTAGGGTCACTCTATAATTTCAGAAGAAAGGCCAATGATTACTATGAAAATTAGTTAATTACATTTCCTTTTAAATTAACTTTCCAGCACTTGAACAAACATGAACTACAGCCCTCAATCCTCATACGGAAGAATAATCTATCTATCTATCTATCTATACATATATATCTATATATTATATAGGATTAGGGGTTGTCTTCATATGGAAATGCTTGCTTTATAACCACTCTATTACAATAAACTACTACACTTAATTGTTCTTGTTCACCAAATTTGGTAATTACATAAACAACCATATCCTACTTCAACTCCATTACAACCCTCGCTCCCTACAAATACCATCTCTATCTTTCTAGTTTCTTCATTGATTAGCCCAAGAAGCTAATTAATAATAAATTCACAGATTAACTAATTTCTTTCCTACTATGGCATTGGCAGACAGCAATCTTGCACTAGTTTTAATCTTTCTTCTGTTTCCATTTTCCTATGCACTGAGCCCAAACTACTATGACCAGACATGCCCAGAGGTCGAAGCAGTCATAACCAATGTGGTGAAGAAAGGAATGATGAACGATAAAACAGTTCCAGCAGCACTACTTCGAATGCACTTCCACGACTGCTTCATTCGAGTAGTTTATTTATTTTTCCCTTTATAATGTCATATTTTTTTTTGGGTATTGTGTTTACTAACGGTTATGGATGTTGTGTATATATATAAAATAGGGTTGTGATGCATCTGTGCTACTTAATTCAACTAAGAAGAATAAAGCAGAAAAAGATGGACCTGCAAACATTTCGTTGCATGCATTTTATGTAATTGACAATGCTAAAAAAGAGGCAGAGGCTATGTGCCCTGGTGTTGTTTCTTGTGCTGATATACTTGCTCTGGCTGCAAGGGATGCTGTTGCTCTGGTTAGTACATAAGGCGGTTTAAATGTAATAAATATATATATATATATATATATATATATATATATTCTTGGGTTTCCGTCTGTCACTCCTGAATTATATTTATTGGCTTTGCCAAAATTATTTCAAGGGTCTTTTCAGCTACTATTAAAACAAAACGACACCATAAGGTAGCTGGTAGTAGTATAATACTAGTAGTAATTATAATTGATTTTATAGTCTGGAGGCCCCAGTTGGGAAGTGCCAAAAGGAAGAAAAGACGGAAGAGTTTCAAAGGCAAGTGAAACCAGGCAACTACCAGCTCCCACATTTAACATATCACAATTGCAGCAGAGCTTCTCTCAAAGAGGTCTTTCTATGCATGATTTAGTAGCACTCTCAGGTATACTTGAAATACCAAAAAAGTTTGTCCGACTGAAATAATCTTGTATGATGATGATGATATTACATGTTGTAGGAGGTCATACTCTTGGATTCTCTCACTGCTCATCCTTCCAAAATAGGATCCACAACTTCGACGCCACACTAGATGTTGATCCCACAATGCAACCTGCGTTTGCAGGCAGCCTACGGAATGTTTGCCCTGTGCACAACAAGGTGAAAAATGCGGGAGCCACCACGGATTCTTCAACGTCTACATTCGATAATACGTACTACAAATTACTTGTTCAGGGGAAGAGTCTGTTCTCATCGGATCAAGCTTTACTCACTACAGGAAGGACTAAGGGATTGGTTTCAAGATTTGGTAGCTCCAAACAAGAGTTTGAAAGCGCATTTGTGAGGTCCATGATCAAAATGAGTAGTATCACATTCACAAGTGCTGCTGCTCAAGATCAAGAGGTTAGGCTTGATTGTAGAGTGGTTAATTAATTAATTACATGATTTGCAATTTCTTGGGAAGCTGGATCGAACAGTTTTTAACTTTATTCAAGCTTTGATTTTCATTATATTGTTTTGACGATTAAATTAATAAATATACCAAGTGCGCGAGTTTGTTCGTCCAGTCCTTGTGTTGATATCTTTTACAAACATGTTTTCTCATTTTTGAGACAGTAATGTGTTCGGAATTGATTAAGGTAGTTGTATTTGTTTGCGTCTGTCTGTCTGATATCAATATGGTTAATGTATGTCAATAGGTTTGAGTTAGTTTTGAATTGCATAAAATAATTATGGATTTAAAATCATACTACTATAATTTATATTTCATACAGATTATATAATTTGAATTCAAATGATTATAATTTCAATTCAAGTCGACTTATATTTTAAATTATAACTTTGCCATGTATATATACTCTTTTATTAACCCAACAAAAGCAGGATTCAACGGATTGCAATGGTCTGAATACGATTGAGGCGTTGAGTTGCTTTCGTAAATACGCGTTATCGAAATTCTTACCGTTACTTTTTTTCTTTTCCTTTTTTTTCCCTTCTTTTTTTTTGTGAAACAAACCTCTTGTCACATAAACTTAGAAAAAGTAATACTCTTTCTTTCGATGTTAAAATCAATGCTACTCCTTGAAAATTATTTTAGAATATTTAAAAAAATTATCAATATAACTATGAGTATTAAAGTTAATTATGACAGTTCTTGTATTTAAAATTTAAATGAATAATATTAATTTTAAATTTGTAGATATCTCAAATTAACTTTTAAAATTTTAAAGCCATGTTTGAAACTAAAAAGTGTATTACTCTAATAAAAGTTTAAAATGACATTTTTTTTGTTAATATTTTGCAAATGGCCAAGTATTATATCATTAATTCAAATATTTGAAACTTGTAATTCAGTATGTAAGTGAAGAAAACCCAAATTGTGAAAGAAGATAACATATATAAATGTTCCACTGAACATGAAAACTTAAGCATCATAAAACCAAAAGAATATATATATATACAGAGAGGATCAAGAGCACTCTCCTTAAATAGCACTCTGCCTTAAATAGCACTCTTGTATCAAAACGACGTAGTTTTTGGAGGACGCGGTGGCATTTTTGTAAATACAATGCCACCGCGTATTTATAAAAATGCCACCGCGTCCTCCAAAAACTACGTCGTTTTGATACAAGAGTGCTATTTAAGGCAAAGTGTTATTTAAGGAGAGTGCTCTTGATCCTGACCGTATATATATATATATATATATATATATATATATATATATATATATTGTTGGCCATGATACTTTATGCACAGTAGGCTGGGCCATTGAGCCAATCTGTTGGGTTATCTCTCCTGGATCTTGAAAGTATTGGGCTGGGTCACTGTGCCTTACCATTAGGAATGTAATGGTTTGAATTGGGTTTTGACCGATAATGATGAAAGAGGATAGTTGTCATCTCCTGCATGACATTAATGAGGATGTGACTGAATTAATCGGCGGTGGACAAATGTGATGGGATTAGCAGGTGAGCTATCAGTAGTGGGTAGTGTCAGGGGAGTCGGTGGCACGCAAAACCGGAGGTTGAGTATATGATAGCAAAAATAGCATACAATAGGAGGTAACTGATAATTTTCTTTCTCAAGACACTAGACATTATTTTTCTCCATTGTTAACCTTGTGATCGCCTATACTGACTCTTACGCCGGAGCTATCCCCCGACGGTCTAAGCCGTCAAACTTCTGGTATTCACGTGTTTACTATGCAGGATTAGATGTGTTTTACGTGATTGAGGCACGTGAAAAGATCTTGGCGTTAACATATATATATATTATTTATGAAAATGATGTTAAATTTAAGAATATTGTGTCATTATATCATCAATAAAAATAAAAGTCATTATTCTAAAATAAAATGAACAAAAAAAAATACTTTTTATGGAACAAATTGAGTTTTCCGGTTTGAGATTAAATTTTAATCTCTTTTTGGTTAACATCAAGTATTTCGGAGGATGATGGAACTTATAATATTCTATGGTAATCTGAAGAGTTAAATTTTTTTTGCCAACTCTGTAATTATTATTTGGAGTCAATATGGATCAAACCTATTAATCATTGATTAATGAAGGTCAAAATTAGTTAAATTGATTTCAATTTATATTTGTAATTAATAATATGCGTCCAAAACATAACTTAAATGACTACTTAACCAATCCTATAAAATTCATGTAATTTTGATCAACTAAATATTTCTCAATCTAAATTGTCAGGTCTCACTTGAAATCATGTTAAATTTTTTATGGAAGGAAGAGATTCAAAGGTGTGGCCTAGGATAGGCTAGATATTTTTGAATAGAAAGTAAATCTAATAACTGAAAACAATAAAATTAAATAAGTAGTCATGAAACCGATCATTAATATAATTTGGATCGACACAATTTACCTAATACAGAGGTTAACATGAAGTTTATTTTTGAGTAAGTTGATCAATTGGCTAATAGAGTGTTGACACGCATGCGAAACTTTATGTGTGTCAGCATTCTATTGGCCAATTGACCAACTCACTAAAAAATAAATTTTATACTAACTAGATCCAAGTTTCAGGTTACAAGTAACTTAATAATGGCCATATATATATATAATTTTATTTTATTTTGTTGTTCAATTTTGTTTATGCAGTCTTGGGGTCATTTGAAGTTTTATTATTTTCAAAAAATGGAAATTTTATGGAACAGCCAAGTCCAACATTCAACAAGTAGTGTACTAGTCCAATTAACTAAACACTCCGACTGAAGCCTAAACTCGACCAAAGTATTACCAGCAAACTGCCAACACCCGACGCCATGAACAAACTTGAAAGCACACACGAAGAAATCCTGAATTCGTCACTCCTTGTTTCTTGTTCCAATTTAAATTCCACCGAACAAAAAAAAGGTAGATTCAGAAGGTCAAAAAGAAGACGAAGAAATGCACAGTCTTGTTGTCCCAGATATCAGCAGTCTCCCTCTCACCCTCCTTCTGCTATTGAATCCAATTTCGTCACCTACTTTGCTCCGGGTAATTAATCCTTAATTTCACTATGTTTTTTTCTTCTCAGAATTCAATTAAACCTAATTTTTTTGTACAAAATTTCATATTTTCAGATTTCATCAAACCTGGATACGATCAGTATGTTCATCGCCATGCCAATGGGTATAAATTTGTGTATATGTTTGGCTTGTTTTTGCTTTTAGATAAAACTGAATTTTTTGTGACAGTTTTATGTTTGTATGTGAGCAAAGCTTGTGTATTATTGGCATGGCTTCCAGTCATATGGCCTTTAAGGACGAAGGAGGTGTTACATCCGTTGATTTCAATGTGGGGAAGTCTGATCGGAGTGGAATTAAGGTCACCAGAAAACGGAAGAAGGTACATTATATTGCTTTTTTATTTTCTTTGTGATAGTTGACTCTTAAAAGGTGTTAATTTTAATACCGCTTGAAGAAATTAGAAAGTGATATAATTTTTTAATGTAGTACTCTTTCTATAAAGTGTGGAATCCAATTGTAGCATATATGTATGTAACAACTTCTCTAGTCTTTGACTTGCTCCTATGATTCCTGGAATTTTTGCTTTCTCTGCGATTCATGTTTCCTTTGTTAGATCCTTACTTCTACCCTGTTCTCAACCACAAGTGCTTGTGTCTCAAAATTCAAACCAAACCGTGCTCCTTTTGCCTTGTTTCCTCATTGTGTATTGCTATCCTTATTTTTTCTTCCGGAGCTGATGCTTAGTGACACAACCAAAGTTTTCCAACTGTTAGGCAACGAGCTGAAAAGCAACAATGCCTGAATTTCGTCCTCAAGATTCAACTTCATGGTAAACAATTGGTTCACCAATCTTTGGAACTCACTCATATGCTCGAATACACTGTTACCATATTTATACTTCAGGTTCACGATCTTTCGAATTCACAAAGGTCTTATTTTGAGCATTCTTCTTCTCGTACATGGACTCTAATGTAGTCCAAAGTGTATAAGCATCCGTTTCCTGCGAAACATGGTGGAACACACTCTGATCGATCCATTGTCGGATGTGACCGATTGTCTTCATGTTCATCTTTTTGCAATCAGCCTCAGTCTTGTCCGCTGGCTTTTTCCCCTTAAGCTCCAATGGATCATACGAATCCTTGCAGTAAAGGATGTCTTCCATTCTAGGCTTCCCGATTAAAAAATTAAATGAGGTCAATTTAATCATGGCACCGCTTGATTCCTCCATTTAATTTATCAAAAACCAAATGTGCAAAGAACCTTGCTCTGATACCACTTTGTAGCGGAATTACATGATCCATCCTATATCAATTCATCACAACCTGTAGACTAGTCCAATATGACTAGGATCCCCTCCATTTCAAATAAAATAGAGAAATGGAGAGTCTCCATTCTTTGTATATTCCTTATCATCATCTCTCTCTCCCATCTTAATGATGTCACCATGAAATGGAGACTCTCCAATTCATTTAAAATGGAGAGAATCCTAATTCAGCCCAATAAGCATGTTGGACTACCTCCTTATAGTTAACCTATTAGGTTGAGGCTCCCATACTTATTAAACCAAAATTTATCCGATGTGAGATTCATGTGAAATATCCCAACAATATGTTATCCATTTGTTTGCCAGTTCTTGATCACAATTTTCACTTCAAACAGTTTCAGTACTTTGCGATGCAATCAAGGCTGTTGATTTCATTTATTGTCACCACGTGTCTCTTCTAATTTAGGAACTTATTGTTACTGAAATTTCCTTATCCTAGAACGCACAACATTTCGAGTCCAACACAGCTTTGTGCAAAGTATCAACCAATGATACTTCTTATATTGTGAGGTGCATGTTTTCTTCTCTCTTGTTCACTGTCCATGGTCCTTCATTTAATTATGCTTTCATGTTTGTACACTTATTCATCATGTTCAAAGTTGAAGGCATTAGTGAATTCTGACAGATGCTGTGTTAAAGGTTCTCTCTTGGAAGTCAATGACCGGTTAATCAAGCAACCAGATTTGCTTAACTCATTGGTAAGAATAACTTGATACATATGTTTATAGGTTACACTAAAATACACTAATTTTCAGTTTAGAAATCATCATACATACACTATTTTTCGGTTTATACATCAGCATGTATCACTCAATCAACACAGCTTAGTGCGAACTGCAAAGTACCCACAAATTATTATTTCTTTCCTTTTATCACGGAAAGGTTCAGTCTTGATGTTTATTGAATATGCCTCAATATATCCGCTGCAAGTTTTTTCTAAGATAATTCTTTTAATCAATTAAATGCTGAAAGTGACTATTAAGCAGGTGAAGTAAATGAATTTTACTTGAATCAAATTATATCCGTCTAGCTAAGTTAAATGTTCTAAAAAGCTGGAGGCGGCCGGCCGGAGGGGGTCTAGACGGAATTTTTTATTTTAAGTTAATTTTAATATTTTATTTTACATTTATCCAAACAAAATAATAATACAAAGCAAAACAACCTATAATAAAGATAATAAAAGCATTTGCTTAAAGTTGAAACACATATCCATATTGTTAATGTCAAAGTTCAAACACAAACATGCAATTGTTCAAAATTCAATCATATTTTTAACGTATTAGTTTTATTATAAACTAGATTGCTATTAAATAATAAAATTTAAAATTTCAAGAATTTAATTCAATATTAAAACTTAAGAAACTAAACATAAATTTAAGAATTATATTGAATTAAACTAAATATTATAAATGTATCATCATTTATATAATTTAAAGTTGGTATAAGTTCAAAAAGTTACAACTATAATAAAATTATCCATTTTGACTTGATATTGTTCATTTCTTGTTGTGATTTAATATGCTACAATCTGTATAATGAATATGGTAAATCATTAGAAAAATAAATATATTCAAGATCTGGTTTGAGTAGTTATTAAAAAAAAAACTCTCTGCCTATACCCCGCCTAATTTTTTGTAAGGATTTTTTTGCCGCTTTGGGCCTAGGTGAGGTGTTGGGGGGCCTAGCGCCTAGGCGAGGCGTCAAGGGGGGCCTAACACCTAGGCGGGGCGCCAATAGGGGGCCTAGCGCCTAGGCGGACCTAGGCGGGAATTTTTAGAACACTTGCTAAGATAAATCAGTACCAGTTAGTTATCACCTACTTAATTTCTTTATGTAATTGATGCCTAGGGAAGTGCTTGTGAACTATAGAAATGATGAAGAAACATAAGTTCAGCAATTTTTACTCCACTTTGAGGCGGAGTATCAGGTCAATTTAGCTATATAAACCTTACTTGACTAATCTTATTCCAACAGTGCAGCTTATTATCTATAATATCTCATACCACAATATCAGGTTCCTAAAACTCAGTTCTTTGTTATCTCAGAGAGGTCTGTTATTCTCATTATCATATGTAGGCAGTAGGTTCTCCTACATTTTGCTTCTCTTGATTCCATAAATATCATGATATCTTTGACATCTAGTTCCTTATCAGTCTCTTGCACATTCAGTTTTTCTTCTTGTTCTTATCGAGTCCTGATACAACATGAATTTAGTTTGTCAAGTAAATTTTCATGAGAGAAATCCAAATAACAGATATATCTTTTCATCGCAGCTAGCTGCTATTTGAGTAGTAAGGAATCTTATATCTTTTAGGAATAAAATTATTGTTTTATTATTTGAGTAAGAGAGGTCATGAATCAGATTAAACAGAGATCAAGAACTTAGACACTATTCTCCACTTGAGTTATTCTTGTTGGTCATATTGTTTTACTATTTACAGTCACAAGTCATAACTATACACAAGTGTACCCTGTGTGGGCAATCTGAGCACTTAGCACATGTGAGAAACTAGTTCTGAAGGTTGTATGGAACAATTGAAGATTCATTCCTGATTAAATAAAAGAAGCCAACTGTTAATAAAATTTGAAACTTCATTATGCCTATTATTAGATTTCCCTTGCATGAAAGTTCTATAAATTTGAAAGAAATTCATGCATAACCACCACTTAAACGAGTGAGTCTAGCTAGTATATGTGATATATTATGAAATTAGCCTTGTGGAGGATAATTGCTGATGGTGCAGGCCCTGAAGGACGTAAATGTTCTGTGCTCATTTCTATTATGTCCGTTTTCCTATATCCTGATCAGAATTTTCACCATTTTCCTGGATTCCTTCTACTCTACTACTCTACTACTCTACTACTCTTTATCTGTACCATTATGTTCTTTTGCTTATTTATTTTCTCAACATATATGATTATGGATCATATAGTATTCTTTACCTTTTTAGCTTGCATCAACATATGCTAGGAAGCACATACATTGCTTTATGATTACGTTATCATTTACACATATCAAAATCTTGAGGAGATTCATCTTTAGGTCTTGGTAGTCTGTCTAATCATCAATGGGTAGTAGCATGTCTAAGGTTTTGCATCGATTTGAGATCTTTTGTTGTTAGTTTTCTTTGTTAATATTATGAAATCATCTTTGTGACCTAGAGCTGTTTCTGATACGTCATCTAGGAGTAATTTTTAAGAGAGTTATTTCATCTGTTTCATTTGGTCTGAATTGCAGGCCCACAGGGAAGGATACATAGCTATAATCATGCCAAAACCAGCAGACTGGCTTAAAGTTAAGGGTTCTTTACATGACCTTTGAAGAGTATAAGAAGTTGAGAGATGCTTGTTGACTTGTGAGCATGCCTCTTTAGGGTCTTTTCTTATCTTCTAGTTTCCCCAGCTGCACTGGGTTCACTAGTCTAAGTGAAGGGGCCTCGGAGGAAGAATCTGATCTTTGAGGGGGGAAATCATATAAGCAATGCCATCTATTTAACTGTTGGACTGCACTAAAACTATGGGCATGACATTAGATTAGGGAAATGCTGGTTTGAACGAATCCGAATAAGCTGCAATTGCAATAATTTGATCTCATGTACAATAGCTATATTGTGTTTTGCATTATTATCGAACAACAATGACTTTGTATGAGTAGTTAGGACGATTTTGGTAAGTAATAAATCATAAATCACTTGTGTTGATTTGATGTGTATGAGTATGCATCATGTCTGTATATCAACTTCTTTTTAAGTAAAGAACAAGTCGTAGCTTTCCTAAATGTCTCTTAGACCAAAAAATACCGAAAATGTTAGAACTATGAATATGGATTAATGAATTGTATGTTTCTCTACCCCTTTAATTTATTAAGATAGTGTGGGAGTACGGTATGTATGCGGTCGTTTCTTAAAAATACATAGTTAAATCGGACTACGTTTATGTTTGGTTTTAAACGGACTAATCTTTTATGAATTGTAACATACTTGCAATATTTCAATCCAAAATTTTTGGATTGTTTCGAAAAATAAAATAAAATGTAAACAGTTTTTTCATAAATACTCGGACCTTTGAATGAATAATACTAATTTATTCTTTTTCAAATCCTACCGAAAATATATATTTTTTTTCAAAAAAAAATATATATTCTTAACAAATGTACGTAGGAAACAATAATAAAACAAATTAATCAGTGTTCCTAGACTAAAACCTTTAGTAGCAGAGAAAAAAGAAGAAGCAAACAGAGAAATTAAAAATAAAAATCTCGTCTACAATTTGATTGTAGCGCCATTCGTAAGTTCTTCTACAAGTAGTCTTCTAGATCTGTTTATGGTCAGAAAACACAAATAGATGTGATCTTCAAGCTCTTCTAGTTGATCCAACAAGCACGTCTCTTCCATCCGAAACTCCCTAACAACCTCCCTCAACACCTCAGCCTTTCCATTCCTTGCACACATATTAGCCACGGCAATTCTGTGTTCAATCTCATCATTTAACCTCCTCACTAGCCGGCTCATCGTGTTAAAATCATTGATCAAAATATAAACCCCTTTTGCCGCAAGATCAAGCAGTGTCCCAACACTTTTGGAACTTGCCTTGAGCAACAGTAGTTGTGATTTATTTCTCAACTTTTTTTGCCTCTTGAGAAATCCTATGGACACTGCAGGCGCGGTTACGATCCCAACCATGGAATGAAAAGCAAGGAGTAGAAATGCAATTGCGAGTGCAGTATAAGCAACTACAATTGTACAGCCCACAATTTTCTTAAAACATTTCCTCAACTTTATTCTCCTTGTGATTTTTCTACATTGTAACGTTAATTGATGCAGTAAATCATTACGGGTGGCTTGAGTTTGGCGGAACTCAAAAGGGCTAATAATACTTGATAAAGGGTTCTTCTTGGATGCGAAGGAAGCAAGGTGTTTAAACATGGCAGAGCAGCATTGATCATCCGTGTAATTACGCGTTCTTTTGCTTAGCTTGATTACCCTTTTGATTATACGATAATTTGCTCGTGTTTGACGGATGCTCTGAAGGAAAAACTCGCATAGATTGCATGCCTGTGTGGTAATCTTGAAGTAATCAACTAGGAGGGGATGAAGATTATAGGATTGAATGATGTCGGCTAATGTTTCTTGTCCGGGTTCTACAAGGCTTTCGGTTAGATCATGAACGGATAGAGGGAACGAAGATTGTTCGTCATTATTAACCTCCTGCTTCTGCATATGACCCTGAACTTTACTGCATATATCAATGTATGATTGTGTTCTAAAGGCTTCCTTGTACTCTTCATTCACGTTGTACTGTTTCGCCAAGCTGTTACTTTCACATTTTTTTCCACATCCACCTGAAATCGGAAAACTTAAGTAAGGATTATCGATCGAAGAAAACATCATCATAATCTATATATATATATATTCTGTTTATAATTAATTTATTATCTAAAATCAACCCTATTTCATTAATTTCAATGATCGAGTTGAATGAAATTGAAGATCGAATTCTTCATGCACAAATTAAATTAAAGAATTGAAAAATGAAGTAACTAACCCAGAATCCTGAAAGGATGTTTGATCAGCTTGGGCCAAACCATCTTTTTGGATGGATTATTAATTTGTGTTGGAGGCGATGTAGAACATTAATTAATTGTTGAGCTAGCTAGCTAGCTATCTTATTTATCTGATGGAATATTTAAGCTAGCCTAGCAGCAGCAGCACCACCTGCACCGCCTCAAATTGGTTATGGCTAATTTCTTCACACATACGATATCGTCCTTGACACGTTTTTCGCCCCACCCGTAAATTAAAGCTTAATTAATTAAGGAACTTTAAATTAAATAGATGCACCCATCCGAATCCAATCCGATCCATCATATTTTTATCTTCTCCTTAATACCCGTTCCTTCCTAATTTAAATTTTGTATCTCATATTTTATTTGTCCCATCTGATTATCTATCAGATATTTTTTAACTATTTAACAGTAAATAAATATATCTAAAATATAAAGTTGACTGATTAAAATGATTTTTTAAATTGACATTTGAATATTTAAAATTGGCATGGATTCTCTTCATTTTAGCCAATAAATGGTTATTATTTTAAAAAATACTAATTATTAAAAAATAAATCGTTTTATAATTTTTAACAAGTAAGTCATCTCAATTTAATTTTTAAATATTAACAACAATTTTATAATTTAAAACGAATATAATATTACTCTTGAAACTACACACGAGAGGTGAAACATGGGATGAAAGGAAATTTAGACTGTTCATCAATCCTAAAAGTGATGATAAATTGATAACTTAAAAGTTTGTTAACATACTTATATATATATAATTTGATTTGATTGCTACATACATATATATAGTTTAATAAGTAAGTAGTATCTCCAAAAGCAATTTAATTAGTTGGTGTTTGGAAACACATCTCACTTGTACATTAATTAATTAATTCCCATGCACCGACTAGCTAGCGAATGTACGTGTTGCCTGTTGGTGGTGGAGTATGTATGAGGTATGTGTATATATATATCTTACACGTAAATTAAATCTGAACAAATATATATATACTAGCTGGGTCCCGTGCCTCCGGCACTGTATGGACAATATGATTTATCTTAAACTTTGAATGACCAAAATAATTTATTAAGTGAGCGGAAAATTTAAAGTCATTTGTATTTTATTAAATTATTATTAAATTATTAGATAGATAGATGTATTTTATTAGATAGATGTATGAACGGTGGGATTTATCTCAAACTTTGGACGGCCCAGATGATTTATTGAGTGAGCGGGAAATTCAAAATCATTTGTATTTTATTAGATAGATATATATATATATATATATATATATATATATATATATATATATATATACACACGGTGAGGATCAAGAGCATACTCCTTAAATAGCATACCGTCTTAAATAGCATATTTTTTATCAAAACGACGTCGTTTTCATGGGACGCGGTGACATTTTTGTAAATACAATGCCTCCCTCCCTCCCTCCCTCCCTCCCTCCAATAATCTTTTCTTAGACACTGAGAATTGTAGTTCCATATGATTGGAAGCAAATGAGCGATGACTTATACGCGGTTTATGAAGTAATTAGTAATTGGTTAATTCAATTGGAGTGTTATATATAATACTTCCTCCCTAATTAATTGACGTTTATTCAAATATAAAAGAATTAATTCAAAATTATCCCTCATTACTCTACCTATTTTTTGGTACGTTAAACTCTTGTGCTATGATAAATTAATGATTTAAGGGTATTATAGACAATTGACAATTATTATCTTAATCCTTGCGTTCATTTCTAAAACGTCATTTGAATAGGGACGGAGGGAGGGAGTATAAAGAATTCAGTGACTTGTAGTCTACGTTAGAAATACTAACACCATTCATCACGTACCAAACAACCTATTTGTGATTTGTAATTAAACTAATTTATTATTACTATTCACGTGAATTTGATCGATCGTATCTCCTCTCCTCTCCTCCTGTTTTTTTGTGGCTGATTTTTAAGATTCAATTAAGGAAAGTAATAATAATATAATTGCACTTAATTCCTTTTAATTACTAATTTGAAAAGGTCTACAATCATAATTAGCTATAGCCTATATGCTACTCCCAAAGCCAGCTGTTGTTTTAGCTCACTTCTTTATACTTATTGCATTTCGATATATATTTTTCAAAATTAAAAATATATTTTTAAATTTTAATTCTAAAATGCCATATATTCTTAATATAATAATTCTTTTTAACGTTGATTATGTATTATTATGTCATTACTATTATATTCTTAACTAATATTAATTATAAAACAAATAAAAAAAAATCAAACATAAATCTAATTTTTGAAATTAACGGAGGGAGCTAGTACGTAAATAATAATATGATACTGCTCAAGAGAATTATTTGTTTGTTTATTATGTCATGTACCTATACGAGATATATATATATATATATATATATATATACTTGTCAAAAATACTTGCTCTCCATCTTTTTACTTTGACAAATGATATATCTTTGGGATTTTTTATTGCGACTTAACTAGTTACGTGAATAATTATATTTGATAATATTTTAAAGATGTATTATTTTTTATATAATGAGTCAACTTTATATATATATATATATATACATACATGTGTGCATCATCATTATTATTATTATTATTATTATCATCAATGATCATTATTATTATTATTTATATATTATTTTTTAATAATTTAATGGATAATATATAAGACATTCTTGCTTTTACTTTTGAATGTGAAATCTCAACCAAACAAACGATCAGGACACATCCACCACATATGAATGTGAGATTAGGATTAATTGTATTTGTGGCAACTTACCTATATAATTACATGAAAATTGGAATATAAGTACTTTTTTTCCTTCCTATTTCCTATTTCATTTCTTTACAAAATTCTCAATCGTAAATTTACATTTTTATTATCCTCTATTACACAAAATAGACTCGATCATTTATAATTTTACAACCTTTGAAATCATATTATTTTATTTTATTTCAAAATTTATCTAAAAAAACATCATAGGTGTTTAGTTATTAAGTAATGACACGATATTATAAATTATGATGATGAATTTGGACATTTTATTATTTTCTCAGAATTGTGACACCTATTTCAATAGAGGGAAAAGTATGCACATTTTAAGAAATATAAGATTGTATTTTTCTTCCCAAATGGCGTCTAATTAGATGTTTATGCATTAATATACAATTAAATAATAAAATAAAATTTAGAGAAAATTTATTTCATTCTAATTCTAATTATCTAACTTTTTCAATAAATCTAGTATTAAGAAAAACATTAACAGTGTATTAGACTGTTCAAAATTATAGATAAATGTTTAATTTCTTTCCCCAAAACTTTCTAGTCCAAACACAAATAAGCCAATTAACCTAAAACAAATCCAATTTAATGGAGATTTATTTATTTTTAGGATGCGTATACCCAATTTAGAATTCCATTTTGGGCCCAATAGGCCCTATCCCAGTTTCACTTGGAAATGTGGGCTTTGTTAGGAGTATCCATAATTAGGTCTACGTGGAACACTTATATTGGTATTAGACCTATGTTGGGCTACATCGACTTACAACACATTCCATTTGGATGTCCAAAGAAATTTATGATTTTGTCAAAATAAATTACTCATTTTATAAGACTACTTATTATAATTGAAAATTATAATAATATATTTTAAAACTTAAAGTGATCACATAAAGAAATCCATTTTAAGAAAAAGAATATTTTGAAAAATAATTTATTTTAATTAATGCTGATAATAAATGACACAATGAATACATAAATATATTCTTAAAAATATATCATATTTTAAAATAAAATTGTATTTTTGTGAGTTTTATACGTAGACGTAGGAATGGATTAGGGTTTCCAAATCCTAGTGTCGAGCAAGGCAACCCAAAGGTGTGACCGCGTGATTAGGAATAGAATAGTATAGAATAAAATAAAAGGAAACCTGAGGTCCTTTTTCGCAAATTGGAAATGGCAAACCACGCCACACTGCCACAGAGAAGTCCTAAAACTTAAACACGGTTAAAACGAGAGTGATCGCCCTTCTGACGGCATGATCGGCCGCGTT
This sequence comes from Panax japonicus, assembly GCA_020205505.1. Classification (NCBI taxonomy): domain Eukaryota; kingdom Viridiplantae; phylum Streptophyta; class Magnoliopsida; order Apiales; family Araliaceae; genus Panax; species Panax japonicus. The sequence goes on along the minus strand of CM035091.1, from coordinate 4,438,082 downwards.
TTATTGTTCTACGTTTACTCACGCTCAGAAACCCTAGTTCAATTCTCTCTTTCGTAGCCGACGATGAAAATGTTGGTTTATAATGTCGTTTAATTTTTTACGAATGTACTCTGTTATGTACTGAATTTGATCAATACTATTACTCCTCGTTTACCCTATTGGGCATGGCGGCCGATTTATCTCCTACCAATCCCTCCTCCACCGCTCCTATAACTTCTGCCGTTAATAGTCCAAAATCTCACCGGAAAACTTTTCCGTCTCCGTGGGCCCAGGTGGTTCGCGGCGGCGAACCGGTGACACTCTCCGCCAAAGCTCCCTCCCCGCCATCTTCTTTGTCATCGGCTGAGAAACCCACTCCATCAGATTGTCTGTCGGCTGCGCCGCAGGGTGACAACGCCACCGCGCAAGAGGTTCCTATGGAGAGTTCCGACTGTACTAACGGCAATGCCAGTGTTTCGAAGAAGTCTGCTTGGGCCAGACCTGAAAACGGTGTCGTTGGGTCTGGTCCGGTGATGGGAGCTAGTTGGCCCACTATCTCTGAGTCAACTCGACCTTCGCCTAAATCTTCACCCGATTCCCCGAAACCAGTTTCTAATGGATCAATCTCTATTTCTCAGGTTCTCTTCCCTAAAACCCACATACATCTTTCTTATATACATTTGCGTTTGTAAAAGTCCATTGAAAGATTGAATTTTCGTTTGTTTTGAATGTGAATATGAACGCATCTGTTTTGTACTGGGACCTGTAATTTTCATACAAATTTGAATGCTTTAATATCTCTAAAATCTATATTACAAATTCTATATGTTTATGCCTATTAATCTTGGTAAATGTACATATACTAATTTTGAAGATTGATTGTTGTTTTGCTTATGAGTGTGAAGATTGCATTTAGTTTTGCATAGTGTGTGTGGTCTTGTATTTACATATTTGTTTTTCACTTTATTTTTCTTTTAATATAGGGGCCTGTAATATCACATGCACCTCAGAAACAATCCAATACTATTGGAAACCCAAATTTTACTCCAAAACACACACAACCTGTTAGACAAAGGTCAATGAAGCGAGGTGGTGGCCTAGGGGGTGGATCAGGACATAGCGGATTCAGTCGGCCACCGGCACCAGGCCCACCACCACCACTTCCACCTCCGTTTCCAATACCTTTTGGAAATTTGTTACCACCAGTGATGGAGTTGCCTATTAGAGAACCTCCATACAATGGCAATAGTTGGGAGACTAGACCGATTGGAGGTGTTGGTTCTCATTCACAAGCTGGAAATGATCACTCTTCGCATCGGCATTCTTCCAGGAGGGGCAACTCGGGGTCCCGTCCCCGTGGAGATGGAGTATATCATAATGGTTATCGAGGCAGGCGTGATCAAGACCGTGACTGGAATGCTCCTCGAAATTCTACTGCAAGAGATATTCATATGCATCAGATGGCTCCTCCTCTACCGAGGGCTTTTATGAGACCAGCAATCCCAGGTTCTACCCCGTTCATTCCACCCCAACATGTTAGACCCTTTGGGAATCCCATGGCTTTTGGTAAGTTTAATTTGTGTTCTTTATCCTTTAGTGAATTAGAACTAATATCATTATTCATAATCATCGATATCATACAGATATGGTCCCTCCATTTTTATATGGTCCACCATTGCCTCCGGAGTCTTTAAGGGGTGTTCCGCTCATGGCTCATCCACTACCACCGGCAATGTTTTTCTCTGTTATGGACCCTAATGTGCGTACTTTGTTAGTCAATCAGGTTGACTATTATTTCAGGTAAATAAGCATTGGTGTAATGATGTGCTTAGAAAAATATGTTATGCTATCACTTTATTTTTCAACGTGGCATTTACCTCTTTGTAACCCAATTGCTAATATAATTCCTTGTTTATTGCAGTGATGCTAATTTGGTTAAAGACGATTTCTTAAGGTCAAACATGGATGATCAGGGCTGGGTAAATATCAGTTTAATAGCCAGCTTTCCTCGAGTAAGTAATATCTGTTATACTTACCACTGCTCTTTCATTTTGTTGACAATTGAGATGGTTATCTTAATTAGGGGGTGTTTGATAAAACTGAATGAAATAGTTCTGAACGTTTAAGTAATCTGAATGAACTGAATAAAATAAGTTGTTTAATAATTGATATGTCTGAAACATCTGAATAACAAATTTTTATTATTTTACCCCTCTGAAAAAATTCAAAATTGTTGTAAATTTATTTAATATTACTTAATATAATAGTTAATATTTTTAAAAAAATATTAAATACAAAATACTTCATTCAACAGTCATTGAGCCCATTTAGCCAAACAAATTACACGTGGTCATTCAATTCAAAAATCTAACCGATTCAGCCATTCAGACGATTTTAATTCAAAACAAATGCACTGAATGGCTGACCGATTCAGCTATTCAACTCCGTTCAGCTCTAAACAAACACCCCCTTAGTTTTCTTTGTTCTCTAGTCACTGTTCTTCCATAAAGAATGTTCAGGAACTTAATTGATTTGTTACTTTATACTATATGAGTCGTGACTTATTGACTACCAACTGAAATAATAGTGTACGTGTAAACTCTAAAGTAAATTGATATAGTCTTGGTCAGTTTCAGTCTTTACTTTCAAGAATAACCAACCGAAACCAATCTTCTTCTACAAAGTGAATAGATAGAAATGCTACTCAAACTTCTCAAATATTTCATTGACCAATTTGTTTTACGCAAATCTTTATGTTTTATCTAAAAACACACACTCCAAAGTCCAAACCAAAGGTCAAAGAAGAAAATGGTACTCTTTTTATTTTTAATAAGTAAATGGCATTATTTTTTTAGGGCAGAGCCACTATCTTTTCTAATGGTGTATAAGAGTAAGTTTTATTTTTTGGCCATCAAGTGAGACTTGGGTTTTCAAAAATGAGCTTATTATTTTGGCCTTTGGAATCTGTACTAACATAATAGGTCTTTAGTAAAAAACAATAAAGCAGTTAAAGGCTGTAAAATATAGTTCTATGTTTGGAAATAGTTTGTGATGGGTGATGTCTTCATCTGTTCGCTGATTATTTCACAGTGTCTTCCTGAATGTTTTTGCAAGAAGCTAACAAAAGAATTGTCAATGATGTTGATCTTCATACTTCAAAGTTAAGGGTTCTCTTTTCTTGATTCTTATTTTGTTTTCCTTTCTCTTTTTCTGTTTTCATTCTGTCGGTCAAACTCGTTGACAATGTTTCAGTTTTTCTTAAACCTTTAGTAAATGCCTTAGCTCTACAGCTGAAGCATGAGAACCGGACTTTTCTTTTAAGAAATATATAAAAGTATGCACCTGCGTTTTCTTACCGTAACAATTTAGAAAAATTACTTTGTTTTGGCTCGACCTTTCTTTGGTTATAATTGTTTGAGAATCTAGATATTTTATCTTCATAGTCGTATGCTTCATATCAGCTTTTTTCAATTTAAAAAAATGCTTCATATATGGCTGATATTGATCAAGTTTTCTCAGTTGAAATTGAGGAAATTTCATAAGTTGTATAGTAGATTTCCCAAATAGTGAGGGACTGAATGCAATATCATGCACTATGAAATATGTCCATCTAATCTCCCTGACTGGCAGAAAAATACACTTACGATGATCGTGTTAAGACCTCCAAATTTGTAACTCATCTATAAAGTAGTTAGTAACTATGTTCTGCATTAAAATGTGAAGGCTTTAAATTTCAAGATTTATTTTTAAGTTTGGAACGGGTTGTTCCTGTCATTTTTTTGTGAGGGAATTACTCTCATGCTTAGCTGTACTGTATTTCATGTTATGTTTCAAAATATTCTTTCGTCACTAAAAAGTAAGTTGCTCTTGCCCTATATTGGAAAAGTCTATGCCCTATATTGGTTCTTTATTTTTAAGTTTGTTTTTTTTGGCAGAACAAGGCTTACCTTCTTTCTGTGGTTGACTATTTATGCTAGTATGCCTTGCATCCTTTGGGGTGAGTTTTTTGGGGCAATCTTTCACGCAGGTGTTTTTTTGTGTCCACCCACATATTGTGCACTAGGTTGCATGGACCCCATTCATGGTTGTCAAATCATGAATCGTACTGTATATCAAAAAACCTCATAAAACCTCATATTGTGTTTCATCATTCATGTATAGTATCGTGAATCGTATCGTACGATATGGAAACGAAATGAAAAATGTGGTAATATATATTTAAACATATAAAATACAATTTATTGGACAATCAAGCATATTAGCTTGACAATATATAAAAGTAGTCAAATATTATTGTAGGCTAAAAATAAATTTTAAAGTTAAATAGTAGCCAAAATACTCTAAATTGATTTACTTGATATTATTTTAGATTAACCTTTAATCTATAAAACAAAAGAGAATACTTAAAATTAACAAGTGGAGATTTATGTATCAATTTATGAAAAGTGGCGTGAGAAAAATAGAGCGACATTCTGAAGAAGATATACAACTCTAAAAAGTGATTAGGAGATTATCAAGTGATATATAATATGTTTGTGCTAAAAAACATCTTCATTTGAATTGGTAGAAGGTTTAAAAGTTGTATTTGTATTCTTTTGAATTTACATTAAAAAGATTAAAGTTGGTTGCTAACTCTAAAAAGTATCGTGTTTCGTATGAATCGTATTGCATCGTAACTGAATCGTATTATACGATGTCATTTTCAATTCACTTTGCGATACGTATCGAATTGTCTCCATATTGTATGGTACGATACGTATCACATATTGTATTATTTTGACAACTATGCCCCCATTGATACGTATTCTAGTTATAGTCTGGCAAAGAATTGATACATATGAACGGTTATATTTTAGTTATTCTGGCAAAGAAACAATCAATTTTGCTTCATGAGCTGTCTTTTTTCATCAGATGAAATTTCTTTAACCCATCTCTCTTGTCTGTTTTTGTTATGTTTAAGTATCGTATGGAGTGTGGATCCTTTCTTGTTTTTTCATTTCAATTTCCCTTTCAATAACTTCATAGAGTTTTAACTAATCTTATATATATATATATATAAATAAACCTTCACATAGCTCTGTATTATTTCTCTTTGCAATAGTGCCTAGCATTCTTTGCCTGGTTTCTTTGATCTAGATTTGAGGGAATAGGAATCTGGTTCCTTCATTATTTATAGAAGTTATATTCTATTTGGGTGATAAGTAACTTAAAAAGTTTTATGCATACAAGACAGATTCTACTTTGCGGGCCTCTCATTATTTGTTCATGTATAAATGGACACTGATTGTTAAAACGTACTCTTCATTCTTCCAGCTTGGGTGTATTGGAATGTCATTTGGCCAATAGTTAACTTGTTGAACGTAGCTATCTTTCTTTGTATTACTTGGGGATTTTATTTAAACAGTAAAACAAAAGTAAGGCCGGCAGTTTCATTACCTTGGTTAGGTTTTCTTTTTCAGTCTTTTTCGTTTGTTTGTTCTTATTGTTAATTCTCTTTTGCTGATTTTCATTTGCATTACTAATTCAATACTCAAATTTTCTTTTAAAGGTAATACTTTCCATATGTTTTGGTCTTCATATTATTCTAAACTGATCTTTTCCTTTTTAACTGAAGGAATTTAATTGCTTTCTTACTTATCATAAATGTTATTGTTGGTTTTAAAGTAAATTACAATGTTTTTTTGGTGAAACCCTATCGTTAGTAGTTTGTGGTGGAATTGCAGATTTCGTGTCCTTGCTTTAACATATTTTGGTTACCTGAACTAATAAACAAGTAGTTACATATATAATTATTCTGCTTTTGCTTCTATGTTAACCCTTATTGATTTCTTCCCTACGTAAAATTATGAATTTACCAAATTTCTCACAATTCAAAGTAACCGGTTATTGATGATATTAAACAATACTACCTTCATGTAAACTTCTAAGTTCCGCAGTTTTACCTTTTAGAAAGTTATCCAAAGTTTTTGTTCAATTTCCCCCCCTCAAACTTGGCAATATTTGCACTTGAATGAGAATATTAAAAAGTTCCTTAAATAAAGCTGAAACTCAATAAGAGATAGAAGGACTTAAACAAGATACTCCCTCCGTTATGAAATATATGATCAAGTTTGACTTTTTAAAATCAATAGGAGATATTTTTAAATTTTTAAAAAAATGATGTTATTCATATCCTTTTGGAAACAATAAATATTGTTATTACTAGTCACTTTTACATAGTTTATTATTTTTATAATTGTATTCAGTGCTCTACCACCTACTGCCTAGGCCGAAAATGCCTAGGTGCTAGGTCGTCCCCCTTGGCCGCCTAGGTCCGCCTAGCAATTTTTAGAACACAAATTGTATTGTCTAAAATTCAAAGTCATATCAATTTTAAAGTAGAAACTATCTCAAATTGACTTCAAAAAGTCGATATTGATCTTATATTTTATATTTTGGAGTGGAGTGAGTATTATTTAAATGGTTGCCAAGTCACCTGCACTGACTCATAGAAATTTGTGGCATTTTTGTTTTTGAAAGTTTAAGACAAAGAAAGAATTATATTAAGTTACAAAAGATGGATTTTAAATTGACACAATTTAGAGCTATATTACATAATTCTATAAGAGTATATTACCAGGTTGAACACTTGCAAGGCCACAAAATTCTGTTCAAGTGTAGATATTTCAGCTAGCAAGATGAAGAAACGTTGCTCCAGTGATTATACATAATAAATCCATGACCGTGTCAGTACCTTCCCCATCCAGATTTTATTTCTTATTTTATGGTTCTTTTACAAGTTTGTCTATGTAAGACTAGCCATTATCTGTAGCTTAAACTCCCTTGCTGAGAAAAGAAGGTAAACAAGTCAGTCCTAGTTACTTGTGATGGTTACATTGTTTAAGATACCGTGTGAACATTCATGTCATATCAATAATTGGTCTGCTTCTTGCCTTTTTATTCTTGTATAAGTGATGTTAAACACAAATCAAGTTTTCTGCATGGTGTGGGTAGGTTTTGAATTTGACAAGCAACATCCAGCTGATTTTGGATACATTGGAAGCTTCAACAGTTGTGGAAGTGCAGGTAAAGTTTAAATAATGCATTATCAGGTTGACTTGTTCTACTTTAAGTTCTTTATAATTTAATTTTGTATCTTATGTTGTTGATTGATTGTGGTCCCTTTGTTTTGATCATGTGTGATGTTTTAAAATGTTGGGAACATTCATGCATAATAAAAGCATATAATGTACATAAATTTTGTACATTATACCACTATAAAACTTAATGTGGATTACCTTTGATTAGAGTTAAATACTGTAGTTACTTCTGAACTTTCCGCATCTTATGCAAAATAGTAATTATAAATGGATTTTTTGCAAGTTTTACACATGTGTTCTGCATACCCTGTACATTTTATATATATGAAACATACTAAATTTCTTTAACTGGTTGAATAACGTAGTACATATTAGCACATTAAACAGTATACATCTTAAATAATTAACAAAAAAAATCAGCTCTCTTTCACTTCATCTAATAGTTGATATATAGTTGCATACAATATTGGTACCATTCATCAATCACCCAACTTTAGATTATCACCATCTGCAGCAAGCCACGAATCGAAGATTAGCATCCCCAACTGTATTAACATATGAACCGTGTCTCCTATATTTTTGAATTTTTCATTAGTTAGTACAAGAAGATGACTAAAGCAAAAAAAAAACCCGAGAAGATGACTAAAGAAACTGTACATATATGCTGGTAACTGTGATGAGAAAATAAACTTCCTCTCGTATCAAATATAAATAATAAATAAACTTCCTCTGTTATGGTATGTCTTGTTTGAACATAGTTGGAGAAAAAGTCATGTTTATTGTAAGAAATGTAAAGAAGGTTTAAGCAATCAGCGCTACTGAGCACTTTTTTTGACATCATAAGACTATCCTGGAGCTGTTATACTTTGTGTTTTAAGGGGATTTTGTCGCTGGAAATAATTTCCTTGCCGCAGCCTTTCTGAGCTTTAGAGATGTACACTTTGTGGCTTGTGTCTATTTTTTGCTGGTGTTTGGGTTCTCTCCCCCTGGCAATTTTGTGAATAAAATACTTGCTTGTGAAAACAAAATAATATTAAATTGTTTGCTCCTCTAATGGTTAATAGCTGTGGGAGATTATAAGATTAATATTAGGTTTTTAAGGACATCCATAGTTGGAGAAAAAGTCATGTTTATTGTAAGAAATGTAAAGAAGGTTTAAGCAATCAGCGCTACTGAGCACTTTTTTTTTGACATCATGAGACTATCCTGGAGCTGTTATACTTTGTGTTTTTAAGGGGATTTTGTCGCTGGAAATAATTTCCTTGCCGCAGCCTTTCTGAGCTTTAGAGATGTACACTTTGTGGCTTGTGTCTATTTTTTGCTGGTGTTTGGGTTCTCTCCCCCTGGCAATTTTGTGAATAAAATACTTGCTTGTGAAAACAAAATAATATTAAATTGTTTTCTCCTCTAATGATTAATAGCTGTGGGAGATTATAAGATTAATATTAGGTTTTTAAGGACATCCATTTGATCAAAAAGCTTTCTTTCCTTCTATAAAAATAAGACAGTATGCATTTCTCAAACGAACAATGAAAATGTATACCAAGTTATTTCGTGTAGCCAAGTTCATATGAAAGCCAGTTACTTGGTGTATTAATGTAAAATATTCTTCTGCTGTCTCAAAGTAGATGTCATAGTTAACCTGACACAAAGTTTAAGGAGAGAGAAAGACGACCACTTTATTCTGTATATTCCCCTCCCTTTAAGTTTGCCTATCAAATGGTGGGGCAGACAAACTTTTCTGTAATGTACAGAAGGGTAATATAGTCCATTTAAATTTTATATACATGAATTCTAAAAGTGAGAGCATTTTGGGATAGAGGGAGTATTTGTACATATACAGTTACTACAATATTTATGTATTTTTGGTTCCTGAGGTATTAAGGTACTACAGATTTTGGAAAGTGTAACAGAAGAGCTGACATACAAGCAGTTTGTATTTTGTCTAGATGGTCTTGATATGCTCTCATACTGCAGGGTGACAAGGTAAGGAGGCGCGAAAATTGGAGGAAATGGATACCGTCGTCTGGTCAGGTACCCCCAGAGCCCGGCTTGCTATCTCCTAGTGAATCAACTGACAAAATGCTGTCAACTTCCATTCAGAAGGTCTCATTGGATGAGGCGACTACTAACCAACATAGTACTATGGACATGGAGGATGCTCACTCAGAGGTAATTCCCGGCCGATCTGAGGCAATGATTAATCGATCAAAACAAGATAATGATGAGGATACTGCTGAAGCAGCCTATCCAAGCCACTAGTTTATGCCATAAAAGAATTGTGTATTTGTTCAAGGTTGGTGCATTTTGTATCTTAGATGGTTCTTGAATTGGAAGGGAGAAGAAAAGATGCTGCTGAAGGCCTAGAGCGCTTTGTTTTTCATTCCATCCTTGACAAAGTCTAAATTTTGCAGTTTTTCAAGAGGCAAGTATAGAGAAGTAAAAAGAATTTAAGTTTAGCTTGGATTGTTGGCTGAGAGATTATTTTGGGTTGTATAGCTATGTGTTGTGGATGGTTTGGTTTTTCTACTATTGGTGAACTAAGGTGGGGTTGCTAGCCTTTCAGGGCACAAGATTTTCAGCTGATTTCACTATTGATCCTGGTTTATGACCGGAGGAAACAATCTGAAACACCATGCAAATTGAGATTTGAGTGGTTGGTTGACACAGAGGTGGATTGTGTTTTCTATACTTCTAGGCCTCTATTTCACCCTTTATATCTCTCTCTGTTTTTTTTATTTTGGTTCTGGGATTTGTTTCCTTATTAATTTTGGTCTATTTTTATCCCGCATATTATATATACTACCTTTCAGTATACATCTTGAATGTACCCCTCAAGATTTTTGTTGAATCACATTTGAACTTAATTTAGGATTCTTCTATGTCTGGTTTGTTTGTATTCATTCCCCAGTAAAAAAATTTTAATATAGTAATACTCATATTTGTATCAGTTTTTGCTGATTTGTTTGATAATCTGGTTGGATTAGCAGATACATTGTTTAGTATACCATTAGAACGATTATATGTGGTGGATTATATTTTAAAGATTAAAATCTATTTGTTAAATAAAGTTTTTTTTTTAAAAAAAATCCTGAAAGTAGTTGGAATGGTATAATCATTCTGCATGTAGATTGTGTTTGGCCGGCCGGGGTAAGATGTATTTCAAGATGTTTGAGTGAGTTTTTCTGTGACATGTTATGATACAACTTCACGCTAAATTTGCTGTTAAGAAGATGGGAGTTACAAAATATAGATATCATCAAACCAATTTACTCTACACTACCAATTCCACACATTAATTGTCTTAAATCACGTAAAAATGTCTTCTTCAACAAGCAAATTATTTTTACATTTTATTTAATTCTTGCGACTTTAAAATATTTTCAAAACTACCACGATAAGACATCTTGTACTCCCCCACTAATGCTACACGTTTAATGAAGATGGGAATTGAACGACATATTCATATGTAATGTAAAAAAAATTGTTTGATTCCTTGGGGGAGGGAGAACATATGAAATAACTCTTTCCAACTAGAATGGAATGAATCCTATTCCTTCGTTCCAAACGTAGCATAAAGGTTATAAAAATCTTAGAAACCTATACTTTTTAAGTAGAAAATCAATTGAAGAAATTTTGTGCGTATAATAAATACTTAAGGCCCGTCTGATGTAACAATCCGTTGTCGTCCAGCGGTTAGGATATCTGGCTTTCACCCAGGAGACCCGGGTTCGATTCCCGGCAACGGAAATTTTTATTTTTTAAATTTTCATTTTTCTATGTTGGGCTATTAGAGTCATTTCACGCACTCCTTCCTTCCCCATACGAAAACCCCTCTGTGACACGACTCCCTCTCTCTCTCTCTCTCTCTCTCAGTCCTCAGAGTAGCTAAGCTTTGTTTCATCATTTGAAGGTTTGGTGAGTGTTTCTTTCATCTCATCCGCCGCAATTTCCTTTATTAATTGTTTCACTTCTTCTCATTATAATTCTCTGATTAGATTGATAATCCAACATTTCTATTGTTAACAAAAACCAAAGGCTGAAATAAACAACATTTTAGTAACCTAGGCATTATATTTCCCTTTTCGTTGTTTTCTATTGTTAAGTTATTATTGTTATGCTTACATCGTAGCTGCTTTGGAATTTGTGTGATCTTGAACAGTTTAGTTTTTCATGGGATTAATCCACTCGAAGAAGTTGTAGTTAAAGTGTTTGTCAAAATGCTTGATCCACAAAAATATACTTATTTCATTTAACGATAATGAACATTTTAGAATTGAAAAGAAAAAAAAAACTATATCTGTAATTATTGTAACTAACCCCAAGAGTAGAAACACGTAGTTAAATCATTATTTTATGGACTCGGGTGGGTGCCCATTTTGCGAACTCTGTTTAGCCTGTCTAAGATTTTTGCTGTTTGTTCACCCAAACAAGAAAAAAGAAGACTATGAATTGATACAACTTCCAATTTTACTTGTTATATATTGATTATCTGGAATTTCTTCGACTTTTTTGCTTTGAACAGTGCCTTCCCAATTCTAATTGATGGTTGAATCCTACTAGATTTATGGTAAGTTATGTGTTAAACACCGTGATATACCTCACTTTGTCTCTGTGGTTGTAATTGTGGGGAATGAAGAGTGAAAAGGAGATTGAATTAAAGATTTCTTTCTTTGTTTGCGTTTTCGGTGCAGTCTGAATGACAGACGCTTCAAGTGATTATCATTACTTGCTGGTCATTTTATTACTGTAGTCTGGGTCGTCTGCATTATACCTGACTATAATAATGATATTGAATGTTTGCACAGCACGTCAAGAGTTTAGCATGTATAAGATAATGCAAGTTATATGATGGATATGGTCATTTTTTTTTTAGTTTCTGTTTTTCTTTCAACTGAGATGAAGTTATATAATTCTCTCTTTGCAGAGTTTAAAGAATCTAAAAAATTCTGAAGTAGGAATTCGTGAGAAATGGCTGGAAAAGCAATGAAATATGTAGCAAAATCAGTTGGGGAGTACCAGTATCCATGGCGAGAGAAGTTGACGAAATACCAGGATGATCTATCTAAGGGAGTTTGGGGTTATTGGCACCTTGGGGCTTGGAAACATAGTGGCATCAGTGCACGCCATCGAGCTCGGGTCCGCAAAGAAGTTCTCCTTGCTGGTGAAGACTGGCCGTATGATCCAGAAAGGAAAGAAATGAGAACCAAGAGGAAAGGACACAAATGTGATAGGATATCAGCAGAAAAACGGGCCAATACTGCAGAATTGATGAAGAAAATGCCACAAATGTTGGCAGATTTCAGAAAACGCAGATGGGAAAGGAAGATGAATGAAGAGGATGCAGAGGCCAAAAGAACTTAGGTCACATTTACTTGTGCCCTCCCCAGACTTATGTGAAGCCCTAGCTGGATGATATGATGATGAACTTTTGTTGAACTTGTAGAATAAGTCTTCAAATGCTTTTTTCAGTTGAATGTTTTTGCTTTTCCTTTCTGGCAACCAGTTTTTATTTGAACTAAAGATTAAGATGGTGCTTCTAGTTCTATGAGACTAGCAATTTAATTTTGTTCATTTTTTGACCTCACATATCGGATCATTATACTATATATATGGCCTGGTAGGAAGCACCACTGGTACATTTGTCGTTTCACTGTGCTTGCAATGTTAATGATATTGATGAGTGAAACAAGGCAATGGTATTGTACGAATTGCACTGAGAATGGGCATCCCCCTTTCTTGCTTTCATCATGCATAATTTGTGATTAATAAGGAGGTGGTTGCTGTGTATTTTTCTTAGAATATACTCTGTTAATGATCACCGTCCATTCTATTTTGTGTTTACAATGGCTTGATGGCACCTCATAAATTGATACCTGTTTAGCTAAAAGACCATGGTGTCTCCCATTTTTGTTTCAGCTTTTTGAATCCTTTGTTGGGTGTTAACTTTTTTTTATTTTCCCGGGGGTTTTGGGGAAGCCTGGGAGGTTACGGCTGTTCTGTTCGACCACTATATCAATGTGTTGGAACTTGCTATAGATGATGCAGTTGGAAGGACAAGTTGGGTCATGAGTTGGATCTGGCTTTACTCGTAGTTAGGCCTAGTACTTGCAATCCTCAGGAAAGGGCAATGATTTTTAAGGAATTGGCTGCAATGCATTCTCAAAGCTGGCCTATATCTTTTGGGCAGGGTACTTTCGGAAGTTTTCTTAAGATGGGTTAGGGTTAGGCTTACACTCCACTTCTTCCCCATAATGGGTCGAAATATTAACAAGAAAAAGACCTTGATTTTACTAATAAATTATTGTTGTGCTGGGTAGTTTAATAGCTTCCGTCCATATAAAAGTTTCGTCAGAATATCAACTTCTATTGGACGCAACAACCCTTTACCCATTTGTATAACAAAGTGAACATTTATTTATTTATTGATAATTACTGTCAACTGTTATTTAGGATAAAAGTTTTTAAAAGAAAGTGAATTCAAATGCCAATATCTGTAAATGTAACAACTTTTTCCTCATTTCCAAAATAGAGTGAACAATTTGTTTAGGACAGAGAAATATGAAAAATACAAGAAATTAGTGTACCAATATCAACATCAGTACTATTCATTCAAAAGAAAAAAATAAATATGAACAAACTCTTTAAGAAGGAAAATAAGATCAATGGCACATTAATCCGACGTGTTTATATATGATGTATAACGCATTCATGGGTAATTGACAATTAAAAGGAGACATGTATATTGATCTACATATATTCTTCATTACATTTGGTTCCTTATTAATTAGTATCGATCTGTTTCACTTTTGCAATTATGAAAGACAAATCCAACACTGTTGAATAAATTTTATTTCCAAAACTAGGAAGAAGAAAAAACTCATCAATCCTGATATAAATGGCATCGCCTAAAAAAACACATTTATTTATTAACTTGGAAGTTTTTTTCCAGCAGTCAGACACCACCTCTTCATTACTATAAATGATCATCTCTAAGTATTGTTGACGAGATTAACAGACAATTAATTTAAAAAAAAACGCACTTTAAAAGGATAGAAGCTTGTTGAAGGAGGAAATGCATAACACATACGCATGCTTCCATTAATTAACGTACACCATCGATCAACTCATTTCCATCTTTCACGCTGTAGAATGGATGGAAGGATCGAGTGCTATATATATATATATATATATATATATATATATATATATATGAAGTCATAGGATTTATATTTTCGTATAAATTAATTTCAAGAAAAAGTCGTACGTAGCTAGTTATGAAGCTTACAACAAACATGAAAAGCCTTTGCATTTTCTTTTGCTTCACTTTATTTATTGTTATGTCGTCAATTCTAGGGAGAACTAAGGCGGCTAATGATGATGAAGCACCAGCACCGGCAAATGATGATGTTTACATTGTCTATATGGGAGCTGGTAAAGCCTCGTCAAGTCGTAACTCGAGAAAGGATTATATTCATCTTCTCGACTCAGTGTTAAGAAGGTACATAATTACTTTTTATATATGCACTAGGTACGCTAGCTGAGTTTATAGTACGTACATACTTGCATTGTCAAAAACACACACACATATATATATGTTTAGACATTTAGATGACTTGTGTATTAATATATTTAAAAATCCACTCTCTGCGTACTGGAATAGAAATGTTGTGGTACACGAGTATAAACATGGGTTCTCAGGATTTGCTGCTCGTTTGTCAAAAGAGGAATCAGATTTAATTGCTCGGAAACCAGGAGTTGTATCGGTGTTTCCTGATCCCATCTTGAAACTCCACACAACGCGTTCATGGGATTTTTTGAAGTATCAAACCAGCTCGGCTGCTTCAAACTCCAACTCAAATACACAATATGGATCCGACGACACAATCATTGGCATCATAGATACAGGTGAGGCCCGGCCTAGCTAAACCACATTAATACTAATAATTACAATTAATTAATTAATACAAAAAGCCTTTTTATACAGACTAGCTACCTAATAGTACGTACCATATAGCTTCACTTCACATACAGTTAATAAATAAAGAAGCACGTGGAACAATATTTAAGTATGTAGTCAAAGTTAATGTTTTGATCGATATTTAGGTATTTGGCCAGAATCAAAGAGTTTCAGCGATAATGGTTTGGGTCCAATTCCATCACGGTGGAAAGGAACCTGCGTGACAGCCAAAGATTTCAACTCTTCCAATTGTAACAGGTAAATCAAGTCCGTCCATATATATTAATTAAAGGCAATAACTTTGTTAATTAATTTCTCATGAAATTAATTACTGTTCACAATAGGAAATTGATTGGAGCAAGATACTATGTCCCTGATTACCCTACACCTAGGGACTCAGCTGGGCATGGCACTCATGTGTCAGCCACTGCAGCTGGAGCCCCCGTGGGCGGTGCATCATACTACGGTGTAGCTAACGGGACAGCCAAGGGCGGCTCCCCAACGTCGAGGATCGCCATGTACCATGCATGTTTTCATGGATGTTTTGGATCAGCAATTTTGGCGGCATTTGATGATGCCATTGGTGATGGGGTCGACATTTTGTCTATATCACTCGGTGCAAGAAGAGGACACGAGCCTAAACTCTCCCAAGATCCCATCGCAATCGGTGCATACCATGCAGTAGAGAATGGAATCACCGTAGTCTGTTCCGCAGGAAATGATGGCCCTGATAGATCCACGGTAGTCAACGATGCTCCTTGGATCATAACCGTTGCTGCCACCACTATTGATCGAGATTTGGAGTCGGCCGTTTTGTTGGGTGGAAACAAACTGATAAAGGTAGGTATATATATATATATATATATATATATATATATATATATATATATATATATATATATCATCAATAAACTTTCTTCCTAATTCACACAAGACTGATCCTCATCCTGATTCTAGCTAGGCGGTTCATTTGGGCAAATGCATGGACACTATCCATCCTTGTGCTTTTTTTTTTTGGATAATTTTTTGTATATTAAAATTTAAGGGTAGATCTGTTTATGAAATGAATGCGATAGTAAGTGTTTAATTTAATCTCAGGGTGGAGCTATAAACTTTGCTAATATAAAAAAATCCCCAGTTTACCCATTGATATACGGCGGATCAGCTAAGAAAGCTTGTAATGACATTAGTGAAGATGAGGCAAGGTATATTAACGTATCATTATAATTAATATTTACGCTCTTAATTAATTACTTTTGACAGTTTCTTAACGGTTGTACTTTCTTGTACGTGTCTAATTATACACACTGATTTGTTCAGAAATTGCAAGGAGGGCTCATTAGATGGAAGTAAAATCAAGGGAAAAATTGTTCTATGTTCCAACGACAAGGATAAAGAATATTTTTTGGCCAAGCAACAGGAAATAAAGAAATTAGGCGGGATTGGATTCATTTTGATCGATGACGATTATCGAGTTGACTTTCAAGACTTCAAAGAGGATCCTGCGACTGTAGTCACTTCCAAGGATGCCACTGAGATTTTTTCTTACATAAACTCAACCAGGTAGCATGCATGCATGCAATAATTTAAACAAGTATCAGTATCATGCATTTTTATGAGGAACTTTATTACTGGAGTATTAACCGATTCAATCCTAAAATCAAATTTTTGAAGGAACCCCACTGCGACTATTTTGGCAACCATAACAGTGACAAACTATCAGCCGGCCCCTGTTCTTATCTATTACTCAGCTAGAGGTCCTTCAAATAAAACAAAAAATATTCTCAAGGTACATATATATATATATATATAACTATTTAATTAATTCACTGATCTTAATTTTGTTGCATCTTAATTAGACCAAAATTTTTCATTCAACAAGTTAATGTTGTGTTGAGTTTTGTTAATTGTAGCCCGATATCGCTGCACCAGGAGTGGCAATTCTTGCAGCATGGGTTGAAAATGACCCACAGATTCTACTACCTGGAAGGGATGTCCCAAAGTTTTACGTCATCTCGGGAACTTCCATGGCATGCCCACATGTTGCTGGGATCGGCGCAACAATTAAATCTCAGAATCCCACCTGGACTCCTTCCATGATTAGATCTGCTATCATGACTACAGGTCAAAATCTAATATAGTATCTCTATAGCCATCATTAATGTTACTAATGTGTAGTAGCAACATTAAAATCTATATATTTACAGGGATTCAAACAAATAATTTGAGAACCCCAATTACAACAAGTTCTGGATTGCTGGCCACACCATATGAATATGGGGCAGGGGAAGTAAGCTCATCAAAAGCAGCGCAACCAGGGCTTGTTTACGAGAATGAAAACATTGATTACTTGTTCTTTCTTTGTAACTTTGGCTATAACATATCAACCATTAAACTTATCGCAGCAAATATTCCCGATGGGTTTTCTTGTCCAGAGAATTCGAGAGAAGATTTGATCTCTAATATGAACTATCCATCGATAGCCATCACCGGATTAAGTGGAAGCAAGACCGTGACTAGAATTGTCACAAATGTTGGCGGTGTCGAAACAGTTTATGGTGCAACCGTGGATGCTCCTGACGGAGTGAATGTCAAAGTTGTACCCGATAAATTGCATTTCACAAAAGACAAGACAAAGCAAAACTATCAAGTTACTTTCACACCAGTTGGATCTTCATCCATGGGAGACGTGTTCGGTTCGATTACGTGGAGCAATGGCAACTACGACGTGCGTAGTCCTTTTGTTGTAAGCGCGCGGGAACTAATATAAATAAATTTGAGGAACAATCCTGGATGTACCCCAATAAATTAAAACAATTTACAGTCCAATGAATACTTAATTGGCCATGTTATATTTCCAGCAACCAAATCATTTGTTCTTTTCTGGTATTTTTGGTATCATCTTTTGTATTCTCACGAGGAGTTCTTATAAGAATTATCAAAGGAGAAAGTTGACTTGTACAAGCTTAATTGGTAAACTACCTAATAAGAAGCTACGCCACTTTTTCTGTAACTGTTTTGTTCATACAAATATTACAGGGGACTTTTGTCCATATCAAACACTGAAACTCCAACTGCGTACATTTTTCTTCGTATTTCATCTCATCATCATCATTTTTAATTTGGTTCCTGAGTTTCTGATTCGAACAAGGAGATCCTGTTGGGCTCCATTAATGGCTTGCAAAGTTCCAAGCTAAATACTCTGTTGTTGCGGATCTGAAGAAGGTATAGAGAGTGATGGATAACTTTGCCTAACAATGGCATTTGTCTTTATTATGTTGTCATACATTTTTATTTATATCTACTGAAGTTATTTCCATTGATAGAAAGAAAGATAAAAATTAATAAACGTGAACTGAAAGGCATATACCATATTAATATAAACTGATCCAAAGAGTCATCACTAACAAGACAAGGCAGTAGCCAGCCAATTGGTTTGAAGAAACCATTACACCCCACTTGGTTTTTTTTTTACCAACTACAAAGTTCTGTTAAATGATCAAATACATTAAAAGCTAGCAGATAAACTGAACATTCTATTAGTTATTTCATTCAAATGCCCATTGGTTCTCTCTGCGGACCTCTTCTTCCTCCTCCGGCGTGAAGTCATTCTTGATGTTGAATGTCTTGCGAATCTCCTCTGGAGTTTTTCCCTTTATCATGTCCGCAACAGTCTGGCAGGTCAGATCCAGAAGACTCTTGATGTTCAGATAGTTTGCAGCCTAGGAATAAGACAGTAGGGAAACATACTTACCATATCCAGGAAATATACAAGTCCATAATAACTCAAGATTAGAGAATGCACGTATACGCATCTAAAGAAATGAGTAATTAACAATACGCAAAATACATAACATAAAAGCACATTGTTTGCAACTAACATATTACCTAGACACCCAACCATTCAAAAATGTAAATTCAGAACATTAAAGAAAAAGCTACTCAACATGCCAGTAAGATGCTAAATACTAAAATAAATTAGCACATGGTTTGCTCTATCCAGGAACAAAAGGAAGTATTACCATGTTGCGTTACATGCCAAAAGTCCAATAATAACTAACACAACGAATTAAGAAAGTACATGCACAAGGATTTAACAGCTAAAAGCCCGATATCAACAATTCAATGAACCTTAGAGATGTGGCTATTCCTTAAAAAGTTAATAATAGCATAACATAAGTAGTTTGCTCTTAAAACAGGAGCCAAGAAAAGTAAGAAATGCAGCATCTAGTGTCATTCTATGTCAACTGTTTGTAAAATCAACCCATAACCACACAATATCAATAGAACGGAAAAGAACCATACAAGCACACACAATGCAGAAAAAGCAGTATCAATGACCATCCTTTGGAGGAGTTTTCATATTAATATGATAAAATTTCCAAAGATGTGTGAACTTGACAACAGGAGTTTTAGTTATATTATGACAAATTATACCATTGAAAGTATCTAAAAGTTGAAAACACCTTCCTCAACCTTAGAGTAGCAAAAGGAAAGCCTTGTAAAAGTCTAAAAATGCCGCACTGTCCGCAGAATTATGACAATAGTAAACCAGACAAAAAAATAAAATTGAAAGAGTCTAAAAACTGTGAAACAGTTCACAGCCATTCACAATAAAAGAGTCTCACTTGTCCATCTATAAACTGTGACACAGTATGCGGTCATGCACAATATTTATTACACCCTTTTAAGTTAATCTAATGTATTAGAAATATTACTTTTTAGAGTGAATTTGACATATTTTCAAAATTAAAATTGATAAGAAGTTAATATAGTTTTACACAATACAATTATAACACTTGTAAACTATCTAAATAGTAATAATAATTACAGTATTTATTGTTTAAAAGGTTAAATAAATCACAATACCAAAATGAGATCGAAGAGGGTGCCCTGGTCAACTTTGACGAACTCGGTGTCGAAAGCCTTGAGGTCATCGTCTGAGTCAGGAACACGATCCTCCGTTGTAGGAGCCTCTACGTGCTTCTTGCAGTACTCGATGACCTTGGACAAGATCTTGCTGGTGACATTCGGCAGGGGAATCCCGTTATCGGCGCAATCGTCTTCGATCATGTGCTTTATCGTCTGTGATTCCAGAGCTACGGCCTGGTCAACCTCAAACACCTCGCCGTCAGAGCTCTTCAATGTGATCTTCTTCGTCGAAGACATGATGAGATTTCAAGCCCTAGCCCTAAACTGAAGAGAGAGAAAGGTCGGCAAATAAACTGAATAACGAACGATATTTGATAAAGGGCATTTGGGTTTATTTATAGAGGAATTCAAGTCCTCCAAATTACTTCAAATTTTGCAAGTACACGCGTTAGAGTCGAACAAATAATTAAATTGAAATTAACATCGTACCAAAAATTACAATAATATAACAATTTTAGGTAAATTAAAAAATTAAATTTATGATTTTAATTTGTTTATTAATTAAAATCGCACGCATAAAATCGAATTACCAACGATGCACAAATGATCATAATGTAAGCCAAAATTTCCAATATTATCAACAACAAAACACTATTTTCTGCAAACAAATTAGCAGTTATTGTAAAAAAGAAAATTAACAAATCTGGTTAAAAAAAATCAGGCGAGGGTCTCTTTAACTTTTAACAATGAACACCCATATAAACCTTACCAAGGAAAATACATGAAACAGTCTAAAAAACTCCGAAACAAGCACAACAGTAAAATATTAAATGAAACTTCAGCGTGTAATCATAATACGCCAAACACATAACATACAAACTTTACATGCATATAATGGATTAACCCTAGGGATCTGCTTTACTGTCCTTACTAATAGCAACTTTTATTTTTGTTGAAATGAGTTCATAGTCTACAGCCTCAGTATGTTGTATGTAGGTGCGAATGCATAAAATTTTGTTTTTTCAATTGATTTTGAAATTAAAATTACATCAAATAAAATCGTACTGCACAGTTTAAAACCGCATCGCATCAATCACAATCGCTTTTATATGCGGTTTTGAATTTATCAAATCGCACAAACGATTTCGGACGTAGTTTGAGTTTCAAAACCGCACCATACTTGTAAGACCCCGAATTTTACGAAATAAAAGTATTCAATTTTTCTTATAATTACAATTCAGTAAATGATTAAATTGATAAAAAGTTAAAGTTAAGGGTGATATATGAATTTTTTTCAAAATACACAAGTGGTTATAAAATATTCATTATTGTCGGGGAATATTCGTTTGGTCGTGGAATATTCTTTCTGTCGGAAAATATTCATACGACGGCGCAGCCATTTGTGGGCCCCATAACAGAATAACTGTCGGATGAAGAAAACGACAAAATTAAGTTTTTATAAATAACGGCGTAATCGTTACCGTTAACACTGTTGGAATACCCGATTGGTAAAATAAAGTAATACGCGTTGTTGCACAGTAGTACACGGTATTACACAGTATTTTTGAATTATTGATTCTTATGTAAGAAGGCACTACTCAATAATTATTGCAGTAGTTATTGTTCAATATTTTATTGATTCAATAATTGTTGCGTTGTTAGTTTATATTATTATTGTTTTAATAATTGTCACTGCACAGTATTTTCCATAATCAGATCAATAATTCATATTATTTGAATAATATTATTAGATAACATTATTGGCAATGTCTAGAAAGTTCTGTCAAGGAGAGGTTAGGTCATCTAATTGCGCCCCAGTAAGGAGAAATCCTTATCGGAAAGCCCCCTCTTTCCTGAGAACGGCCTGGTTGTCATAATTGTGATTCTGTAATATTATTTGTGAATAATTAATTATTGATTTATATGATAAGGAAATATTTATTTTATGTAGATATAAATGATGTATATATTTATTTTTATGTGGATAAAAATAAAGGAATTAATGCTGAGGTGTTTTATCAGTATTTTATCGGTGTGGAGGTATTAAAAATCATGCGTTTGTGGATTTCGGATATTTTTGGTTTGGAATTTGAAAAAACTCAAAGCTACAAAGTTGTCGAGGATTCAATTTCAGTCAGAATGGACATAAAATTCGTATTTTTCTGATAACCGATCTATTTTTTATGAATTGTTGAAGTTTCGGAGAATAAAATAATTTTTATTAAATTATGGGTGGGACCCACTTTTATTCTAACACAAGTGGGCTGCTAATTTGGGTCAAGGATGGCTGGTGGCTAATTTGGCTCAAAGGCATGCGTAGAAAATATAAATTATAATAATTTTTTATTATTTTAGTCTCCTTTGGCGTTCTAGCATTTTCCTATAAATAGGTGCTTATGTTAGAATTGAAAATCACACCAGAAACAAGTTTTTTTTCTCTCTATATTATCAAGCATATTTTTTAGAGTATTTAGATACTTTGAGAGTTGCTATTTAGTAGAAGTTTCCTTCGATTTTTCATCTGAAGTATTGCTCTCTTGAGATAAGTAATTTTAAGGGTTATTATGTTTTTCAGTCCGTACTTCTTCCGTCCTTCAGAAAATTCTGAAAAAATTTGAAATGATATTTTGATGAGTTTTATTGATTGTATCCAAAAATGACGATTTTTGGATGTATAGATTAAGAATTATTAATTTTATGGGAAAAGAATATTTTAAAAGTAACCGCTTATAACTCATTGTGGTTTCTCCAAAATTGATGAAATTTTTATTAAGAGTACATCTATATAATATCAGTGTACTCTGTGAATTTCAGAATTTTTAGATAAAAGTACAATTTATGATAAATGTCTAAATATTCGACGGTTTTGGCCATATAAAAAATAGTAAATAAATTTTAAAAATTCTGAGAAAAATATATGTTCAATGTGGGACTATATTATGCTAAAACTCAGAAAAGAAATATTTTTGGGACTGATTTGGTATTTTCATAAAAATAGACTAGTTATGAGTAAATGAATTAAATATGTTATGTGAAGTAAGAAAATTAGAAAATAGGATTTTATGGCTTGAGAATCCTACATGAGGTATATGCAGATTTTTTTATGAGGGTTTTGGTTATTGGTGATAAAATTTTAGGAGTTTGGCATTTTAGAATGATTAAATGCATTATTTAGTAAAGTGTAAACAATTAAAATAAATTGTTTATAAGCTTAAGAAATATTATTCTTTTAATATCATTATACCGAAATATTGGTATGAATTTTATTGTAAAATTTTTACCTTTTTTATGTCGGGATTACTATTCACGAGTTACTATTCACGGGTACTATTCACGACAAATTTGGTTTCTTTTTCTAACCAAATTATAGTTGATTTATGAATATTACTCTTGAGATTAAAACTATATGTTGATCATATTATTTTTATATATAACATTTTTATAACCCTAATGATGATATTTCTCTTTGACTTGAGTGTTAAGATGGGTAGATTTTTGGTATGATCATGACTATGGGTTCTCTTTGGCCAGTAGTACAAAGATGAACAGGTGTTGAGATGAACATGACCAACTGGTGATATAAATGAATATATTTGGTCGTAGTGCAAAGATGAAATTACTATTATGATTATTAACAGGAAATGTGATTTGGTGTAACCATGATCTTTGATGTTTCAGGTAAAGATAGATAATGAAAATTATCTTCGTCCTGGATGAGAAGAGGAATTTAGAACTTCAATTATGATTATGAATTATTCATATGATTGTGGACCAGAATTGTTGATTGATGTTACAGGGATAAAATATTGTTAATAAATTTTTAACATGGAGAAGATAATAGACTTCATAGTCTATTTGACTCTTCTAATGGATTGCTCGTTCCGCTGCAACTATGGTTGAAATTTTTATCATCTACCATATGTTCTAAATCTCTGATTTATTATTGATGAAGGCTATTGATAATTTAATTATCTTTAGTCATGATATTGTTTACTGAGCTAGTTGTGCTTACCCTTTTGCTTCACAATTTCTTTCAGGTAATAAGAGTGTAGCTGGGTCGAGCGGGGGTAACAGTGAAATAGGACGGTGGTCATCATTTAGTAGTTATATTTGGTAAATCAACTAGGGTGAGGCGAACCCAACGTTGGAAGGGTGTTTTGTCACTATCATACAAGATGTCTGATGACATACAACCTCGTGTCATCATAAGACAGGGTTGTGCTCATCCACTTGTTGAGTATATTTACGAGCACTACCTATATAATCTTGGTGTTTGTTTAAAGTATAATTCTCAATTATAGACAGTGGAGATAATGATAAGTCAAGAGAAGACTCACCATTGGGAAGAATATGATAGTAATCTTCTCGTTTTTTTTTGGGGTCTATTGGGTCAACCAAGGATAATTCTGTGGCCATATAATATTTATCATAACCTAGAAGCATGGCCTCCCATGTATAAAGGTTTCCTTGAGCACTTCCCAAAAATTTTAGTTTCTAAAACAGTTTTTGACTATACCTTTATGTAAGGTGTCATTGTGAGGTTCTGTCCACGGTTGGGACATGTGTCACATTTGGTATATATTTGTATCCAAACTCACAGTATATGTATTATTGTATATTTCACGATAATTGTTGTAATAAAGTTGTAGTTATTTTCTGTACCATGTATTTGGCGACTCATAATGGGTTTGATGGAATGGACCTATTTTGGGGTCGTTACAATACTCACCCCTACTCCCCTTCATTACAAAATACTCCAGCCTTCCCTTAATGTATATGTTATTTTAACATTGTGCATACGAATTAAAAAGGTGATTGCATAATAATAAATATAATATTAATTATTTATAATACTTTTAAATTCTCATACTTATTATATTTTCTCTCTCATGTGACGCCTCCAAAATTAGGTGTACATCACCCATCTTGGGTCGCCAGATACATGGTACAGAATTCAAATACAACTTACTAATACAATTGTCGTGTACAATACGACAAAACATAAACTGTGAGTTTGAATACAAATATTGTCTACTAGAGATTATACAAACTCAAAAGGAGTCCTCATTATAATTATTATCACACTATTTCACAGAATAGTGAAAACTACTAATGCTATCCTCTGGACCATCACTCCGTTTCCCGACTCGTCCCAGCTATATTCTCATTTTCTGAAGAGAACAGTGAAAGAAAGGGTGAGCTCAACTAGCCCAGTAAGAAATATTATGACTAAGATAATGCAGAATAAATTATCATTAGTCTCCAATAATGTTAAACTGATAAAATATAATAGACATCAAGTTTAACTGCAGCGGAACAAGTAATCCATTAAAAGAGTCAAGTAGAAAATAAAATCTACTATCTTTTATGATTAAAAAGGTTTTTCATCACTGTTATCGCTGAGACTCAGCTTAATAAATATTCCACATCATCGAATCACCCCTACACTACGGCCAAGGATATTCTTTAGTATCACGACCACAATTATCCATGCACTACGGGCCAAGAATATTTGTGTATTCATTAATGGTCATGATCATGCCAACAACTGTCCATCATGCACTACGGGCCAATAAAATTTTTTACCACATCATTTGTAATATTACGGTCATGATTACACCGAATAATCCCTGGTCATAATCATACCAAGTCCATCTATGCACTACAGGCCACAGATGACTTTCAACATAATATAAACATGAGGATGATGACAATAATATAAGAATTCAATAAAACAAGTTCAAGAATTAATTTGTCCAAAAACTACTAATGTCTAAATTGTCAACATGATACTGCTTTGTAGAGTAAAATTCAAAAATGATCAGAAGAATATTTTCATGAAAAGATACTGGATGAAGCACAAATATCAAGAATATTCTACTAATTTCATGGAGTATAGAAGCCAAAATTTTAACCAACTGAGTATAATAAAGAATGGAATAACAAAAGAAATCACTATGCATGCGGTACTTCGCATAGACAGGTTATTCCAACAGAATACTAAATAACGTAACCAGGTCAGGCGAAATTCGCACCGACAGAATGTTCCAACAGAATAATAAAGAATGGAATAACAATAGAAATCACCATGCATGCGGTACTTCACATAGACAGGTTATTCCAACAGAATATTAATAAGGACGGAATCAGGTCCGGCGTAAAACGCACAGATAGGATATTCCAACAGAATAATAATAAAGACGGAATCAGGTCCGGTGTAAAATGTACAGACAGGATATTTCGACAGAATAATAAAGATAAAATAATAGAAGAATGTCACCAAGTATAGGGTAGCCCGCGTATACAGGTTATTCCAATAAAACAATAAAGAAATGGAATAACAGAAGTTCTCTTCTTGAATACAAAAGAATAATATCCCTTACCGTAAAATAATACTTGATATAAGAGTAGTGAAGTAGCAGAAAACTTTTCTTCTATCTCTCTATAGTTTAATTCTCTCTCTAGAGTTCAGTGAATTCGTAAGAAAATAATGAAGGAATGAGCTTCTATTTATAGAAAAATGAAATGCATAGTAACTAATCCATGAACGGTCCAGTTTGATTTACTTTAATCTGACGGTCCATATTTAAAAAAAATCTTTTAAATAAAATATAATATATTCTATTTATATAAAAAGATTTTTACTATGCAAACACTATATGGGCACTATGCAAACACTACGCATAATAAAATATAATATATTCTATTTATAGAATAACTTTAATAAAATATTTTGTTTTATATAAAAAGAGTTTACTATGCAAAATACTATGCATAATAGAATATAATATATTCTATTTATAGAATAACTTTAATAAAGTATTTTGTTTTATATAAAAAGATGTTTCTATTTTATTACGTTAATAATACGAATAAAACAAAACTTCTAAATCAACAATAATTGAATCAAATAATGTGAGATACTATTCAGCAACTATTGTAGCAATAATTGAACAAAACTGAGTGACTTCTCACATAAATATCAATAATCAATACCGCGTGCTACTATGCAACAACGTATATTACTGTACTTTTACTACCGAGTAGTTCAACAGTATCAACGGTAAAACTTCCGTCGTTATTTTCAATAAAAAAAATTTGTCGCTTTCTCAATCCGACAATAATTCCGTTGTGGGGTCCACCAATGATTGTGTCGTCGTACGAATATTTCCTGTTTAAAACGAATATTCCCCGACCAATCGAATATAATATGACAACTTGCATACTTTGCAAAATTTATAAATATTACCCACAACTATAACATTATCTCAAATTCACACCATAATATAAAAAAAATTATTTCGAGAAAATTAATTCTTTATTTATAAAATCTGGAATTTCACGTCTCATCTATAATATTTTCTCATGATAATTTTGAAAAGATTATAATTAATTCTCTTAGTTTATATAAAACGACAAATAATTACGAAAAAATAAAATCATCTAAAACAACATATATATTAAGGAGACAGAGGGGATGGTATAAAATAAATTATATTAAAAAATGAGATATTTTTAATTTGAAGTTAATATATTTAAGCGAATTTAGAAAATATAATTATAAAAATTATAAACTATATATTACTAATGATTACAATATTTGTTATACGTAATATTCTAAAATCTTAACATACTAGAATTAAGCAGTTTTTTTTGACAATGTTATTATATTTCAGTGATTATTTTTCAATTTATTTTATATATACATAATTATATATTTTTATTTTAATATGGAAAAATACAAATGTCAAATATTTACTATTAATCAAATTTATGGTCATATTGTTTATGTTATAATGCCTTGGGCAGTGGCGAAACTAGAAAGTTTTTGGAAGAGGGTCAAAATTCTTTTAGTTATACGATTATATTTGAGAATATAAAATAATTCATAAAAGTTGTTATTTTACAAATGTATTTATAATTTTGGAATAGATAGAGTATTATCTGTTTATTTTTCTAACCATTTTATTTTTATCACGAAACAAACAAGTCGTTGCACTGCAACCATAATTACAAAAATTATCCTCTGTGATTTATTTCAAATATAATTATAGTCTCATTTTAAACTAATTTTGTAAATTAAGAAAAAAAGAGGTCAAATTTTCAATTAATCTTTTAATTCAAGTTAAATAATGTATTAATATTAACTCAAAAGAAAGTATACCACTTTTCACTGAAGTTAAATATAAAGTATCATGTCACTTTTTCGTCCACAATAAAAATAATATTCCAATTTATGGACCCACAAAAAATAAAAAAATAAAATAAAGATTAGTTTTGAAAAATGAATATTATTACACTCACATGAGATGTCACGTGGGGGGAATAAGGTGACTCATGCCACTCATCACATTCCTGTCGGCCACCCTCTCTTCGCTCATAACTCCCTTTGTGGGTCGAACATCCTCGTAGGTCTTAAATAACCAACTCGAGCTCCGTCCATTTGTTCGCCTGAATCCATGGTTGCCACTCTCCCCCCTTCATCTGAGTCACCTCGTCTCTCTCCATTGACTCATGTTTTTGACCCACATCTTACTGTCCAGATATGAGTATATATATAGTCTTACGCAGCCTGAACCAGGGGGGTCGGTGCCTCTGGCCTCGGGTTCGCTCTTCAATGCCATCTTCCAACACCTTCCACTAATTACACTCTTGGTATCTTGACTTTGTCTTTAGACCCGACAATGAGACGGGTATAGTCCGGCAGACCCTTCTCCATATATACTCACCTCGTCAATATGGAGCTATCTCCTGAACTCAACCCGTCTCCAAAATCAACACCTCATACTCATCCCTCTCGTTTACCTGATTACTCTTTTTTTTTAAATTAATTTTTTTTATATTACTTTGTATAACTATTTTTAATTCAAAAATCAAACAAAATGCAATAATTCTATTACTAGAAACCTATTATATTATAAATGTTATGAATTTATAATTAAATAATCTAAATAAGTACACACATATATATATATATATATATATATATATATATATATATAATCGGGGTGAGAGAAAGAAGATAGGATATATTTCATACTTGATCTTTAACCCTATAGAATTATAATTTTAATTATTTTTTTGTTAATTTTCTCGCACACACTCCTAAAGAATCGAACATGAGGTGAATTCGAATTTAAAAAATCAGGTCCCATTAGATTGACGCCATTGGGTTCGGGGAGAAATTGTAACACCCCCTTCCCGAAAAGGAAAGGGAGGTCACGCACAAAGCACAACAAACTTCAAAATAGTAAACTGAGCACTAATAACTTCAACATATGTAATAATGATATCCACCAATAAAGTACTAATTATAATTCTACAACTGGAGTCAAAATAATCAAAACTTAAAAATCGAAACAACCTAGATTGATGGTCAAAGATAACTCTCTCATTACACCAGCCCTGAATCACCCCTTCAAACCTGCCGGAAGAAAAACACAGCATGAGCCAATTGCCCAGTACGGATATAAAGGTACAAAAGATATACAACTGAAATACGAAATCAACATAGACAAAATATTGCCTCTGACAAAAATAAAACTCCAAAGATATGAATAGAATATATCTAAACCAACGGGAATAACGAAACAAACAGAGGAGTAAAGAAAATAATGAACTTAAATAACTAACCCAATTAATTGAAAGGAGACGAAACAAACTGAAACGAAACGAACAAAACTAATACCATAAAATAATAGGCTGAAACAAATGGTTGGGGTTATTTCATACCGATTGAGCTCAGAAATATACCTTACCACATAGGTAAGTCAAAAGAATGCCACACAGGCAAGTCAAAATCATGCCACACAGGCAAGTCAAATTATGCCACATAGGCAAGTCAAAACCATGCCACACAGGCAAATCAAATGATGCCACACAGGCAAGTCACACATTGGACCGCGAATCCAAATGTATGCAAATCGGATAGGTGTGTTTGGCACAACATCACCAATCCGCAGAACAAAAAACTAGGGTTAACCCATACACCTCCCACAACAAAACACCAAATGGCCCATTTACTCCGGAGCCCAAAATGGAGACGCCGTGGACTAATCACACCGCCACAGAAAGTGTCATGTCTCTCGTGCCAAGACGACATGCCTGTGGTACCCCCACAGGTGGTTATAACTCAAGTATACCCTACGATATATTCTAACAAAAATATCATTTCACAACGCATGCGACATAATACCAACAAAAGGGTTCTATATGTACATGTTGAACCAAATCAAATTATAGTCACAAGGTTTCAAAAAGAAGGTAGCAACATGTACCGCTCTACAATTATCAAAATAAATAGTACTAAACATGATAACCTAATTCAAAGAGTACAAATACGAGTCATATTTATCAACTCCAAAATGAAACTAATATATTTATTTCACAGGAAATAATTATGTGAAATAATAACGAAATTCGAACAAGCGACAAAACGAACAAATTAAATTTAACAAGAGTATCGCTGAAAGAGTACGGAATCCGTACCTGATACTTCCAAACCATTTATAGCACATTCCACCAAATCTTACCCTCAAATGTCAACGATATCAAATACGAAACGTCATTCACAACCTAAACATATTCACCTCAAATTAAAAACAATTCAAACTAATAATTCCCAAAATAATTCATAATCTATTTAATATACATTTAATCATCGCCTTTTATCAATTACTAATACTCCAAAATTTATATTCCAAAAATAACTCTTTAAGCTCCTTCCGACCGAGCTAATTACACAAATAATAAATATAAGTACACTTGTAAAAAAAAATATTATCTCCATCTTTAATCCTTTAATAATATTAAATTAATTAGTTTTCTTGCTCTATTATTCTGTAAAATTATCAAAATCAGAATTATTTTTAGGCTTTTCATTACTTACATTGTTTAATTTATTTAATTATTAATACTATTAACAATTCAATTGAATATCAAATTTCAATAATTATGATGACTTGAAGAATGCCCAATTAATGCTTAACTAATGCTTACAGTGAAGTTGCATGGTTTGAATGATTATATAAGGATGTAGCATGTGTTGTCCATAAAAAAAAACTAGACAGCCTAAAAAGTTTGTGGCGTCAATGACTTTAGAAATATATATATATATATATATATATATATATATATATATATATAATAAATAACGAAAATAAACTAATGTCTGCAGCACTGCTGCAGACCTATAATTAAGTAATATATATATATAGTCCTCATTTATATATATATATATAATTACGAAATAGCAAGGCTGTAATCAAATTGATATATATATATATATATAAATATATATATATATAGTCCTTATTAATTTATAATATAGATATAAAATGGATATCATGCATGAATACCCCTACTTAAAAATTCAGTTGAACATCTTCTAGAAATAAAAGAATTCCATCATTTTTAATGCAAAAGTACATATTTAGAATCTTCAAGTACAGAATGCTCAACCCTTTAGGTGTAGTGATCATATATGTACTATAAAATTATAACACACCTATATTGATAATCATTAGATACTTACTTGAGAAAGAATGAAATTGTTTCTTCTCTCTTTACAACTCAGCCGCCAGCCTCTTCTTCTTTTCCCCCAATTGTATCAGACGTGATGTTGAGTAAATTAGGTTTTAGACATTTATACACTTAAAACAAATTTTATTAATTAATATAATATATTTATTAACTCTCCTAATTTTAATAGGATTTTAAAATTACACAATTCTAAATTAGACCCACTTAGTTTAAAACCCAATTAATTTTAAGGTCCAAATTGTACTAAATTAATTTACCCATCACTTATTAATATTTATTAGCCCACACAAATTAAATAACTAATTTGACCCAAATAAATGACAAAATAAATTAGTATTTTTTTAATATTTATTTATTTATTAATTTTTATTTTTATTTTACCGGGTATTACATCATTTACCCCTTAAAAAGATTCCGTCCCCGGAATCAAAAGAATGAACGTACCTAATTATCAAAATATGCGGATACTCCGCTCGAATAGATTCCTCTATCTCCCAAGTGGCTTCCCGCTCCGAATAATTTTAGCACAAGACTTTAACAAAAGAAATTATCTTTCTCAATTTTAATTTAATCAGTTATTTAATTATCTACTAAACGAATTTAATTTTCCCAACAAAACAAGGAAGAAAATAAAAAAAATAGTCACTTACCTTTTCCAATTTAAATACAATTGTATAAAATAAAACTAATTAATATTTAATTATAAAAATATGGGTTATTACAATTTTTACCCCTTAAAGTAATTCCGTCCTCGGAATTCAAATAAGCTACAAAAAAAAACTTATTTAAGACGTAGCGGCGCAATTTTAATGATCAACGCGGATAAGTCATCGGTCCACGTAATTATCAATGTACTTGTAAAAGATTCGTCAGCTACTATGTCAAGCCTTGGTAAGTTTCTTCGCGTTAAATCGCATGATCCACTGTTGGTGCGGGGCCCCCCTTAATATCTTTGAGTTTCATTCTTGCAAACGTACGTACTCTTCGGAACATAATTCGAAAACACAAAATTTTCTCTTCATCCAAGTACGATTCGAATACCCGAAATATTTAAAATTATTTTTAATTCATAAAACGTTAATGTTCCACACATGACAAAGATCTAACAAATTATTTTTATTTAATTTACATAAAATCAATCATACAAAACTCCAAGGATATCGGATAAACCAAACAACTCAACAAATTATATCAACTTTTTCAAAAATCTTCAAGAGCTTCAAAATATTCAAACCTCAATTTGAACTATTCATCAAATAATATTACACCAGAAAATATACTACTAATATCTCTTTATCACTAAGTCCTTAAGAGTTTCAAAATATCATAACCTCCAATCAAATTAGTTCTCAAATATTATTACACCAAAAATATACTACTACTAAGATCTCTCCATCACCATACCAAACTCCAAATCATATATCCTACTATCTGAATAAACAAACGATTGCTTTCAAAATCTCTTAAAGATTCATCACTTAATATCTAATCATTTAATAAATCAATCATTCTCTTAGTGCAAACCTTAACCCAACAAATTCCAAAATCATCTCATTCTATCACTCAAAATTTCATATAAGATAACTCCAATATTCTACTAGAAAATAATCGCAAAATTCATGTACTCCAAAAGATCAATCTAATTACCTCGAATCTTTACACAACTCAAAATTACAAGGGATCCTCTGTACTTAATAGTTTTTACTTTATCATATTATCCCACCGATTTACATACCTCAAATTATTCACAACTTAACAAAAATCAGAATATAACCCAAATAAAATCCTCAATTCCAAAATCATAATAATTTGTAATTACCTGAAATAACTCTTAACAATAATTCTCCCATATCAAAACTTACTGATACAAATGCTCATATCCTAAATGCATAACCATTTATCATATTATCTCATTAATACACATACCTCAAATTATCCACAACTTAACAAAACTAAATCATCACTCAAATCAAATCCTTAATTCTAAAATCATAATAAATTATTACCCAAAAGCACTATAAAAAAATCTCCAAAACCAAATTCTCGTTGATAAGAATAATCACATCATAGTTGCATCTCATATATGATCATTTATTAACTGTACAAGGTATAACTTTAATCACAATTCTTAATCAATATCATTGCTCAATCACCTTACTAAATTATTCCACTTTCCTCAAATCAACTACAAATCAAAAGAAATTGACAGTTAGTCAAAATAGAGACCAACCAAACAAAGAACAAAATCGAATCAAACTCTTACGTCTACCCAATGGTCTACCCACAACTCACAGGTCAAACCTAAATAGGTTTTCTACAAGAAAGAACCTAAGCTCTGATACCATATCTGTAACACCCCCTTCCCGAAAAGGAAAGGGAGGTCACGCACAAAGCACAACAAACCTCAAAATAGTAAACTGAGCACTAATAACTTTAACATATGTAATAATGATATCCACCAATAAAGTACTAATTATAATTCTACAACTAGAGTCAAAATAATCAAAACTTAAAAATCGAAACAACCTAGATTGATGGTCAAAGATAACTATCTCATTACACTAGCCCTAAATCACCCCTTCAAACCTGCCGGAAGAAAAACACAGCATGAGCCAATTGCCCAGTACGGATATAAAGGTACAAAAGATATACAACTGAAATACGAAATCAACATAGACAAAATATTGCCTCTGACAAAAATAAAACTCCAAAGATATGAATAGAATATATCTAAACCAACGGGAATAACGAAACAAACAGAGGAGTAAAGAAAATAATGAACTTAAATAACTAACCCAATTAATTGAAAGGAGACGAAACAAACTGAAACGAAACGAACAAAACTAATACCATAAAATAATAGGCTGAAACAAATGGCTGGGGTTATTTCATACCGATTGAGCTCAGAAATATACCTTACCACATAGGTAAGTCAAAAGAATGCCACACAGGCAAGTCAAAATCATGCCACACAGGCAAGTCAAATTATGCCACATAGGCAAGTCAAAACCATGCCACACAGGCAAATCAAATGATGCCACACAGGCAAGTCACACATTGGACCGCGAATCCAAATGTATGCAAATCGGATCGGTGTGTTTGGCACAACATCACCAATCCGCAGAACAGAAAACTAGGGTTAACCCATACGCCTCCCACAACAAAACACCAAATGGCCCATTTACTCCGGAGCCCAAAATGGAGACGCCGTGGACTAATCACACCGCCACAGAAAGTGTCATGTCTCTCGTGCCAAGACGACATGCCTGTGGTACCCCCACAGGTGGTTATAACTCAAGTATACCCTACGATATATTCTAACAAAAATATCATGTCACAACGCATGCGACATAATACCAACAAAAGGGTTCTATATGTACATGTTGAACCAAATCAAATTATAGTCACAAGGTTTCAAAAAGAAGGTAGCAACATGTACCGCTCTACAATTATCAAAATAAATAGTACTAAACATGATAACCTAATTCAAAGAGTACAAATACGAGTCATATTTATCAACTCCAAAATGAAACTAATATATTTATTTCACAGGAAATAATTATGTGAAATAATAACGAAATTCGAACAAGCGACAAAACGAACAAATTAAATTTAACAAGAATATCGCTGAAAGAGTACGGAATTCGTACCTGATACTTCCAAACCATTTATAGCACATTCCACCAAATCTTACCCTCAAATGTCAACGATATCAAATACGAAACGTCATTCACAACCTAAACATATTCACCTCAAATTAAAAACAATCCAAACTAATAATTCCCAAAATAATTCATAATCTATTTAATATACATTTAATCATCGCCTTTTATCAATTACTAATACTCCAAAATTTATATTCCAAAAATAACTCTTTAAGCTCCTTCCGACCGAGCTAATTACACAAATAATAAATATAAGTACACTTGTAAAAAAAATATTATCTCCATCTTTAATCCTTTAATAATATTAAATTAATTAGTTTTCTTGCTCTATTATTCTGTAAAATTATCAAAATCAGAATTATTTTTAGGCTTTTCATTACTTACATTGTTTAATTTATTTAATTATTAATACTATTAACAATTCAATTGAATATCAAATTTCAATAATTATGATGACTTGAAGAATGCCCAATTAATGCTTAACTAATACTTACAGTGAAGTTGCATGGTTTGAATGATTATATAAGGATGTAGCATGTGTTGTCCATAAAAAAAAACTAGACAGTCTAAAAAGTTTGTAGCGTCAATGACTTTAGAAATATATATATATATATATATATATATATATATATATATATATATATAAATAAATAACGAAAATAAACTAATGTCTGCAGCACTGCTGCAGACCTATAATTAAGTAATATATATATATAGTCCTCATTTATATATATATATATAATTACGAAATAGCAAGGCTGTAATCAAATTGATATATATATATATATATATATATATATATATATATATAGTCCTTATTAATTTATAATATAGATATAAAATGGATATCATGCATGAATACCCCTACTTAAAAATTCAGTTGAACATCTTCTAGAAATAAAAGAATTCCATCATTTTTAATGCAAAAGTACATATTTAGAATCTTCAAGTACAGAATGCTCAACCCTTTAGGTGTAGTGATCATATATGTACTATAAAATTATAACACACCTATATTGATAATCATTAGATACTTACTTGAGAAAGAATGAAATTGTTTCTTCTCTCTTTACAACTCAGCCGCCAGCCTCTTCTTCTTTTCCCCCAATTGTATCAGACGTGATGTTAAGTAAATTAGGTTTTAGACATTTATACAGTTAAAACAAATTTTATTAATTAATATAATATATTTATTAACTCTCCTAATTTTAATAGGATTTTAAAATTACACAATTCTAAATTAGACCCACTTAGTTTAAAACCCAATTAATTTTAAGGTCCAAATTGTACTAAATTAATTTACCCATCACTTATTAATATTTATTAGCCCACACAAATTAAATAACTAATTTGACCCAAATAAATGACAAAATAAATTATTATTTTTTTAATATTTATTTATTTATTAATTTTTATTTTTATTTTACCGGGTATTACAGAAATTGTCAGGCGTATTTTGTCCTGGGGTCTCAACTAGTCAAATGTGTTGGAAAATATAACAATTAACAAGACGAATAATATAAATAAATTGAAACAACTTAGCTGGAAAACCGAGGCGTAGCGTAGCTACTGTCCTAAAAAGTGATTTCGCCCCCACTGATAATAATCATGGTACAAATGGGCTGCCGGCGGCCACTCTCCAGGATTCAACGGCGAAGTCTCCGATCGTGTGTACTCACGGAAGGAGGTTTTGGACTTGTCTATGTGGATTGCCCAATTAACAGAGTACAAGAGTTGAATATATCGAGAAGAATAGGATACACAGAGATAATATGGAGAAGAAGAATAAAGTTGTTATTGTGTATAGCTTTTCTCATGAAAGTAAACTCTTATTTTTTTTTTCTTAAGAACAATCACCCTTATAAGGAACGTTTAAATAACGTTGGATATTTTAATGGTTTTAATGAAACTCTTGGGAGTTACAACAAGATATAAATAAGGTTTATGTTGGAATTGGAACGGGGGTTACAGAAAACATAAAGACTAGGGTATTAACTCTAAACGGGGGTAACAGAAATTTTGGAGAATAACCAACAATCCCCCACATGATCCAAAATTATCAAAGAGAGAAAAATTAAAAGGAAGTGAGAAGGGCAATGGATTTTAGATACATAACATCGATACCTTATGGGTTTGAATCGACACTTAGTGGAACAAGCTCATGATTGTAGATTATTGGTGAATTATATTCTTGAACCTATTATCTGTGATACAATCAATTTAGCTTGCACACATATCTTAAATCCTGAATCCACACAAGTCCGTGGTTGGGCGCGTTCTAGGCCATGCGCCATGTCCCAGATTTTCATAAAGGCTCTAGAGAGTATGCCAAAGACTCTCATAGGAAGCGGCTTACACTTCCACCTTTATATAGGTGAACCCATCAAGTGTATACTGACATACACCACCCTTTAGGGCTATGAGTTTCATTAAGAATCTAAACGATTCATCCTTTCACAATTTGTCAGTAAGCACCACATGCACACAAGAAGGGATATAAATAATTGTAGTGTTATAATTAAGTAATTACGTGACTTGTTGTTACCCATTGAACCCAATTCATGGGATCTCCAATCACATGGGTTGGGTTTCCATCGCGTATTACTTACTCAAGATATTGGCAATAGTCCCATCCCTCTGGATGCTTCTTGGACACTCTTTTTAATCAATCCCTTTATAAGCCTTTTCAGACCTCACAAATTCCATGGAAATAACACCGTTTACTGATCAGTCCTCATAATATCTCAAGCGAATACGTCTTTATTTCCCATTTTACACATGGATCATTGCTCATCCAATAGCAGCTTGAGAATCACAATGCAGAGATATAGAAGAAAGGAATTGGTTTAGACCACAACGCTATGTCTGCCAATAAATACCTCAGCCACTCTGGGCAACAGCCATCTCTACATGCCTTGGATAAGCATAGTCCTTGACAATTATCTCAGAAAAGTAACCAAAATGAGGCACAAAGAGTAGATAAATGAGAAACTTGACCCGTCAGATGACCTCACTTGTTTGTGACCTCCTACAGGCCTGACAATGAACATAAGAGCAATAATCACCATTGTCGGCCCAACTGCCACCATGAATATAAGTGATGCATGATCCGGGGAATGGATTAGTGCATATATTTGAGTTAATATCGCACCACCCAACCCAGCAAATCCCTTTAATATTCCCACCACAGGACCACGACTTTTGGGAAAGTTTTGCACACACGAAACTAATGCTGCTGTGTTGATGTAGATCTCACCATTTGTTCCTACAAACATAAGAATGCACATAGCCCACAATGGCAAAGTGGGAGCTCGACCCGTAACGATGAGCCTAACCCAACCATACCCAAGAAAATTCTGAACAACACCAACAAAAAAAAAAAAAACAGCCCGCATGGGCAAATTCTCACACAAACTTCCAAACAAGAACCCAATTCCCCGCACATGATTGTATCCACATTGCAGCCACAAATACCAGCCATCTTAACAAAGCAATCATGGAAATGAAGGCGCAACAATCCAGTAGCAACACTATGGTCTTTGTTAAAGTGAGCTTCAACAGTAGACCTTACTATGTCCTCTGCTTTTCTACATGAAGATGAATAAAACCCTGTTTTTAACCCTCCTTGCCCCTCTGCTGCCAAACCCATCATCACCAACACTAATGCTAGAAAACCCAGACAAGTACTAATACCTTTACTTTCCATTCGCTACTTCTAATTCTGCTAATTGCAAAATGATAAAAAAATTGATGATTTTCAAGAGCACGCAGCTTCTCTTTCCAACTTTTTCTTTGAAAACCAACCAAGAGAGCCATTAATAAATTGCTCAATAATATTACATCATCCAGGAGGTATACACATTTCTGAGGAGCACTGCCAAATAGATCCTCCGGAGTTGATGTACACAACAAGACTAGGTCAACATTATCAGAATCAACCTCTGCCATCTCGAGAGCTTTTCTTGCTGACTCTGCAGCCAGTCCAGTCAAGCTATCTGTCCCTGAAAGAACTCGTCGATTCCGAATTCCAGTGCGAGTAGATATCCATTCATCATTGGTTTTAACAAATTTCGCAAGATCGTCATTGAAAATCTTTAAATTTGGTACTGCAGAACCACATCCAACTAGTTTGCAGCCTTTACTGACGAGCCTGGGTACCCGAGATTCACAAGGGGAAACACCAGAACCAAGTTTTTCTGCACCTTCAATACTGCTGGAGCACAGTACCCTTGTGGAGATTCCCTCGTGGGAACAAAACCCAGTTCGATATATGCCGAAGAAAGAGTTCGAAATCAACGTCATCATTCAAGTTCTGATAAGAATCCTGAATAAATGAAGCTCTGTCTTGGTCCGTTAGATTTTCTCCGACTTGTTTCAGAGTCGACATTTTGGACGGCAAGTCCGCAAGCGTGAGACCGCCATTCTCTCCCTTCATCCTTGAGAAGTGGGATTTCAAGCTTTGAAGTTCCACCTGAGTGAACTGATTTTGGAGCCACGAATCCGATACCAGCACTCTGAAATAACCTGCCATATTTCCGATAACTGACAAAATTAAGCTTGGATTTGGGTCTCAACCATGAAAATATTTCCTTGCAGAGCGAGAAGAAGAAAAAGAAATGCACTAACAGATTTTCTCTCTCTAACAGTTATGAGTCACGTTCTCTACACTTCACTCTGAAGGTGACTAGACTAGATAGGCACCGGCCTAACACTAAACACACTGGGGACGGAGCAGAGCTGTCACAGAGTTCAAAGTGAACTTCACAATTCAAAATATAACCACATTGTCCCCTTTCTATTCATCAACCGCTACTACGACTTATAAAGCCAAACAGAAACAGTACCCTCTCTTTTTTTTTTATTATTTTATTTTTAATATCCCCTTCTCTATTTTTCTCTCCAATTTATGTATACACTTATACATACTTTTCTTTTTCTATTTCTGGTCAATTTTCAGTCTCCGTATATATTGATTTTTATCTTTCTTAATTATTTTTATGCAAAAACAAGTTGCATCTTTACGGCCTCAAGTTATATGGTAATATCTTTTAACTGTTTCTCCACCAAATTTGTAATATTGCGAGAAAAGTCCAACATATAAATTTCATAAAATTATCACAAGGGGCAGGTAAATCAACTCCTAATCAAAGATTTCTCAAACACAATAACAACACTACAACAAAACCTCAATTTAGCAAATTGATAACAAAACTCAACTAACACCTTATAAACATTAATAAATATATAAGAATCCAAATTTTTTTACTTAAGATTGTTGGAAAAAATAAGACTGCCATATTTGATAAAATTTGTGCCTAGCATTATACTTATATGTATTATAATAACCAAGCTGCTGTCTAAATTCTATTCTCTTACACATATTATATACATATATATTAAATATATATAAACAGTAATTCATATCTCTATAGAGATGAAAATATTTTACACTTTCTCGTAGCACAAATTACGCCATTATTATCAATTTAAATAAGTTAAAGGGCCCTTTTGCATGGTAAATAACAGAAATAAAATGGCATTTTCTGTCCAAGTAGAAGCAGACATATTTCTTAGGTAAAAAAAAATTAACAGTTTCTGACAAACAAAGATTACGAGATTGCTTTGAATATCATTCCAAGTAACATATTTTATTGTTTTTAATGTTACTGAATACTAGCAGAAAATAATATAAACTTCAAAGAATTGCACTCTTGCCAAACATGACTTCATGGCAGTATGAGAATTAGTGCTCTCAATCTTATTCTCGACTTTTTTTTTTTTTTTTTATTTTTTAACATATATTCTTGTTAATAGAAAAAATCACTTTTTAGATTGTTGGAAAATATAACAATTAACAAGACGAATAATATAAATAAATTGAAACAACTTAGCTGGAAAACCGAGGCGTAGCGTAGCTACTGTCCTAAAAAGTGATTTCGCCCCCACTGATAATAATCATGGTACAAATGGGCTGCCGGCGGCCACTCTCCAGGATTCAACGGCGAAGTCTCCGATCGTGTGTACTCACGGAAGGAGGCTTTGGACTTGTCTATGTGGATTGCCCAATTAACAGAGTACAAGAGTTGAATATATCGAGAAGAATAGGATACACAGAGATAATATGGAGAAGAAGAATAAAGTTGTTATTGTGTATATCTTTTCTCATGAAAGTAAACTCTTATTTTTTTTTTCTTAAGAACAATCACCCTTATAAGGAACGTTTAAATAACGTTGGATATTTTAATGGTTTTAATGAAACTCTTGGGAGTTACAACAAGATATAAATAAGGTTTATGTTGGAATTGGAACGGGGGTTACAGAAAACATAAAGACTAGGGTATTAACTCTAAACGGGGGTTACAGAAATTTTGGAGAATAACCAACAAAATGGTCAAGGATAACTACTAGGATGAGGATGACATAACTTTCCGTAGGAAAAACTCACACTAGTTGGTATATGGGTGTCATTACAGTTTACACACAAAAAAACAAGAAAGTGGTCCCAAGTTTTCTGACCC
Source organism: Panax japonicus (assembly GCA_020205505.1). Taxonomy (NCBI): domain Eukaryota; kingdom Viridiplantae; phylum Streptophyta; class Magnoliopsida; order Apiales; family Araliaceae; genus Panax; species Panax japonicus. The sequence goes on along the minus strand of CM035091.1, from coordinate 4,396,468 downwards.
TGGACCAATCCAATCCACCCCAAGCTTATTAAACCCCATCCAAAATCATCATCATGGTAACACAACCCACCATTGTTGATATCTTGGGTTTAATTTTTTTATTTATTTTTATCTGGACCACCCAACCCAACCTAACCTCCAACCCTGGTACTCTCATCATCAAGCTCCTGACAAGTTACACCCAAAATTAAGAGAGAGTTCTGTAATTGCTGAAAGTTGAAACATAATTAATTTGCCCAAAAGTAATGAAGCAATGCATGAGTATAGCTAGCAGAATCAGGTTGGGCCAAAGAAGCTATGCACTACCAGTACTGTGTTCATTCAAAAGTATGAATAGATCGATCAGAAGCTTGAGCAACAAAATCTGAATGACGCGTAGGATGTCATGAAATACTGCCAACCATCCTTACAAGTAAGTAATTCATGATTTGATTATGTTTTTTGGTCATACTCAAGAATTTCATTAATGGATGATTTTTTCCAAGTTAAACTCCCCAACACGTACATCATGCAAACTAACATTTGCTGCCAGTTTTGCCAGTGATGGTCCAAGCGGTTAGTATAACCACTTCACTGTTGATAAAAGTCTTAATCAAAGTGGGTCCGCTAGCTTTAATTATCAACTGGATTTCACTTCACTATAAAATTAGTCTTGAGCGAGTATTAATACGTACCATGCATGCAGAAAATATATGTATATATATATAACAAACACAATTTACTATCCAAAGCTAGCTATACGTTTCATCTCCTAAAGTAAACTTGGTTGGCAACTTGTGCATTCAAATGAAAGGACAGGAAATGTGATCGAGGAACGGATTGATCAAAAGAAATTGTTGATCTCCTCCTGAAGAATCTGATCAACGATGGCCCTATATCCTTTTTCTGTGGGGTGGAAAGTATCCCAAAACAAATATTTAGAGTCGTCTAGGCATGTTTCGCTCAATCGATTACATAAAATACCCAAAGAAAGTGCCGATAGTATTCCCGTAGAGCAACAGCTTTTATCAACCACGTCAAGTCCTGAAAAACAAAAATGAAAATGAACTTTTTTATAAAAAAAATACAAATGAAAAATAGAAAATTGTATTTACTTACCATAATTATGAGGGTTCTGAATTATATTAAGCAATGGGTTGTAGATATTAATATAGACCACTTTAGATTGAGGAAGGGCGTGGCTAAGAGAAATAAGCATAGAGGAAAGTTTGGTGTTGTATAATTGGACTGCTTGGTTTTGATCCTCCACACAGGTTTTAACTTCTCCCCCTCCCCCTCCCCCGGAATCGGCATGGGCGTGGTTTCTCATGTATGGAACGCATCCTAGAGGCGGCCCACCAAAAACAGCAATCTTTCGTGCTCCAACTTTGTATATTTCCTTCAAAAACGTAATTAATTATATCACTTATAACATAAAGATATATTCTATTTACACAATTCAAAACGTACATTTAGGAAAATTAATGTTGTATCAGTGGAGTAATTAAACACTCATACTCTAATGTTTAATTGCATGGTTTATCTTTCTAATTTAGTCGTATAAAAGTAAGTATATATCACTCAAACAATTAATATATATATTTAAGTTGGTTGTTCAGCTCAAACATGAAACATGTAAATGTAGTTAATTACAGTTGATATACTATTCAAATATTACACAAATAAAAAGTACCTGCAGAAAATTAGATGCGTAACCAACCACAAGATCAGCATAAGAAGGAACATCATATTGTGCTTTTCTTATGCCGGTAATATAATAGGATTGCCCGAAATCAACCGTGCCAGCTACTACAAAAAATATGCTGTTGGTTAAGATGTTGTTTGTTCTTTCTTCTCCAGCTATTCCTTTCAACTTTTCGATGTATTCTTTGAACATGTCCAATTGATCCGATAACGACAAAACCGACTGATAATATCAATAACATATCCTTGAATAAGTGTTTGATTTAAGATGATGAGGTTATTTCAGGAGAAAAAAAGGAGGAGAAATTTATACAGAAATAAATTAATATATACATGTGAACGTACCAATAGGGTAGGCGTTAAGGGATCATATCCAGAGGCTCCTGAGGCAAAGCTTACACCTGTAAGAAGATCTGTTTCCAAGATATTTGGGTCTAAATATGCTGGCACGATTTCTTTAACTCCTAATTCCTCAGCTACAAAAGAAAAGAAGAAAAACAATTACATACCTTCATCCGCTGACAGTTTTTAGTATGTAATTATTTTCACACTGAAACTATTTCTCGACAACACAGAGCGTCCAAGTTTTTTAGTGTGATTGTTTGTTTCTTAATTTAAGTTCGTTGTTTGGTATTACTAGCTTGTCGCTTTCAATTACTATCGGCAAATTCATAATGGATCTTGCAATAACGGCCGACAATTTCACAACATACAATTAACATTGAATATAGAAAATATAAAGTCGATCTCACATCCAACAAGTAGTCTTCAAATTCAACATATATTTTTTTCTCAAAATTAAAAATACATTTTTAAGATGATGATTTTTAAAAATAATATAATATTCTCATATGTATCCTTTAAAAATTTAACAATAATGATGTAATGCTAAAAAACGATGGAGGGAGTACGTAGTATGGTAATCGGTATGTTTTTGCTTGTCCCGTAATTTACTGCCCACATGTTTTACTAAAAACTATTTATTTAGGCTAAATTAATAAACTTATGTTACTCCAAGTTTCACTATCCTCATAATCTAAGAGTCATTCTAATCAAACTAAAAACAAACCCAAATATCTCAATATCACCACCACCGCTGGAAAACCGGTCATTCTCTCGATCTCAACCTCACCTCCGTTGACCACTGGGTTGGACCACTACTTTCGTCCGTCTCGCTATCAGCGATCGAGTTTCGCAAAGGGGCGGATCGATCATCACTCTTCCCTTTCAACGGGTTCTATGGACTACCGTACGTGTCATGCATATCTATATGCTCATGTAATTAAATAAGATCATACATATAGAACTATGAGTTCCCAATATATATATATATTACATACCGATAATATCGATGGGTGTTTTTGCATTGGTAAACCTGCCCGTTGGCATTAATCCACCCATGAATTCCTTTCCATATGGAGAATAATTGCAATTTGCGAGCGTCTTAATATTGTTGTTGTTGCCTTGATCCACGATGGAGTCTCCAAATCCAAAAACTGCAGGAACTCTTACATTCCCCGGTAACTCTATGGCTGCTTCACTAATGCAAACACTTAAAAAAACGTGGAAATACAACCTACTATTTATATTGATAGAGGGAATTACTCGTGATTTGATGATCATACACTGCATCTTAATTCATCAACAAATTAATTAACTAGCTATATATATATATATATTTATGAACAAATTAAATATTTATATATGCATGCGTATATATATAGGGTCCGGATCCTGTCCGGATCCGGACCTTTTTTTTTTTTTTTTTTTGCTTTTTTTTTTTTGAAACAACTAAAAAAAAAAAATTTATGGAATTGGAATTTTTACATTATACAGTGTTTTGGGCGTGATTTGGATGCCTATAACAAAACATGTCTGTACAGTCTGGGCAGACTGTACATACATTGGTTGGTGTAGGTATTAAAAACACACCCAAAACACTGTATTATTGAAAAATTTCAGTTCCATAAATTTTTTTATTTTTTTTTTAGTTCTAAAAAAAAAAAAAAAAATATCAGGTCCGGATTTTCTCCCGTCCGGGAGTCCGGACCTGATCCTTATCCTATATATATATATACAAATTACTAAAAGAGAATTAAGAAAATGAACATGCATGTTGATTGAAAAGAGCGGCGCAACTCTTAACATTTATATCGTGATTAAGACTGCTAACCTAACTTACATTGGTAATAACTGCACCAATCCTAAAAAAGTAAGGCAACCGGCTAGAATACGTACTTTTTTTAGGTGCACCATCCTTTTCACTTCACACAGAAAAAGAAAGTTACAGCCTCCATATACAATTAGGAATTCATTTAAACCGAGCAAAATCTTTGATCACGTTTTAGCTTGCAAATTTCTCTTCATTCTTTATATGTTCAAACACTATTCCTTTTTGTTTCAAAGGGCTATCTCCTCTCCGTTTTTGGCTCCATTTTGTCTAAGGCACTAAATTTGTAATACATATAATTATTTCTATATCTACTGTCTAAAACATTTAGCCACGGGACGGGTTATATATACTCCCTCCGTCCCAAATTATCTGCTGTTTTAGCAAAAAAAAATTGTCCCATAATATCTGCTTTTTTAAGATTCCAATGCATTTTTTTCCTTTGTTTTCCAAATTTGCCCTTTACCCTAATTGTTGATAATCATTACTCTCATTCATGCCTCTTCAATTAATCATACTTTCTCTCTCTTCAATTAATCATACTTTCTCTCTCTTCACATTCACTCCTCTCTCTCTTTTCAATTAATCATATTTTCTCTCTCTCTCTCTTCAATTAATCCTTGTTTCTCTCCCTCTCTCTTCAATTAATCAGCTACTTTCTCTCTCTCTCTTCAATTAATCATTGTTTCTCTCTCTTTAATATACTATCATTCCAATGCACAAAGGGTGTTTTAGTATTTTTATCATACATATTGGTATCTGTGTAAAACTCTAGAACAGCAGATAATTTGGGACGGAGGGAGTAGTATTTAATAGCCACCGGTTATATTAGTAGCGAATGACGGGTGTGTCCATTACGTACCAATAATAACAAATTTCACTAAAAATTGTACCGTCGTCCGTTATTTCATATTGTATTTATTTGTATAAATAATTTTAAATGTGAATGTATGAATAATTTCAAGTTGTATTATAATATGGAATTTAAATTTTAAATAATTAAATTGTCACAATAATTGATAATATTAATTATTTTACATATAAGAAATTATTTATTTAAATAAATATATTAAATATAATTGACAATGTTAAAAAATTATCTTCTAAAGAAAGAAAGTAAAATCTCACAAGAGACGACATAATAAAAAAAATTCCATATGCAAAAAGAAAAAAAATCATCTCATATTCTATGAAGAAAACAGGTCCAACAAAAAGATAAAAATACATCGCATGAAAGGAGAATAGATTATTACTAAGCAATAAAGAGAGAAAAAAGGGTTCTAGCGGAGACTAAATTTTTTGGTAAGAGAGAGAAGAAAAGAAGAAGATACTCCATCCATTCTTATTCATTCTTATATTTAGGTCGTTTTAGATTTTTTTTATATTTATAATTATTTGTCGTTTGTGGTTATCTAAGAGAATTGATTACTATTTTTCCAAATTGCCCCTTATTATTTCACCTAATCTTTTGATCTGAGATAACTGAGATGAAGGGTATTATAGATAATTAATAATATAGTTAATGTTTTTCAATCATTTCCTTAATTCTTATGCACATGTCTAAAACGACATATATTAAGGAACGAAGAGAGTAATAATTTTGAAAAAGTTAAATATTGTTTGGTTCATTAATTAATAGCATGGGAGTAGCTGTCTAGCTGATACTCAGTATAAAACAAAGTGAGAACCATATACGAATAGAATAATGCTAGAGATACAAATTATTCTATAAATATTTTATAAACAGTTAATGTGGCAAACTCTACCTCAACATATTGTGTGGGGCCGAATACTATATTGAAACAATTTGTTGATCAATAAGTTAAAGTGGAGTATGTCACATCAACAGTTTGTAAAATATTTATAAAATAGTTTGTGTCAGTAGCATTACTCGAATGAATATACGTATTGAGAAACGGAAATTTTAAAAACAAAAATTAGGAAGAGTCCACCCAATTTTAAAACTTAAAATTTTGCTAATTGATTTATTAAACCTAAAGGGAAACTACTCTTTTTCCTTTTCTTTTTTGAACGGAGTAATATCTTATGGATAAGGCATTTATACCTAGATCATGAAGTATACAGCCATTATTCATAAAGGGAACATATCCAGCTTATTGATGAGAACTAGAGACTCTACACTACACGTACGGTAGAAGACTTTATTTATACCAATTTCAATTATTGGATTATATAGATTCATTATTTATTTATTTTTTTGAAACATTATTAGATTATATAGCTAGCTTTATAAGTTATGTACAATTTCTATAGGAAATTTTAAATTTATACTAATTATTAAGGGAGCCTATCCAACTTTTGTTATGATCCTTTTAGTTGAATAGTACTCCTAAAAAATCTTAATACTATTATCAAGTTAAAAAGTTCTTATTACTTTATAATCTATTTTTTTACAATAATTTGTTTATAATAACCTTAGTATTAATTAATTGTCATTTTCCTATTCTCTATGGAACACAGTAGTTATGTTCAGAAAACTATGTAATTAAATAAAAATTTAAATACTTCATTCGTCCCTAATTATTTGACGTTTTAGAGTTTTTCATTTGTCCCTAATTATTTGATATTTATTCAAATCTAAAAGAATTAATGACAATTTTTCCAAAATTACCCTTCAATACCCTGCCTAATTTTTTGATAACTCTTTTTCTCTCTTATCCCAACAAAACTCTCCTTATCACAACAAAAGATTTAAGGGTATTATAGATAATTGAGTACTATATTTAATGTTTTCCAATTATTATCTTAATTCTTGTGTACACCTCTAAAACGTCAAATAATTAGGGACGGGGGGAGTATAAATAATTTTGTCATTTTATTATCTTTCTTAATTTGCGCAAAAGTCGATCATAATTTTTATCTTGAGACAAATGGAATAGTATTATCGCAATTAGTCTATTTTAGTTTCGGAATTCATCACTTTGATGAAAGAATTAATTTGTATTACTCCCTCCTTTCCATTATGTTCAACACATAATCACACTTTCAAGTTTCATTAATTAATACAAATGTTTGGTACTTATTGTTGGTTTTCGTTATTACACGTGTATTAATTATTTACTCCTGATCATCTGAATATGGAGTATATATTACTCCATGCATCTTGATAGTTTAGGGACAATAGGAAATAATTAAAAAAATATATCTTAGATATGTGATGAAGAAAAAAAATTCTTCTAAAATGTCATATATTATATATTATATTATATATATATATATAATGAAAATGAGGGAGTAATTAATAGCAATACTACAAACCTTTAATAGTCATTTTATTTCGCAATTACTAAAACGGTTGAATGATTAAACTTATACTGGTGGAGCTGGATATATAGAGGAATTTTCTGAACTTCAATTTATAATTTATTAGTGCTCATAATTCATATATATATATATATATATATATATATATATATATATATATATATGAGCCAATACAACAAATAAACAAACATGGATATATATGAAATTAACTCACGCGCGTATAAGAATTGAAGCATATATAGTGGCAAATTAATACTAATGTGGAAATAATTAACTACAGTCCGCGCGGGATCGTACTTTATTTGACTATATATATCCAAGACCAAGAGCTAGCTAGAAAATCATGTTGTGGTCGGTCGCATCGATCAGAAGAAGCTGTTGACGTTTTTACTGATAATTTGATCCAGGAGGATCTTATATCCAATTTCTGTAGGATGAAAACTATCCCAAAACAGAAATTTAGATCTATCTGGACATGTTGGACTAAATTTATTACACAACACAATTACTTCTATTTTTCCCGTACCACAACAACCTTTATCCACAACATCTATTCCTGAAGTTGGTGCATGAAAAAATAAAATTATGTTAGATCAAAATTAATGTTGTACGTACGTAAGTCGGTCGTACGTCAATACACTAAATTCTTGCAAATACATAATATATACTGATTAATTGAGAACATAATTAGAATTATATATATATATATATATATATATATATATATAATAGAAGGAAGGAAGGAAGGAAGGAAGGAAGGAAAAGAAGAAGAAGAAGATATATATATATATATAGAGAGAGAGAGAGAGATTAATTTAAGAGCTAGTAATTGGCGATGGATACTTACCATAGTTTTGGGGGTTTTGTATGATATGAAACAAAGGGTTATAAATATCTAGATAGACTAGTTTAGATTGGGGAAGGCTATTCCCAAAAGAATGAAGCTTAGATGAAAGTTTGGTGTTGTATAACTGTGCTGCTTGGTTGTATTTATCTGCACAAACCCGGAGTACTCCCCCAGCTAAAGTTCTCTGTGATGGCAAACATCCAAGTGGGGGTGCACCAAATATACCCATCCTCCGTGCTCCAAGTTGATAAATTTCCTAAAAAAATTACAATCGATCGTACGTCAAAATCATGTGTGCATATATGCATGATTATTGAATGAAATTAATTAATATAATAATTAATTACCTGTATGAAAGTGGAGGCTGAATCAACCATAAGATCGGCATAAGAAGCAACATCGTATTGTAATTTTCTAAAACCCAGAGTAAAATACGTAGTGGCAATATCATTGCTTCCTCCTACTATTAGATAAATACTATTGCCTAAAATGGCGTTTGTTCTTTCCTCCCCAACTAAACCTTTCACCTTTACAATGTATTCTTTGAACATTTCCAACTGATCTTCAAACGATAAAGCCATCTGCATGCGTACGCGCGCGCGTTCATTCATCATATATATCCATCCAAAAACTCAGTCAGTAGTACTCTTGTTATAAATTAATTAATTAATTAGAAGAACTCGATTTCAAATTTAATTATATGCATGCATGCATGCATGTATATATACCTACCAGTATCTTGGGTGTTAGGGGATCATATCCTGAGCCTCCCGAAGCAAAGCTTACGCCTGTTAAGAGATCTGTACTTTGTAAATTAGGATCCAAGTATGCTGGCACAAGCTCTTTTATTCCCAATTCTGAAGCTGAAAATTAAGTTAAAAAATAAAGTTATAGCTAGCTAGGTTTATTAAGAGTGATGATCAAATTTTACTAGTATATATACTATAATATTTATACGTGCATATATATATATATATATATATATATATATATATATATACAGAAAGGATCAAAAGTAGAATTCTTAAGTAATAGAATGCCTTAAATAATAGAATTTTATCAAAACGACGTAGTTTTGATAAGACGCGGTGTCATTTTTGTAAATACGCGGTGGCATGGTATTTACAAAAATGTCACCGCGTCTTATCAAAACTACGTCGTTTTGATAAAGTTCTATTATTTAAGAGAGTTCTACTACTTAAGAGGTCTACTTTTGATCCTGCCTGTATGTATATATATATATATATATATATATATATAGGGTCCGGATCCTGTCCGGACTCCCGGACAGGTGTAAAATCCGGACCTTTTTTTTTTTTTTTTTTTTTTTTGCTTTTTTTTTTTTGAAACAACTAAAAAAAAAAAAAAAAAATTTATGGAATTGGAATTTTTACATTATACAGTGTTTTGGGCGTGATTTGGATGCCTATAACAAAACATGTCTGTACAGTCTGGGCAGACTGTACATACATTGGTTGGTGTGGGTGTTAAAAACACACCCAAAACACTTTATTTTGGAAAAATTTCACTTCCATAAATTTTTTTTTTTTTTTTTTTTAGTTGTTCTACAAAAAAAAAAAAAAAAAAAAAATTTTTTTTCAGGTCCGGATTTTCTCCCGTCCGGGAGTCCGGACCTGATCTTTATTCTATATATATATATATATATATTTAAAAAACGAACTGGGTGATTAACAAATACGACAATTCGGATCGTTGTCATAAAAATAAAAATAGAGTAAAGTGAGTAAACAAATTTTAAATTTATCTTTAATTAGTGACTCCAAATTTTATAAAGTAATAAATATTTTTATTTTTTATACTAATAGGCTTCAATAAATATTTTCATATTTACATCTCGCTTTATGTCATATTTTTGAAATGATATAACTTTAATCGTCCTTTCATATAAATATTTATTCGCCCCACATTAACCAAGTCAACTAGTCAAGTATAATGTAATTACCCATTTACCCTAGGATCCACCATTCTTTTGCATGCCATGGTTATATACACGTCAGACATCAACTAAATAATAGTGGGACCACTATCAATGTGTGAGTCAATGAACATACATACGTATGTTCGTACGAAAAATATTTATTCTCTAGACGACTAGACGAGTCGTTTTGAGATCAAATACCATCGGCAATAATTTGTCAAGACCACGAGGACAAGGGCGTAAAGCCCGTATGAAAGAAAAAGTTGAGCCGAGTTCTCCAACTGCGATTGAAATGGTTTCTCATCTTCAAGATCAATACTTATTTTCAAAGGTTAATTTAAATTCAACAAAATATATCTAAATTTATTGAAAACAATAAATTAATATTTTTAAAATATTTTATAATATTCATAAATATATTAATAAAAATAAATTAAATTATTAAATTTGAATGTAAAAAAGTTTCTAATTTTGGATGAGAGTCTAGTCAATGATATTCAATAACGACGTAGCTTTATATATTGACTCAACCACGGTCTTACGAAACTTATCATCTCCGTTTTAAAATTAGAAATTATTAAAAATATAATTTACTTTTTAAAGTTAAACTACGTATATTAAATTTTAAAATTAATATTACTTATAAAAGTTTAAGATAAGATAAATTTTGTGATTAATAATTTTTGTTATATACGAGTATGCAATTATAATAATTGTATCAACAAAAATTAAATGAATTTATATTAATTTGAAGTTTAATAAACCTTCATTTGATCTCAAAAGTCAAATTTTATCTCTAGTTTTGGACCAAATAAAATAATTCATAACTATATGTACATAATATTAAGTAAATAAATTTCAGTTATTTTTTCCCTAAGCCAGACAAAGGAAAGTAACCTTTGGCTAAACAAATTGTGGATGAGAATTTTAATAATGATTATGAAAATTCAAAAAAAAAAAGAAGATTGAATTGAATGTCAAATTAATTAAGTCATGTATTTAATTTATATATATATATATATACCTAGCATATCCGGGGGTGTTTTTCCATTGCTAAACCTCCCTGTGGCTACTCCGCCATTAAAATCCAGTCCATAAGGAGGAAAATTGCACTTGGCCAATGTGTTCATGTTGTTGTTGGTTCCCTGGTCGACGATGGAGTCTCCGAACGCTATAATTGCCGGAACTGTCACATTTGGCGGTAGCTGCAGCACTGCTTCGGTGCACCCAATCCCAATTATTACAGCAAGGAAAACATAGAGAAAGAACCTGCAGCACATACTTGAACAGCTTGCTAGCTCACAAAATAAATAATTATAAATGGGCATAAAACTTTATTATTATGCATGAACTTGCTTGTTTAATTAAGTTGAGCCAAGGAGAAGATATAATATATACACAAAACAATTCTATTTGCCCTCAAAGTATATATATATATATATATATATGGTTTGTTTTCTAAAGGATTATTAGGACTGGAATTTATACTAGCTACTGTTGATTAATATAATATACTCATTGAAGGTACGGATTAATTAAATCTTCATTCTCTTTTCGTTTCAACATTTTAAAAATTAGAATGAATTTGACCCGTGTTTGTACCCAAATTCAAATTGGGTTCTATCTTATTATTATAGATTATTATTTTCAATCATTTCATATATAATTAAAATAATTAAGTATTTATTATTTTTATTTTTATGGCTATAATTAAGGCAGATATCTCTCCATGCATCCGTCACATTTTAATTGTCAGCGACTTGCCAATCCTACCCTTTTTAGTTTAAACAAAAAGTAACTAGTAGTATGTAGCTCCAAGAGGACCAAGTCACCAAGGGTCCAATAATAGAGGACTACTCCGTTTAAATTTACAAATATTGACAAAAAAAATTTAATTTTCTTTTTATATTTATCCTAAAAATAATACGTTGTAAGTTTAGTAAGGTGAGAAAATTAATATGGAATTAGGATGCCAAATTACATATATATAAAAAATTTAATTATTTAAAGTGAATAATTCACTTTAAAAATTAAATATAATTATTCACTTTAAAGTGAATAATTCATTGAGAAGACGCTAAATTTAATTGAAGAATAATTCATCTACTGTATAACTTATGGCACACGTAAAAATTGTGTGAATAAAAAAATATATAAAAAATAAAATTTAGTTGGTGAAAAAAATTATTGTTAGAATTTGAGTCAAAATTAAAGTATATTTTATTAATTATTTAAAGTGAATTCATATATTGATGTACTTTACTTCATGAGTAGATTAAATTAAATATTTGGAAACTCAAATCTATAGAATAATGAATGAGATATTAATTCTTAAAAATCACCTTTAGAAATGATAATAAATAGTTGTGGGTCTCAAGGGGCACTACATTTTTGTTGAAAGAGAGGACTTATTCAAGGCACGCTTCGTCAATCGGTCTGGCCTAGGTTAGGTTCGTTGGTTTGGGTCCCTTGTAAATAACTTTTTGGACAATTTATTATAATTTTTTATTTAAAATTTAATTTATATTTTATTTTAGTTCTCATTTTGATAAATATTATAACTTTTTGGACAATTTATTTAAATTTAAATCTAAATTTTTTATTTAAAATTTAATTTAAATTGTATTTTAGTTCCATTATCAAAACTGTCATTTTGATAAATATGATTTATTATGAATATTGCGTCGTTTTGAAAAGCGGTATTTGCCAAATGGAATACTGTGTCATTTTTGGAAGCGCTATTTGTCTGAATGGACGCTCCAAAACTACGTTGTTTTTAACCTGAACGGACGCGCCCTTTTCTGCTAAGCTTAAAACTACGTCGTTTTTGCTTAATATTGCCTTTTCAAGTTATGTCCTTTCTGATGAGTTACTAACCCCTCCTATAAATAGATTAAGGGGACCACTTCAATCATTCAAATCAGCAAATCATCAAGTATTCTAATGATATAGTCTTCATTATTCATAGTTCATTTGACATAGAAGTTCAGAACATTTTTTTTTAGTTCGTCGAGTATACTATTTAGAGTGTTACTATAATATACGTTGTCATTGTATCCTGAGAAACAAATATTATCAACTCTGAGCACCATACAAAGAGCATAATTATCTTAAGAAAACAGTATCAAACACTAGCCTTGACAAATCTTTTTTTATAATTTAATTTAATTGAGATAAGTTGATATATATATATATATATATATATATATATATATATATATGTATGTATGTATATATTGTGTACATTCAGTTTAGTAAGAATTATAGGTTATGAATAATAAGGTGAAATTAAACTAAGAGTTGAAAATAACTAGCCTAACATAGATATTTATATATGTACGTATCATTATTAATTATTAATATAATGCAAGGAACATAATAGTAATTTGTCAACTGAAACATTTATATCCCGATGTAGAGAGCAGGTATATAATATAATTGTAGGTAATTATTTAATTATTAATTATATCCAACCAACCAGTGATCAATACGCCCACAACCACAAAGAATACTTTGTTTTATTCACTTGTTTATCCATTCAATTTATTTAGGTGAAGGAAGAAAAGAACAGAGATTAAAAGACTCGAAAAGATTAAGCATTTTGTATGCATGGACCAATCCAATCCCGCCATCTATCATCTATATATAAATTTAACGTACCCTCTTATTCGAATACCGAATTGTAGCTAGTATTTGGTGTTATATATATATAACCGAATACCGAATTTTATACTATTAATTAAAATTTAAATAATTAAATTATTTGATACTACATATAATCGGAATATGAAAAAAAATTTACCCAACAAATAAATAAAATTAAACAATGTGACGGTCCATTCCAACAGTACACAAATTGGTTGCCACAATTAATTATAAATATTAATTTCAAGTCTTGATCAAGGTGGATACTCGTTCAACTGCATTTCATTATACCTCATAATCAACCACCAGAACCAGGGCTTAATTTGTTAGTTGTTACATGCTAGTTGAGAAACACCAATAATACTCGCACTACCTACCTTATACATATGTATATATCCAAATTTAAGATACATTTCTATATATAAAGTCTATTTTTTAAGTAAAATTTATTTTATTATTTAAATTTATCCCTTATACATTTGCAATAAAAAAAAAATTCTTCCTTTGGTTGTGTTTGAATGTAGAATTTAGTTATGGACATCGATTATCGATATATCCTTTGACTAAAGTGATGCGTTGGAACCAACAGCAAACATTAGAAACGAATACAGACGGCCCTTGGAACTAAAACATTTATTATGAATACAGCACTAATATTTACTAAGATTTTACTACTTGAATCAAAGTTAAAATTTGATTGCGGGGGGGGGGGGGGGGGGGGGGGGGTGTTCTCGACTCTTGAGCCCTGACCAGATCAATCTCTACTACAATTTTGAACCTGAACCTCGACACATTATAAAGAGAACATCCAACTCTATACAAAAGCGGGGAAGATGGCCAATTTATCGAGTTAATAGATCCACATGCAGACCAACAAAGGCAAAAGTGCAAAAACTTCCCAGCCAAGTACTAACAGATACCTGACACCAAGGACAAATGGAACACATACAAGTGATACAGCCACTATTATTACTAAAATTAAGACCAGCCCAACAGCAAAAGTTACATAAATTCATGTGTATTTTGATTTTCACACTCGTACACAGAAGCTCAGCCAAGGTTAGACCGATTGAAAGAGGAAAAGTTTTGTATATACAAAAACAAGCAGAACCAAAGAGGAAAAGTTTTGAATATACAAACCAGCCGACCAGCCGACGTCATTCAACAACCCATAAAATATGAAACACAAAGGAATAGTTACATGCCAAACCAAATTAAGAATGACAAAAAACTTATAGCAATAATTTAAAACAACAAAAAAGATTGAGAAGAAAAATAGAAAGTCAATCCCACTGCCGACAACCCAATTGTGACATTAGTGTGCACTAACAAGAAATGGATGCTGGCAAACCCCACATTCAATAGTCTCAGAACCTGAGATGGGAACTTGAACCTGCAAACATAACCGTCAGCAACCCAAGGGAAATATTACATGTAAATGAAATGAGAAAAAGAAGAATTCTATACTTCAAAAAAACAGGTTATAAAATGATTTCAAACCTGCAAATGGACTGTACAGGTAGGGCATGCAACGTCTTTCATTCGCCTACCAGATCCGTCTGACTTGGACCCTGTAAAATTAAACTATATAAATAATAATGATTGAATGCTGGAGGTTAGGACGAGCGCTTCACATTCTTGCGCTCATTAAATTGCAGTATTACGTACCTGATGATACCTTACGATTTTTCTCCATCTCCTCCTGTGACAGATGATCACTATTAGATGCAATCAGTGTTTTTAAACTCAACCGGTCATCAACATGGCGGAGGAGCCAGGTAAATGGGTCATCGGTTCAATGGTTGAGTGAACCGCCGAACCAGACATATAATAAAACATTTAAATATAAATATTGAACCGTTGAACCAGACACATAATAAAACAAATTCAAATAAAAATACTTGACCGTCAAACCGGACACACAATAAAACAAACTTAAATATAAATCTCAAAAGTAAATCATACAATCAAATACAAATATTCAAGCATAATTTAATAGCACGCATCACAAATCACATCTATACACCTTTAGAATGTAAAAGTATTACGTTAGATTTTAATCATTATAAATTGAATGGGCTATCGGTTATCACTCTTTAAATGTTTTGCAGTTTATGAAATTAAAATTCTACAAAATTTTGTATACCTAACATAAACATGAAAGAATAGGGTAAGATATTATCTTAATTTCTTATTTAATAAATAAAACTTTGAACTTGTTAAAACATTGTGTAAACATCTACTATACCACTTCAGCATAAATGTATGGTTGGTACTGTGGTTAGTTATCCTATTTTATGTAGAGAATTTGGGGTTCAAACCTCATGATCTACATATCATTTTGTACCCATATATATATATATATATATATACACACACACACACACACACAATCCGCTTCTCCAACGGACCGGTTCGTCAGCGAAGAACCAGCTATAGCGACACTATAGCATAGAAAGCTGAAGCTATAACTATGGCGACGGTTCGTACCGTCACTATAGCTCAAAAAATCGGTTTTCTGTGATTAACCGTCGCTATAGCAGGTTCTCGTCTTTGGTTCGTTTTTCCCGGTTCGCTGGAGAAATTTTTTGTATATATATATAAATTAGCATACTTTAGGAGAATAAAATCTTATATCACTAAACTTCAGCCACTAGATTAGATGGCAGAAACATATTTATCATAAGCTATCAACTAGAACAGCTACCATGCATTTTTTGTGTAAATGTGCTGGTATGGTGTTTGATTGCCACAAGTACTAATGGAAATAAATGATCCATAACAGATCAAAGTCCAAAATTCTATCTATAACCTGGAGCTTCTTCGCAAGATCCTCATGACTTTCCAATGCAGCTGATCTGCTAGCTGCTTCCTTGGCATTACTCAACCTGTGAGTAACTTCAGCCTGAAAAAGAACATTAATCAATAAATCTGGCATAGACAATGGAATGCCAATAATTTCATGATGGCATGTGTAACGAGTACAAATAGGAGTGCAATATACACATCTGTATATCTATCACAAGCTTCAGACTAAGGTAAGGCCAAGTTAATTTAACTTGATCTCTACAGATTTTGGAGGCAAGAAAACAAAAAATAATACATCCCTTTACAGAAAGCTAAGGCAGAACTAACCAGTGAATTATAGAAGTTCTGAGTTAAACAACTGAGCTATAAAACAATAAACTTATGAACTCTGCTAACATCAACTGTGCAGCAGATCAAGTATCTTGCCTAAACACTACCAAGGTCAACAAGCTTAGTGATTATATAAGCCATCGCTCACCGCCCATCCACTCATCCAAACAAGCGTCAAACCAATTCCCCTTCAATAGAGCCCAGAGTTGAGCAATTGTATTGAACCATAACAAATGAAACCTTGACTGCAGTTTTATACTTTGCAATCAAATGTTCTGATAATGGATTCTGTCCAAATACTAAGGTCACCAAGTTCACTGATTATATAAATCAACAGCGAAACACCAAGACAACTCAACTAAGCGGTCAAACCAATCACCCTCCACCAAAGCCCATAGTCAAGCACTAAGCCATAACAAATAAAACCTTAAATACAGCTTTATCATTGGAAAAAACTCCCAAGGTCAACAAGTTCATCAATTACACAAACCATCACTTGAGCCCACCCCTAGCCCCTCTTTTTTTTCCACTCCAATCTCCCAATGCTCAAGGCAAAGGAAGGAAAATAATCTCTAGAATAATGAGAAAATAATAAAATGTCTTGAAGAGAGGGAGATGTAAACAAGTTAACCATAAATACCATGCAACGATCACAAACTCGAACTTGTGGAGCATTCTCGTCAGTAGTCAGTGCAATTCTACCATGGGTACACTTGTCGCAGAAAATGTCTCCACAATTTCTGCAGTGATGCTGAAAATTGGTGGAAAAAACCATGGTTTATTGCTCGCCCAAAAGAAAATGATAGAAGTGCTAATTGCTCCATAAAACATTTATATAACCACCAAATAAAATTACAAACTATGCAGACGAGACATGCCTTCCTCACAAAAGCACTAAAATCAGTCCCACAAGATGTACACTTGGTCACCGCTTCATCTGGAACCTATAAAAATAAGCAAAATGCCAAAGAACGTATTTAGCACAAGACGTCCACAACAAAAGCTACACAAACAAATTGTTGGTATTGCAAGCAAAGAAAATGCAATTGAAACTAAACAATAGCAAACAAAACGAATTATGGCCATGGGAAGTATTTTCAATAAAAATTAAGTTAACCCAACTAACCTAAACAAAACCACGCAAAACATAATACTGGAAAAGTTGTTACTGATTTAAAACACATTACAAAAAGTAACTAAAATTAGTAAAGGAATCATCATCCTTCAATTTTTTTGGGTAAATAATAGAGCAAACACATCTTAATTGTTTTGAAAATGCCTATATCTAGCTTTAGATTTAACAACATAAGCTAGAAAGTAGGGGAAAAAAACAAAGACCCTTAACTTACCCAATGATCTTTCTCCTCATTAACAGGCTTCATCATGTTCATCCAGTCACCCAAACCTCTCTTCTTCTCGGTCGGCTGATCAGACACCTTAAAGGAATCAGAAGGCCCGCTTCTTCCACCCATCTCCTTGAGCTGTATGTCAAAAAAATATGGAGAAATTAAAACAGCTGACAGCCAAAAGCCCATATTAAGACGTTTATTAAGGGGGCAGAGGAAGGGAGAAATGAATCTAACGTATTATATGAAACACTGAAACCCGACAAAAAATTTGCATGGAAATATAATCAAACACGCTTTTTAACAGCATAATAAGCACAATCAAATTTGAAAAAAAGGGAGCTGGAGCTCAATAACAAACTTGAAAGGACAGATTTTGCATGTACAAATTAACACATGCATGTACACATAAAATATGCATAGCAAGGGATGATGAGAAGGATCTAACAATGGTCGTCCAGTGCTACATATCTTATGAAGTTCTAAAATGCCAGCATTCTTATAAAAGCATGACAAATTTCAACTAAGATCAGGATTACAAATTAAGAATGTCTGGCAACACAAAATACCCACCACTTAATAAATTAAAATTGAGTTTCTTCTAAGTGGTTTGCGCTGTTCTTTTCGCAACTAGACTGTTTGTCATCAACCTGTCTATCTCTAAAATAGTATTATGAGAAAGAAATCAACTAATCTAGACATGTACCAGTGACCTTATAATGTAGATAAGATTAACTCTACAATGACAGACTTTTCTTGCCCAATGAGAGACATAAGGCCTTCCGTGTTTGTTTTTCTTTTTCTTTTGATAAGTGAAACATAAGACAAACTTTGTAATATTTACACAATGCTCCTCTTCCTTATCCATGAGGAGGTTCTAGTAGCTAAAGAAGGTACGGGGTTTGTAACTTTCTGATATCCATTGAATTTCATTCCTGTAAATAAACCAATACAGTTGCAAACTTCTAATATATTTTGGTGCCCCATATATAAGTACCTTACAAAAACAGTTACCCAACTACGAAGAGCAAGCAACTCAAACATTTTTTTGTTTTGGTCAAAGAGTCATGCCTCCCAGTTATAAAGGCTAAAATGCCTTCGATTGCATCTCAAAAATGTCTTCCAGACTTCCACACTTAACTTATTCACCACTTTATCTTAAAATTAAGGGTAATGCAGCAAGGTTTTTCCACCTCTGCGGCATAAAGTTCCTTATTCCATTACTTAATAAGCAACAATGTTAGTACTTCAGTAAACACAAAACTTGACTCACACAATTGAGATTTGTCAGATAACCTTTTATAACCTCCCCCCCCCCCCCCCCTCCCAGTTTCTTCCCAAAAGGAATTAAAAAGGAAAACTAAAACAACCCAGACTTAAAAATTAAAGCAGAAGCCAAAAAAGAAAAATTTTAAACTTGTAAAAAAAAGGGGGCTATTTTCGAGGAAATCAAATAACATTAATAATGCGTGAAGAAATATAAAATGTATCTAACCTCACTAAAGAATGTCAAAATCTCCACTGGAATCGTAAGCATTTTTATTTTAGTATTATTGTTTATAGAAAAAACAGTACACAATTTCAACTTGAAAAAACAGTGCACAGTTTCAACTTGTAAGATACTAAGATCTAACCTGTACTGTTGCAGCTGTCACTGTATCCAAAATGGTATTTGTAGTATAACTATTTGACTGCAATCTTATACGTCTTGGCTCAATGTCCACATAACTTTTGGACCAAAAAGCAAAGGTCGATGAATCAGTGACCTATTTACACAAAAAGCAAGCACTTCAACGAAGCACACCACGGAAACTCATAGTAATAGACAACCAAAATTTTAAAGAAAATTAGACATATAAAGAACCTACATCACATCTTGTAACTGTGTCGAGAGGATAGATTCTCAATGTCCTACTAGTGCTGGGATCAAGCATGCGAATCCCATCCAAACCAATCTGAAAAGGAGATTATATGTCAATTCAAAATTCACCGAGTTGAAAGAAGGGGAAAAAACACAAACACACATAAAGAGTGTGTATCAATCAACCGCAACCATGCTAGGCAATTACAAACATATAGACTTGTTACAAACATAGGTAAGGTAAAACAGAACAATTGAAGTTAATTGTTTACATAGTATTAACTATTAAGAGTTTGATATGCAGACTTTTGTTTAGACTAGACAAAGTAAATGATTTTCCTTGAGGTTGCAAATATTGCAGCCCCTGCTGTTGTGTCTACTCCAACAAAAGTCCGTTCAAATTATCAGATATATAACAAAACTCAAGTATTAATAAAATTTAAATTCCAAACCTGACAAAGCACATCCATGGTGCTCTGGCCGCCGCTCTCTGGCAGCAGCTTAACTCTATACTTCTGAACTCCACCCTTAGTATCTTGCTGTGAATCAGCCTTGGGAACCGCCCTTGCAATTTTGGTGGAGCTCACGGTTTGATTCTTCCCAGAAGGAAAACTAATTGGCCTTCCAAAATCATCAAAAAGGGAAGAAGATGAAAACCAAGTAGACGACTTTGAACCAGTTCCCCGGGCCCCATAAGGCTCCGCTTTACTCCCCTGATAAGCATACACTCCATCACCATATCCATCACCTCCTCCATATCCACCCGAACTGTACCTACCCGACCCCAAATCAGACCCGCTCCGGCCATAACCACTTTCATCGAATTTGGCACTTCTGTCATAAGTGTAAGGTAAGTTAAAATTAAAGTTGGGGTTTGAGGGAATTGAAGAGGGAGCGGGGTAACTGGGAGCGGATTGATGCTGATCGTATGGCGGATAGTATGATTGTTGATGGTAGGGCGCATGAGATTCGAATTGAGGGAAAGAGGATGGTTGAGATGGAGGTGGAGGATTGAAGGAGGGCTGTAAATTAGGGTTCGGAGAGAAGGATGGAGCTGTTGGAGAGATGGAGGGGACAGGATCAGGATTTTGAGGGTGTAAAGGGTATGTAGAGGGATATGGAGTATAATTGTCCGAGGGAGGATAATTGTTGGCAAACGGTGGCGCCGACGCGTAATTGGAAGCGAAAGGGGCTGCTGGGTGGTGGTGATCGGTCGGAAGAGGAGAGGGATTAAGGCTAGGGTTAGGGTTTTGAGAGTATTGATAATATGATGATGAAAGGGAAGTGTAATCGCCTTGTTGCATTGTTGCGAAAGACAGAACCCTCGGTTATTTTCTTGAGTTTATCAAGAAACAAACTTCGACAATGAAGAATCGAGGATGTTCAGTTTTTAAGTTGACCCGCATGGTGTTTCGAGCGGGTCATGACGTGACGTGCGGATAAAGTTATAAACATTAAGCAGTTGGGCTACCCAGCTCATTTACAGCCCAATCAATTAAATCGTGAAAAGACCAAAGGTGTGAAGGTTAGTGGTAAACCTTCTCAAAACCCTGAAATTGAAATGTAATAAGTAATATAATAAAGTCCTTAAAAATGTAAAATATGGAAATAAAAGTATTTAGGAAATTGAAATAGTTGTTGCTTAAATAATTTAGGGAAGTGATGGGTTATGATATACCTAGAACAACATCGACTAATATGATACATTCCACATAAAAAATAACTTCTCTTGTAATCTTCTTTTAAAAAGACAGTCAAAATCCCTTTTCCTTAATTACACCAACTCTTAAGGGTGATCTTCTATAAGTAGCATGAAAAGAACGCTTCACGTCACCATCAGCCTGTCTGGTTAGAATGTAGTTTACCTGCCTCTTCCCCAAGCAAATACTTTCCATAAATGTGAGATCATAATCCAAGTGAGATCATAATCCAAGGAGAATTCACGTCACTATTAAAGATAAACTCAAAATACGTGATCATGTGCTTATAATTTAGAAAGACTCCTTGAACTCCTTGAAAGGGAAGGAAAACTCTAATTCTCTTATGCTGTGTTTGGATCGAAGAAATGGAATGGATTCATTTCATTCTAGAATGAGTTGCAACTAAACGTAATTTTTTTTCATTCCATAAGAATAAGTCATTCCATTCATACTTGTTAGAATTAGGACCACACACGCACACGACAACAAATAATTAACACATATATAGTATTTATAGCTATCAATTCTATTTCATCCCTACTTTACATTATGACACAAAAACCCATATTGTCATTCCAAAAACCGAATCAGCAAAATTATATCCGCCAATCGACGCGCCCCGCGCCGCTTTCATACTGCCATTGGCGCGCTCCGGGCCACACATGCAGAACCTGCACCACCGATTCTGATGCGCCTCGCGTCACTCCTACCATTGCACTGGCGCGGTCCCTCTCGCTCCGCTCTGCACTAGTCTTTTTCAGTGATTTCTAAGTTATGAGTCACAAGTTCTAACACTACCTTCATTACTCCAATCCAAATGCAGCTCTCTCCCTAAAACCTCTACTTCTCTGCATATCTTCTTCTTCATTTTGGCACTCATTCTTACACCAAAAGTATCCCACGACGACTTTGATCTTCTTCTTTTTGCAGGTCAATTTCACTTGGATATTATCCGAGATCGGAACCTTATAAATATTATCGTTAACATTATGATAATTGAGAGTCGACATTGCACTAGTCATTATTTATATGTAAAGTTATATTGGTACATGGATTTGAAGGAGAGTTTACTTTGGTAAATCGCCTAATATTGTTTATAAAAACAAAATTATGTTACGTTAGGTGGCATATGAAAATTGATTACTCCACTTACCGATTAAGACGTAAAAAACGAGCATAAAAACTAAAAATATAAAATTCGACTACGTCAATACTACTAATATAATGACCAAAAACTCATGCAAAACCTGAGTATAAAAATATATTACGTCAAATTAAATCAAGTAAATTTTGTTTAAATAATTAATAAAAGAAAAACACTCATTTCCTATTGTTTAACAAACTGTTATTAAAAAAAAGTGCGGAGATCAACTTAGGGGTGTTTGTTTAGAGCTAAATGAAGTTAAATGGCTGAATCGGTCGGTCATTTAGTGCATTCGTTTTGAACAAAATCGTATGAATTGTTGAATCAATCTGAATGGACAAGTATAATTTTTTTGACTGAATAACTGCTGAATGAAGTATTTTATATTTAATTTTTTCAATAATATTAACTACTCCCTCTGTTCCTAAAAGATTGTCGTTTTAGAAAAAAAAATTTATTCCAAAAAATTTGTCGTTTATAACTTTCGAGGAGAATAAATTATTTATTTTCCTATATTACCTCTACTTTCTCTCATTGTCCCAAGAAATTCTCTCCCTTGTATTAATAGTTTTCAATTTTCTATAAAGGGGTAGTGATGGAATTTCAAACAAATTTTACTTGGTAAATGATACTTTCTTAATCCACGTGCCAAAACCTTAAACGAAAATTTTTAGGAACGGAGGTAGTATTATATTAAGTAATATTGAATAAATTTATAACAATTTTGAATTTTTTCAGGTAAAATAATAAAATTAATGTTTCAGGTATGTCAATTATCAAACAATTTTTTTTGTAAAATATTAATTATTCAGATTTTCTGCTTCATTCAGCTCAGACAGTACAAACCTTAAAAAGCTGGTAGTTTCCATGGTTTTATTCACTAATTAATTATGAGTAAATCTATACATACATTTTATTTACTCTCTCTTTCCCCAAACGCAAGTCCTTTCGTCCTTTTTAATTTTAATTTTATTTTGTAACAATAAACCATCATCTGTCACTTAATTGTCTATTATGCATTTGGTCTTAAATGCTCAATGAAAAGTATAAGCATTCATTTATGTAAATAGATCATGCATTAATACATTGAAACTGTGAAATGGTCAAAACTATTAAATAAGACCACAACTAATTTTATCGATGACCAAATAATTCCACAATAATATAAATTCAGAATTCAGAATTACACAATAGTATTTGCTATACATTTGACTCGATTTTATTTGGAGAGACAATATAAAGATATTTTAAATTCAAGTCTGTTTTATTATGTATAAGTTTTATCAAATATTAATTTTGGTAAATCACTTAAAAAAAGGAATGGAATGTATTGTATTTTTATTTAACACGAAATCCAATAAAGAAGAGTTGATAAAGTACTACAGTACAAAATTTTATGGGTAGCAAGCCAACTGGGGTAAGAAAATAGGGTTCGGGTCAAATAACTGACCCGAACTCCCGAACCATAAGACATGATGGATGAGGTATATAGGACGAGTATTATATTCCAAAGCAGAAACATCTGAGAGAGGATGATGCCGGGCGGATTCGAAGACGAAGAGAAGTGGCTTGCAGAAGGAATTGCTGGCATTCAACACAACGCCTTCTATATGCATCGCGCGCTGGTAATTCTATCAAATTCTAATTGAAACCCTAAATTTCTCCCTAAATTTGATTCAATTGTTGTTCGCAGGATTCCAACAATCTCAGAGAAGCACTCAAATTCTCGGCCCTATTGTTATCGGAACTTCGAACTTCCAGACTCTCACCTCACAAATACTACGAACTATGTAAAATTCATTGATCCAGACTCTATTAATTTTAACCTACTTCAACTAAATCTGTTATTGATCTTATGAATTTGTTCCTTTTTTTGATGAATCAGACATGCGTGCGTTTGATGAATTGAGAAAACTGGAAATCTTCTTCAGGGAGGAAGACAAGCATGGTTGTTCAGTCGTTGACTTATATGAACTTGTTCAGCATGCTGGAAATATTTTGCCTAGATTGTAAGTGAATTACTTAAGCAAAAATCATTTTAACTCTGCTTTTATATATCTTGTGGAGCAGTAAATATCTGTTACAATGGTGATTGATAACGTTCTGAGGTATTACCTTGTCTCTATCTCCACATCACGTGACAAGGGAGAGAAAAGCCTCTGATAACTATCACCGTTGTATTGAACATGTCTCCCCTTTTGGCTCTTATTGAGGTTTATTCTGGATTAGAATTAGAATTGAATGCATAGAATTTATAGGGTTCCCTTTTTGTAATTTTACAGGTTTTTATGTATATTCATTAGTCATAGATGTATTGTGTGTGTGTGTGTTTACAAATATATATAGTTATATGAACATGTTTATTTTCTAACATAACTCTCAATTCTAGAATTGATAAGCCTCTAAAGTTTAAACTTGTTAGTTATTATGTCTGGTGGTGATAGCATATTCAAAATAACAAGGTACAAGAAGCTTAACTGTGTTGGAATTAGATTCCAGACATTATTATGTCATTGTGTTTGCCACATGCTAGACTGAAATTTTGTAATGCTAGTGATAGATCATATAGTAATTATAACAATATATCGAGCTAAATCACTATTAGGATGCAATTTATTTTTCCGCCTGCAATAGTTATTAATCCTGACCTTGGTTCTTTAAGTTGTATTGTAGCCAATAGACAAGGTGCTTGGTGCTAAGTGAACTTTGACTATCATAAATGTCGAGATTAGTGCCTCGTTACGTTAAAAATTAAAATATTATTTCTATTTGATACTATGCACCTTTCATTTTGTTCCCATTTATAATTAAGGTCCTCACTTTTTACGGATATGCCTGATCATTTTCCCAAGACATAACATATCCTGTCAAGGCATATAATATTAATGATGTTGGTCTATCAGGTATCTACTATGTACGGTAGGATCTGTTTACATCAAATCAAAGGAGGCTCCTGCTAAAGATGTTCTTAAAGACCTTGTTGAGATGTGTCGTGGTGTTCAACATCCCATACGTGGGCTTTTTTTAAGGAGTTACCTTACTCAAGTTAGTAGGGATAAATTGCCAGATATTGGTTCTGAATATGAAGGGTAAGGCAACTGGTGCTTGCCTTCCAAATATATACTTTTTTATTATCCATTCGTGATCAAAATTTTGTTTTCATGGAATAACTAATCTTTGTTAGTATGGCTTAAAATGCTTAACGTGCAACTTTACTGAATAGCTGTACAATGGAATTTACGTTGTGAGATCTTTGGGATGTGTGGGAGAGGAAGCGAGTCAATCTTAAAACAAGATTAACCGTCTTACTGTTCTCATTTTTCGAAGACTTCTTTATATTCTCTTTCCTTTCAAATAGTCATTTAAATAAACTTACCCATTGCCCTCTCCTTCTCGATCCGGCCCTGCTCCCTCGGCACACCTCCGTGTTCTTTTTGAAATAAACACTGACGATATTAAGATATGGTATTTGACATAAGCAATAAATTAATATCACACTTAAATTTAAATACAAACATTTAAAAAGGAAACACTCAGTTATTTGCTTTTTCGTTTTCATCACTCTTGCTGCCACATCTGCATCCACTCTGCTAATTAGATACTTATGTGTGTGTCGCATGCACATGGAAGGCTATATTTTATGAAAACTGTTGGACAATGAAATTGCCTTCCTTAGACTAGTTGTTTAAGATATTTGTCCTGTTCCTTGTCCAGTATAAGTTATATTCAAAGAGTATACTCCCTCCGTCCCCCTTTATACTTTTTTTGGTGTGCATGACATGCATTTTGAGACATGCCAAGGACACATTTCGATATTATATTTATATATATATAATATAGTTGAAAATTTTATATTAAAATAGAAAAATATATTTGCTAAAGTGTTTTGCCAAGTCCTAAATCAGTGCCACGCACTATATAAGAATAGCAACCAAAATGGGATGGAGCGAGTATTATATTTGGAATTTTGTCCAATACTTGAAGTGCAACCAGAATCGACTATTGTGACCGCATGGAATTAAATATGCGTGTTTAACAACTAAGGGGCTATGCCATTGTCTTCCTGCAGAGATGATGACACTGTCATGGATGCTGTAGAATTTGTGCTACAGAACTTCGCAGAGATGAATAAACTCTGGGTTCGGATGCACCATCAGGTTTGTGCTATATTACTCTTATCTGCTATCATGTGGCGACATGCATGGCTTAGGTACTTGCATGCCACACATCTGAAAATGAATCATGAGGGCATGATTTTTGGCCATGCAGGTGTTATAGTTCTTGTGATACATTCATTATGGTGATCCTGAGTTGAGGCCTTCATTCGGACTTTCTGGTCTGCAGGGACCTGTCGGGATAAACGAGAAACTGGAAAAGGAAAGGAGCGAGCTTCGTGATCTTGTAATATCAATGTCCAGAGGCAGTTTGGTTTTGCTATATTAAATAACTTATGGCTTAACCTCAATATAAAAGTTATTTAACCATTGCTCTGAACTTTCAGGTTGGAAAAAATTTACATGTTCTCAGTCAGATAGAGGGTGTTGACCTTGAAATGTACCGAGACACTGTTCTTCCTAGAGTCTTGGAGCAGGTTCAGTTATATGGTTACTTAAAGATTCTCAATATATGTGACGTGAAATACTATGTTATCACAATACACATTCTAAGTTTCAGTTAATTTTATGAAACTAATATGTTTTTGACAGGTTGTGAACTGTAAAGATGAGCTTGCACAATATTATTTGATGGACTGCATAATTCAGGTCTTTCCAGATGAGTACCACTTGCAGACTCTTGAGACATTATTGGGTGCTTGCCCACAACTTCAGGTGCATAATCTACTTATTCAATCAATGCCTTTGACTCCATTTAATTTACCTTTTTGGAAAGTAATTAGGGATCTCGTTATTCTTTTGCTGACCAAATAACTACATGCTAGATCTGGACTAGTGTTAGCGATTGCCTTCCTGACACATGATATTAGTATCATAGCTGGGCTGGAGCTACCAATCCTACCTCCTATCTGTTTAGGAATACAGTTGACTGTTTTGCATAATTGGAACTCTTGAAAGTCTGTTTTTTCCTAAAATAATTTTCTTTGTATCCGATGTAACTGTAAAAATGTCAAGCACTTGCGTTATTCACTTAAGTTAGTTAATTAAATTTCATCAGGAGATTTGTGGTTTAGGCTGTACAATGTGGTCCATTTAGTTTTAGTATCTCATGGTGGTGTCGCGTGAAAGATTAGAATCATGAGATGCAGCCTATCCTGTTGTGTGGTGTTCTTGCATATTGAAAGTCCTAGGTACAACTATGAACAGAGAACAAAAATTAGTTGCTCATCTTGCTATTCCTGTTGGTTATGCATATATAATTCCCTAAAGTTCCACTACACTTGAAATGTTCAATATAAATTGCCTATGCTATGCATTTGTTTCATTTATGGATAAACAAAGATGGCAAACTTCTAACAGTTTTTTCTTCTTGTGGGACCATATAAATCCAGCCAACAGTTGATATCAAGACAGTGTTATCGCGACTTATGGAGAGACTTTCAAACTATGCAACTTCAAGTCTAGAAGTATGTTTTTTGCTTACTTCTTCCATAACTCATGCTATGCATCTGATCAATTTGGCAACATTTTCAGGTCTTACCTGAGTTCTTGCAAGTAGAAGCATTTACTAAATTAAGTGTGGCCATTGGGAAGGCAAGTTTAAATTATTTTTTACTTTTATCTAAAATAAATATCTCGTTAACCTGCTTTATGGCAGACTAAATTCTATTGAAATAATTGTGCCCACTTTTGAACGAAGTTGACAAACAAGTTTATGTGCTTGTGCCTCAACTTGTTATTGAAATAATTATCAAATTGCAATTTTGGGACTTGATAATGTACAAGTTTACAGAACATGATTCTCAAAGAGTTTAGGATATCTTCCTTATAATTGTACAGGATGTGAAATCTGAATTTGAAAGTCATTTCAAATGTTGCAGAAATTTTTAAGTTTCCTATTTGGTTCCTCTTTTTGGTCCATTTTGGTACCTGATGGCTTTGAATCTACAAAAGTTGGCCGGTTTCCTGTGCTTTCATGCTAGGATGTGACAAACTGATTCCTTTGTGCAATTATGTACTTCTCGTTACTCCAAAATTAATTGTTTTTTCATGTGTTGTTATCAGTGTTGCACTCAACTGAACACCTTATCAACTTACCAAATTTTGTAAATTCTTTTGTACTCCTATTCCCCACTTTTCTGTTATGTATATGTTCTTAGTTATAGTTATCTACATATGCTTACTTCTTCATTTTTTGGTTGGAAATTTAAGGACTTTATTCGAGTATGAGTAAGTATGATTAATTGCAGGTGATAGAAGCACAGGTGGACATGCCTATTGTTGGAGTCATCACTTTGTATGTCTCTCTTCTAACATTCACCCTTCGTGTTCATCCTGATCGGCTTGATTATGTGGATCACGTCCTGGTATGTTTCTTTTCATGATGTGGCAATTTTTATTGTAATGTAGAGATATTGTCTGTGTTTAAGGCCTTGAGCTAAATTCTGAATTTGTGGATTGGAAAATAGAGGCTTTGAGCTGAATTTTACTTGGAGCTCCAGTAAGGTTAAATAATTTGACAGTGCAATCTTGCAAATATGTTTTACATGCCTCATAAAGATATATATTCATATATATATATATATATATGTCTAATTTAAACAACATGAACTTCCACATGGATTGTTGATTACTGATCGTAACTCATTCTCCATTAATAATTTCAGGGAGCTTGTGTCAAGAAACTTTCTGGCAAAGCAAAGCTTGAAGATAGTAAAGCAACAAAACAAGTTGTTACTCTTTTGAGTGCTCCATTGGAGAAATATAATGACATTGTTACAGCCTTGACACTTTCTAATTATCCCCGTGTTATGGACCATCTTGACAGTGGCACAAATAAAGTCATGGCAATGGTTATTATTCAAAGCATAATGAAAAATAATAGCTGTGTTTCTACTTCAGACAAGGTCCAAGTCCTTCACCTATCATTCCCATATTATATATATTTTTTGTTTTTAATTTATTTCTCAAGTATTCCAGTATCATGGTTTTTCCTTCTAATATATTAGTTTACATCTTTTTGTAGGTTGATGTGTTGTTTGAATTGATAAAAGGGCTTTTAAAGGATCTCGATGGAACTCCTATGGATGAGGTTTTAATGAATAGTTTCTCTAGTGCATTTAGTTCTAAACCTTTTTCAAGTGCTTATGATTATACTAACTTGTTGGCTTAATTGGAACTTGTATCTTTTATGAGTCTATCTTCCTCCATTTAACAAACCTTCTATTTGTCTTGTGTAATATATGTGCCAATAGCTTGATGAGGAAGATTTTAAGGAGGAACAAAATTCCGTTGCTCGCTTAATACACATGTTGTATAATGAAGATCCAGAGGAGATGCTGAAGGTAATTATATTTTGGAGATTTTTGGCTGAATGGAAGTGCCTTCAACGTTGCTGTATATATGCTTAATTTTTCAATTACCATTTACTGATTTTTAAAAGTTTTTAATGACTTATTGACCTGCTGCTTTCATATAGGGGTGATCATTCGGTTATAACCGAACCGAATAAGCTATTCGGTTATAACTGAAAACTGAATTATTGTTAATTTCACTATCCGAAATGTTAACCGAAATTTGAAAATAACCGAATTACCTAATACCGAATACCGAACACCGAACACCGAATACCGAATACCGAATACCGAATTACCGATTTGTAATTTCGGGTATTCGGGTAATAACCGAAATATATCTCTCCCTAGCTACTTTAATTTCTCTCTTTCCATCCTTATCCATTGTACCACGTTCTTTACTTTAATCTAGCACAACTTGGGAGCTGAGGGCCGAGTAGTAATTAAATTAACTTAACTAACGGATGCATCAGGAAGGCGGCGTATTGCAACTTGCAAGCACCATTCCATCTGGGAATGTGGCTTTAAATACAAGACCATATTTCCCCCTGCTCAAGACATTTTCCTCGTCAAATTGCCTAGTTGCTTCAATCGTTTCTGCATACGTTATTTTGTTGTTGAACATAATAAGTTTCGGCACTCCATTTTCTCCACTGCCACGGCTCCCTTCAGTTCCTGAGCTTCTGCCTGACGGGCTTCGCTTCTTCTCTCCAGTAAGCCCTGTCCTCAACTTTTTGCGCCATCGCAAGAGACCAATTAGAATACTGTTACCATTGGGCCTAATCATAGACAAGAAGTTACCATTGGGTATGTAATCATAATCTTATCCATATCATCAAAACCAGAAATTAGAAGCCAAGAAGAGGCTGAGAAATTGATTTCAGATCTGGGATGGGAGCGGCTAACGAGCTAGGGTAAAATCTAAGGGGTGATCATTCGGTTATAACCGAACCGAATAAGCTATTCGGTTATAACTGAAAACCGAATTATTGTTAATTTCATTATCCGAAATGTTAACCGAAATTTGAAAATAACCGAATTAACGAATACCGAATTACCGATTTGTAATTTCGGGTATTCGGGTAATAACCGAAATATATCTCTCCCTAGCTACTTTAATTTCTCTCTTTCCATCCTTATCCATTGTACCACGTTCTTTACTTTAATCTAGCACAACTTGGGAGCTGAGGGTCGGGTAGTAATTAAATTAACTTAACTAACGGATGCATCAGGAAGGCGGCGTATTGCAACTTGCAAGCACCATTCCATCTGGGAATGTGGCTTTAAATACAAGACCATATTTCCCCCTGCTCAAGACATTTTCCTCGTCAAATTGCCTAGTTGCTTCAACCGTTTCTGCATACGTTATTTTGTTGTTGAACATAATAAGTTTCGGCACTCCATTTTCTCCACTGCCACGGCCCCCTTCAGTTCCTGAGCTTCCGCCTGACGGGCTTCGCTTCTTCTCTCCAGTAAGCCCTGTCCTCAACTTTTTGCGCCATCGCAAGAGACCAATTAGAATACTGTTACCATTGGGCCTAATCATAGACAAGAAGTTACCATTAGGTATGTAATCATAATCTTATCCATATCATCAAAACCAGAAATTAGAAGCCAAGAAGAGGCTGAGAAATTGATTTCAGATCTGGGATGGGAGCGGCTAGCGAGCTAGGGTAAAATCTAAGATATACCTTTAACTTACTGAATACTCGTAGATAATATAATAGATATTAGATAATATTATAAAATTATTATTTTTTTAATATTAATGTTCGGATATTCGGGTACCCGAATTATCTGTTTTTTAAAACCGAAACCGAATAATGAGAAATAAATCGGATATAACCGAAATAAGAAAAAAAAAACCGAAAAACAGAAATAATTCGGTTTAAAAAGTTCGGTTCGGTTCGGTAATTCGGTTTTATCTGTTTTTTGCTCACTCCTACTTTCATATAATAATATTTTTTTTGGAATATATGTATATAAAAAATAACGGATGCATTTACATGTTTTATTTTTACACGAATAGTGTATACTTATTCAGATGCATATAACCAAAAAGTGAACAGCCATAATATCTCCAAGATAATTTCATTTTGAAGAACATCATAATGAAAAATTATGGAAATCGATTTTTGCACTATATATTTTTTATATATCAAATTAATCACAAATTAGTTGGCGGAAATGCCATGAGCGACCCAGGATTCTGTCAATAAAGATTCATAAAAAGAGGATTAAATTGGAAGTACAAAATATCTAAAATATGTATAACCTAATAAGTTTTATCTGAAAAAGTGTGTTGCCTAATGCAGAGTAATTTTACAGTTTCCTGAATAATATAGACTGAAAACTGATTCAGAATTATTCGTCTTTTTCTTGCTAATTATTGCTTGTTCTATTGTGCTAATAGTGATGATCCAAATGCCTAAGTTAGAGTCTTGTTACAGTTCTTTCATTATTCTGTTCAACTCCTGTAAAAAGTTGCAACTTTTCTTATTAACAGATCTTACTAATTGGTTTTACTGTTTCAGATTATATGTAGAGTAAGGAAGCATATTTTGACTGGAGGCCCTAAGCGTCTACCATATACAGTTCCTCCTCTTGTTTTTTCTGCTTTGAAGGTTCGTTCTTCTTTTCCCAAAAGGGAAGCTGCTATGTGGTTTTATTATTTTCTAATGTTTATATATTCGGTGTACATGATGATGTACATCAAACTATTTAAATTTAGTAAAGGATGATGTTAAGCTATAAATTTTAATTCCCTGTGGCTGGTTTAGA
This sequence comes from Panax japonicus, assembly GCA_020205505.1. Taxonomy (NCBI): domain Eukaryota; kingdom Viridiplantae; phylum Streptophyta; class Magnoliopsida; order Apiales; family Araliaceae; genus Panax; species Panax japonicus. The sequence continues at coordinate 4,363,461 of CM035091.1, read as the reverse complement.
AATTTTAAGAAGCTTCAGTGGAAATACTATTCTTGTACAGTTGTTGTATCATGTATGCATAGGATCCTGGCCATTTTTTGATGACAAAAATAACCCAGTTTGAACCATTGTTTTGGTTTGTAGTTGATCAGGAAATTGCAAGGTCAGGATGGAGATGTAGCTGGTGAAGAGTTTCCTGCTACACCAAAAAATATTTTTCAGCTCTTAAATCAGGTAAACATGGCTTAGGGGATTTAATGTTGCTATTATAGGTGATAACATTTTCAAGCTTATTTTGTGTATTATATTTTTCATGATTTATTCAAGTTAGTGATAAAATATGTTAAGCTCGACTTCTATATTACGGTATAAAGACAGCCAACGTTATTGGTTCATTTATATGACAATCCACAACTTTAGCATAAAGTTTTGAGATCACTCATTTTCAATCATCTGCAGTGTTATATTTGTGAGTGCATTAGCACCTCTTTTGCACAGAATGCTGCTACACTGTAGAAAGGTTCACTACTGTTGGTCTTCATGAGTGAGTTTAATTACTCCTGGACACCATGCCAAAGCTGTAGGATGTTGTGGCTGCTGTTTATATGTGCACATGCATGACGTATCTCCTCAATTGTCATTATAACATGTGGATTGTCTAATTTTCTTTTATTTTTTCTTTTTCTTTTTTTATATATTTCCAAATAGTGTAGTGTTCACAACCAAAGAATGTTATGTTAACATAATCTGACTGACTGTGTTATTGTTCCCCCATATTTCTGATTCAGACTATTGAAGCTCTTTCATCTGTTCCATCACCCGAGCTGGCATTGAGGTTGTACTTGCAATGTGCTGAGGTAAGAGCATCTCCAACAGGAGTAGCAAAAAAACTTTTCAAATTGAAGTTTGCATTATTTGTACTTTAATATTTTGTGCTTCATCAGTCTCTTCAATTCAATTAATGCAATATTTGACTTAAAATAATAATAATTGATAACATTTAAAATAATTAATAACATTCTGGAAAATAAATTATATTTAAAAATTAATATCTTATCATGTTGACATTGCAAAGATAAATAACCCAGCAAGCAAACTTGATTATCCAAGGTCATTAGATAAATTTTTAATTTACGTGATTATCCAGAGGGTCATATTGGATAAACTAGAGTGTCATAATTAACGTGATTATTCAAAGGGCAATCAAAATAATATTTTATCCAATATGATAAATAAATAAATAAAAAGGAATAATATTAAATTTTAAAATGAATTGTACATCAAACCCATCAAAATTCAAGCAAAATAAATGTTTTTAGCCTTTTTTATATGATTTTGATTCTCTCAAAACAAAATAAATGTTTTGAAGAGGCAATGTCAACTTAGCAGTTCTGAAGAGAATAAGGTTTCAAATTTGATGATTAAAGTTGGAGAGACTGTTGGAGATAAATTTTCTGATGTGGCTCACCTATTTGAGTATCCCAAAGTGGTTGAAGAGGTTGTTGGAGATGCTCTAAGATTGTGTTGTATGGTGGCAAAATAGTTAAGGAAATTACAAAAGCTTTACAATTTTAACTAGCATTATTAGACATTGATTCTTCTGTAAGAAAAAGTTCACTTTAATCTCAAGGCTGTGACTCTTTTCATATGGTGATCTACCCTTTTCACATTGTCTTTCATCTGTCTAATTTATTCAGCTTTCTAAGTAGAATACACGTGGACAAATTCTTGATGCTTTTATTTTCTACCAACCATGTGTAATCTAAATGTTTTGCCTTACAACCATGAATATATGGGAATAAATTTACCCAGTTATCTTCAACTGCGTGTGACTTTGACTTTGTCAGGCTGCCAATGATTGTGATATTGAGCCAGTTGCATATGAACTTTTCACTCAAGCATTTGTATTATACGAGGAAGAAATTGCGGTAATTGCTCAAATATCAGTTTCTTGTCGTTTTATGTATTTGCAGAAAGTGGATATGATTAGGTTTTTCTTCTAATGTTTCATGTGTGGTACTAGGACTCCAAAGCCCAGGTGACTGCAATACACCTAATTATTGGGACCCTTCAGAGGATGAATGTTTTTGGGGTAGATAATAGGGATACCTTAACACACAAGGCCACAGGGGTAATAGTGCTCTTGAATCGAGAAAGCTTACCTATTATCTGACTATTACTTTAACAAAAAATAAATCTGATGCTTGTGTGTTTCAGTATTCAGCAAAACTGTTAAAAAAACCTGATCAGTGCAGAGCAGTTTATGCATGCTCGCATCTCTTTTGGGTTGATGACCAGGGCGGAATTAAAGATGGAGAAAGGTGTGTGCTTACCTTGTACTGAACAATTATATTCAATATCGTAACCTGAATCTTTTTTGTTTTATATGCCTCAGATTATTGACAGTTTTTCTTAATTTTGAAATTTGATTTTTCACAAGATTTTTTCTTGGTCGAGTCAAAAACAGTTCATTTCCTGGGAAATTGTCCTCCTTCCTGGGCATTGAACTTATTATCCCACTCTACTGTTTGAGCCGAGAAGATAATAACCTACCAGTGTTCTTTGTTATACAGGGTACTCCTTTGTCTTAAGCGCTCATTAAGGATTGCAAATGCTGCACAGCAGATGGCTAATGCTACAAGGGGTAGCAGTGGACCAGTTACTCTGTTTGTTGAAATTCTGAACAAGTTAGTAGATGGCAGTCCTCTGGAATAGACATGTATGCAATTATTAGTTATTGGTTCTTCTGGTTACATTAACTTTTGCTTGGGTAATGTATGCTACAGGTACCTTTATTTTTTCGAGAAAGGAAATCCACAGATAACGAGTGCTGCAATTCAAGACCTTGTAGAATTAATTAAAACCGAGATGCGAAGTGACACAACCACCCCAGATCCACCTACAGATTCCTTCTTTGCCAGCACGTTGCGGTATATTCAGTTTCAGAAACAGAAAGGCGGTGTGATGGGTGAGAAATACGATTCGGTCAAAGTGTGACATTGAGGATGATATGTTGAAAATTTGAGGGTGGACCAAACTAGGTTTGCTGGTGTGCATGGAGACGAGTTGAATTGATTGAGGAATGATCCACATCTATCCAGTTGTGGTATTTTTCTTGATGGAAATCAGTCTGTTTGGCCTGTTTTGCGTTTTCAAGGTGGACAGATGCTGCTCTAATTCTTCCCCAAAACTTTGATTTAGCTCCCATTTTTTGTGCACCCTATATACCTTTCTGTAACATTCATGTATTTATCAAAAGTAAATTAGTGGCTTATGTGAATGGAGTGTATTTACTCATTTGTGTTTTTCTATATGTATTCAAGATGGGAATCTGAAATTATTTTGAGATTGTTATCATTTTGTACTTCCCAGTTTTGTTAGACCTCAACTTCTCTGCTGCATGAAATTATTTTTACATGTTTTCTGCTCCGTTTGAGTCTTACTTTTTGCTTCTCAGGTATTAGTGGTCGTTAACTTGCAGTTACGAAGAAAATAATGACATTCTGTGAAGAGAAATATACAACTGATTACCTGTTTCTTTAAACGGAGAACCTTTTTCACATTCCTTTCATCTTGCTGTTGGAAATTCTGTTATATTCTCCTCCGCTGTGGTAATAATTATTTCAATTTTTGTAGTCAAAGAAACAAAAATTAATTTTGATGTAAACTTCAGATAAATTTAATGTGCCCCCATTCTGCTACTATACGAGATAGTCTATTACTCAATTTTATCAAGTAATATCTACCTTATAACCATTAAATTGTGAAAATTGAAATGTGGGATTTTATTTTTATTTATTTATTCTGGTTGGTGGTGGGAGAGGGGGATGGGGTGGTTAGTGAAGCAAATATCCTTGTTATTTCTATGCACGGGAATGCGAAATGACAAATATATATTTCTCTACTACATATACACATGACGTATGTATATATATTCTTATAATTACTAAATTAATGCTTCAATATAATGTTTCAAAAATTATCAAGTATAATTACAATGTAAAACAAAATTGGTTTCTAAAGGTGTTTATTATTAAAAGTTATAAATATAAATATATTAATTATTAAGGAGTTTACCGTATAACAGAGTGTGTGAAGCACAGGCATAACATGTAATGAAAACAAAGGTAAGGGGTCTTGGATAATGGGACAATTATAAGCATGTTACAAATACTAAATTACAATATAGTACATTACATGAAAGACAGTATTTCAGAAATTCCATAATCCCGTTATATATGTGATAATATAAAAACAAAACTACAGAGAGCAGTGTACACCTTGTCAAGGACTGCTAGTCAACAATTACAAAGATAGCAAACTGCTAATAATATAGTAGAAACAAACCACCCGATGCATCAACTTTAATCTCTAGCAAGTCAGTGGAGACTATACATCATGGCGTCCGAGTAAGGTTTGGTATGTCATTTTGGCCTTCACAGCCCCTAATATTTCCTTGATCACAATATGGAGCAGCTTTTTGGCCCTTTTTCTTCTTTTTCTTTTGCTTGGGTGGTTGGAGTACTACCTTGATAGCGGCATCAAAGACTGCCTTCACATTCTGTAGTAGGAGTCGACAAGTATACTATCAATACATAAAACAGCCCTTCATGGAAGAAGAATGAAGTTAATAAAGGACATACCTGCTGTGTCTTGGAACTACATTCAATGTAGGCAGGAGCTCCAATTAGTTTCCTCAAATCCTCTCCCTTCAAAAATATTGAAAATATTAAAGATTACCATGACCTATCCAAGAAGAAAACAAGTATAAGATCTGGTCTATGGAAATCTTTACCTGAGCTGGAGTAATGGCCACTGCACCAGGGTGGTCTATGAAGAACTGCTTATCATTCCTCAAATCTGAAGGTGAAACAGACCATAAAACATCATGGCAGCTTTGTGAAAAAATGCTTACAAAGTATACTCCTTAAGTCCTTGTCACAAGCAATTAGCTAAAATACTAGACAGTTTTCGTGGACAAGGAAAATGTTGGCTGATTGATGAAGGTTTTAAGTTGTGAGGAATAAGTGAGACGAAGGTTTTTAGTTAAGAGGACAAGGGTTGCGAACCATAGATCTCAATATCACATGTTCTCATCCGGTTCAGATTCAACCCGGTGCTCAGTGATGGATGTGAACTCCTTCATGTTAGCTGACTGATCTAAGACCTCATAAATAACCTACAGTTCCAAATTGGTTTATGAAACAAGACTTGCCTAGCCATTACCATTCACTGAAGCATAGCTTGATCTTACTATGTGCAGTTGTCATCCCCTCACAGATAAATCTCGTAAAGGTAAATGGAAGTGCAGAACAACAATATGAAACACCTAGTCTGCAAGATCTTACCAAGCTTTGTTCCGACAAGTATTATTGGAACTCCAGGTGCATAATGCCCAAGTTCAGGAATCCACTGAGATGAAAATAAATGGAGAAACAAGGAGTCGGCAAACCACACACACTTATTACATGAAAAAAATATATATCATCCCATATAATGAGACTGATTTGAAGGTCCTGACCTTCTTTGCAACATTTTCATAGCTAGCCTTGCTAATGAGAGAAAATGCAAGAAGAAAAACATCCGCTCCACGATAGCTCAAGGGTCTCAATCTGTTGTAATCTTCTTGACCTATTAGAATATCAATAAAAATAACTCAAAACACACAAGTTTTAGAACACAGGAATGTCGACTAAAAAATACATCTTTGTAGAGTTACCAGCAGTATCCCATAACCCTAGGTTGACGGTGCTCCCATCCACAACTACATTTGCACTGAAATTGTCAAAGACTGTCGGCACATAATCCTGGGGAGATAGAAGTTAACACCCAAGAAGAAAGTAACTACTCTCTAAACATAATTAGTGAGAGGATAGAATGATGATACAAAATCCAAAAGATAAAACTTATTGAACCACCATTGGTGATGAGTTTCAGATTAAAATTTTAAGGAATAAGAAACAATTATCTGTAACATCGTGATACTTGCATGGGACAATAATTCCAGTATCTTAATCCGTAAATATTTTTCCACACGAAATTTTGTACACTCGAATAACCAAACTTTACTAATAATTTAAAGAGCTTGAAAACAAAACCAAATTGCCTGGCTACTAAAAAGGCAAAAAAATCTGAAAGCCCTTCCATGAAATTCATAAACATTTTCAACATCTGATGTATCTTCAATACCATGTTTTACCCTCAAATCAAGAAACTCTACTTTCGCCCAAAAATGACTTGATAAATTCTTGGCTTTTAATTTGCCAAGATTCAACGGCAAAACCATCCCTCTCAGCCCTTACTATTTATACAACCAATTAACTTTTCTAAAGTCCAGCAAAATAGCCAATGGAAAGAAAATCTCAAAGACTGGGGTTCAGAGCACAAATTGCTAAAAGTTTAACTTATTAACCATAGTCCACTAGTTTTTTAATTATTTCTTTAAATTTATGTGCACTAGTTTTTTATGATAATTTTATCTTTTTTTAGATAAAATTTAATTGGACGGATGAAAATAGTATATAAAAATATAGATATTTTAAATTTTATTTAATTTAAAGTTGTTTAAACTTTTTGACGACTTAGATTTATTGAATATTTGAATATAAAATCAATGACAAACATTATTAAATTATATAAAAACACATATATTTATATTTCCACGTACGGTTAAATTTATTTAAAAAAATTTATTAATGTATCATAGTTAAATACTCTAGAAATATCTATCTTTTTTCACTTATTTTTACTTTACTTAATAAATTTCATTTAAGAAGCAATATATTAGTTGATAATTTTAATTGATTTTCATGATTAAAAGTTAAAAAGAATTTTTCAGTGGGCAATGAGTGAAGAGTTTGTAATTTTACAATAAAAAGGTGGTAACCGTACAATATTTTCACTCCTTGCGTTATTACCCATGGATACAAAATTCATGCGAACGGTGAAGCAAAATACCTCCTGAACCTGTTTAAAAGACTGGTTCACTTGAATTTTGTACCCATGGCCATGGCCATGACCATGAATAGAAATGCCTCCTCCTAATGGCTGCTGGCGAGAACGTGACGCGCATTATTGGAATCAACTAAATAGTAACCAATATAGTGTGTATAATATAGGGGAAAATGTATGTATACTATAAAATCAGTTATGACGACGATTTTTTTGACTATGTCCCATAGATATTCTAGGCTACGACGACGGGTGAACCGTTGCTATAGTCCAAAAAATCTGTCGCTATAACCCGTAATACACAACTATGTATATACATATAGCCTATATATATATAAAATATATATTTCACCACTATTATATATATTTGGTTCATTCACCTTAACCTCACCTTTACTTTGAAGTTGAACAGGTAATTGGGGATTAATGATATATTTGGACAAAGAAAAGAAGTCTAATTTAGAAGAATTAAAGCTGTTTTTTGTTCTTTCACTCAAAAATATTTTTATTTGATTTTTGTTTTGTTTTATTTATATAAATGATATATTTAAGCATTATTTTTTAAATTGGAACAACATAGGGAGAGAGAAATATAGCAAGTGTCTTGTTTATAAATCGAAAAACATAAGAAAAGGTCAAAAGTCAAATTTAACTTATTAAAAAGTCTAATTTAACTTGTTATAAATTAAAAGTCGTGAGAGATGAGATAATTAGAACTAAGGATATAAATGAATCGAGTCGAGTATTGAGTTGTTCAAATTTAATTCATAAATTTTATCGAATCAGATAAGGTTTGATTGAGGTTCGTTTAGTGACTGAATCGAGCATGCTCTTGAATCAAGTCTGAGCAATTTGAATTTTTTGAGCGAATATGATCCGAGTATTAACATAAAATTGTAATTTAAAAAGTCTAGAGTAATTTATCGAACTTTAAAATTTGCTCATTTAAATAATTTATATTTTGAATCGAGTTTGAATTGAATTTTTAATCGAACAACTACGATTCATAATCAAATTAGTTCATTCTACTGCTTAATTAATACGCGGGTCACGCTAAATTGTTGTTTTATTTTTAAAAAATGGTTTTAACAAATGATTAAGCATACACGCATGCACATAGAGAATAGGATGGGGGAGAGAGAGAGGTACCCCTCTCCCATGCATGTGCAGTGAAGTTATGGGTGACCAACTACTCCTTCACCAACTTTTCACAAAATTTTCTTAATTCCAACTACTCTTCAACTCTGCCCCTTTGTTTCTGGTGAGATTCCACTGTCATTTCCTTGAAATCACAAATCAACATATATATATATATAGTACTTGAACTCTCTCACATATACACGAAATCATGATTAATTAGTACATATATACATGGAGAGAGAGGTAGATGATAGTTACTCCAAATGGAAGTTTATATGAGCAATGCATGTCCTCACCAAATTTCACTAAATAAGTAGGGACACCCTAACAATCAGGAAAAAGATATAGAGACCGAACAGGAACAGGAACTTTTAACCATTTATTCAGAAAATTTCCGATCGAATAAGTCTGGCAATAAGACAGTTAACCAATTTTCTGTAGACAAAAGCATCTTTTAATATAGAAGAAATTATGGCAAATAAACCAGCAGCCCTGCTATCAGTCTCATGTTGAGTCTGGAAAACTCTTGCGTATGCGTATAAACTTCTGTTAATAAGTACAGATTTATCATCCGGCCGGCCAGTTCCAATATAAACTTGTATTGACTAATCAGTAACTTGTATTCCCTTTCCCTGCTGTAGATTAACTAACCGTGTATAGATACTTCCAGGACTACTAATGAGCTGCTCATGTGTACCAAATTCAACCACTTTGCCATGTTGCAGCACCGCAATAGTGTCTGCATCACGAATCGTAGACAACCTGTGCGCCACAAGAATTGTTGTTCTGCCTTCCATAAGCTTATCAAGAGCTTCTTGTACTTGTTTTTCAGATGCCGTATCCAAAGCACTAGTTGCTTCGTCCAAAAGAAGAATCGTTGGGTTTTTCAATATTGCTCTAGCAATTGCCACCCGCTGTTTCTGACCCCCTGATAACTGAACTCCTTTCACACCAACTTGAGTTTGGTACCCTTCTGGCATTCTACTAATAAAGCCATGCGCATTTGCTACTCTTGCAGCCTTCATTATCTCAATTTCGGATGCCTGTCCATTCCCATACTTTATATTATCATATATTGTGGTGGAGAACAAAGCTGGCTCTTGCTGAACTAGGCCTATTTTCAGCCTCAGTGACTTTAAGTTAAAGCTCTTAATATCAAATCCATCAATGGAGATTGTACCTGAAGTAGGGTCGTAAAATCTCATCAAGAGTTGGATCACAGTACTCTTTCCTGACCCGCTTTGCCCCACTATAGCCATACTCTTTCCTGAAGAAACTTCTAGATTCAAGCCATCAAAAATGGTGATATCAGGCCTTGCAGGGTACGTAAAGCTTACATTCCTGAATTCTATATCTCCTTTGATACTGGTTATCGGCGTTGAAGTGGGATTGTCTGCGATTATGGCCGGTTTCCTATGGAGAATATCAAAAACCGACCCAAGTGCTTGGGATCCCTTAACAATGTCAGGGGCCAAAGCAAGAGTTTCTGCTACAGCCAATGCAGTGATTATTAAAATCATGAAACACTTGATTAAGTCTCCAAAGTTGGAGTTCTTATCCTTCATCAGAACTGAAGCATACCATAGGCCAAGAGCATAAGAACAAAATGCAAAGAGCTGTGTCACACCATAGCCAAAACCTGATATATGACCACGCAGAAGTGCTTGTTTGTTTGGTTCCTTCAGTTCAGAAGCAAACTGGATCGACACCCGCTCTTCAGCACCAAATGCAGCAACAGTACGAATATTGGCAATAGCTTCACGTGCCACAGCAGTTGCTTGGGAGTAGGAACGGCTGTAATCTCCTCCAAATCCCTTTAGAAATTGTTGCTGCGTACATGAATAAACCAAATTGACATATGACATAAACATACATGCATTTTCGTTTCTGTAAAGCAACAAATTTTCAAGTGTTGGGATAGGATGAAACTATCAGCTTAATTAAGATCAGTACGGCAATTCTTATGTGAATACTTACCTCAGCTATGGATGCTCCAATTAGAAGGGGAAAGGTAGCAATGATAACAGAAGATATGCGCCAACTTAATGTAAAGGCAATGACAAATGCAGTCACTATTAGTGCTATGTTTTGGACAATTGTTGATAGACGGTCAGCCAGTGCACTTCGTACTAAAGTTGCATTTGCTGCTCAGTACTATTCTCATCTGAATCAAACCAACCAACCTCGTTGGAAAGAATAGCTGAATTAAATAGTAAGAAGTGAGTTCTGAGGATGATTTTAGATAGCAGGAATATACATATACAAACAGGAAGCGTATAGACTGTAGAGAAAATGGAAAGAACCTGTGAACATTAATAAGCGAACTCGCCTGGTTAGGCGCTCCCCCATTAAGGTATAGAAATAGTGTTGCAACAGATACATGGGAATGCTAGCAACAGCTCCTCCGACAAAGATGAGTGAAACTCGCCGGACCTCTCGTTTTATTTGGTGATCATCGTAAGAATAGAATGCAGTCAATATATATGTGATCCCGAAAGCAAACAGAGGAGCTGTCATGCCGGCCAGAACTGCACCAACTGACCCAAGTACTGCATAGGGCCACTCTGGTGCATTTAGTTTAACTAGTTCCCAAATAGACGAAGTTGAAGCAAGGCTAGGTGAGGACAGGTTTTGATCAACTGGCTGCAACTCCGTCGAGGTCTTCGAGTTAAACTCCTCCTTATGGCTGTGATTATTGGTGAATTCCTTAAACTTGGAAACTTCAGATGTTTCAATGGTGTTAGCTGGAATCAGATCTTTTATCTGTCCGGAAACTTGCAGACTAACAAGGGTTGCATACTCCTCGCCTTTCGATAGCAGCTCCAAGTGACTTCCCTTCTCAAGAACCTGACCATTCTTCAGGACGAGGATACTATCGACATCTCGAATAGTAGATAATCTGTGTGCAACAATAATGGTTGTACGACCAGACATGACTTTAATTAGTGCTCGCTGAACGACGAGTTCTGATTCTGCATCAAGTGCACTTGTTGCCTCATCTAGAAGTAATATTTTTGGGTTTCTAAGCATAGCTCTTGCTATAGCAATTCTTTGTTTCTGCCCTCCAGATAGTTGAGTTCCTCCTTCTCCCACCTAAGGTAAACTTATAGTCATTCATAGAATTGGAAACAGAGTTTGACATTGATGAAACTACTTGAAATACTGAAGCACATGAAAAGTCTAACACTAACGAGCACATGAAAAGTATAACACTAACACTAGAGGGGTACAACTTGGGATGTATTTCTATAACTAGTCCAATGCCTCTGGATATCTGATGTTTTTAAAAAATAATAAAGAGAAAATGACAACAGTATAGGATGGCACAATCGTTGTTGCTTCTCAGAGATTGGCAGTGGTCAAAATATTGTACTCCCTCCGTCTCAGGATAAAAGTACTGGTGGACTTTTCACGCATATTAAGAAGAGGAATGAAATGACAAAATTGCCCATAATAATATGTCATTAATTAAGGTGAAAGAATGACTTTCTAGCTATTCAATTCAAAATATTTTCTCTCCATACTTATTAAATATGGAGAGATAATTAGAATAGAAAAGTATGAGATATTTAATGCTACGGGCATAATAGAAAAAAATGTGTAAAAGTTTGGTTATTAAAAGAAAATGGACATTTAACATGGAACTATCTAAAATAGTAATAAGGACTTTTATCATAGGACGGAGGGAGTAGTATATAAGGAGATGTTTGAATGGATTCAGCATTATAATTTGAAACACAATTCTCACCCAAGGGTTGAATATTACAGGGGATCCTATCTCCAACAAAGTCCAATCTCACATAGGGTGCCGGTGCATCCAAGACCTATTGTGAGAGGGACCTTTTTGCGGAAATAGTGATTCCCTAATTAAGTTGAACCTTGAGGTCGACGAGTTCAACGATTTGAAGAAAATTTCCAGTCATAGCTTATTTCGTGCAAATATCCAGATATGGCTACTTCCTGAAATACCTTTAGTAAGCAATATGAAAACCTGAGGAAAGATTTTAAGTCACTAAAGAATGCAAAGTCAATGCCAGAAGGCTAATTCAATTGCAATTACAATTTGTAAAACCTGAAAATTCGGACACTTTATTGGCTTTAAACATGAATGACTATATGTTATCTTTCATGGAGTTCAAAATGTGTTTATTCTTGTGCACGTATATAAGATACATGGTTCTGTTTTCGCTTACAGTTTCATTAAGATAACTTACTTGGATGATTTTGTTGCAACAATTCGACAAGATGATATCCAACACATAAATATTTTATTTCGGCAAAACTATTGAATTGGCCATCATAGTTGACACGTTTTACTGATTTTATAATTGAACTTTTAATTTTTCAAATTACATCACTAATCTAATTATTATTTTCAAATTGAGTCACTCCGTTAAAAAAATTAAATAAACGTTAATTTTTATCTACGTGAATTTTAAAAAAAATACAAAAATAAAAAATATTACTTATCTGACAAAAAAAAATAAAAAATAATAATAATCAAAACATCTTTTTATAAAATAGATCTAATCATCTTCTTATCTAGGTTCCTTTTATTCTTCATTAAAATAGATCTAACCAAAACATATCTTTATCAAAATAAAAGAAATAGATGTGCACCTCCCCATATCATCGTCATCATAATCTCGCCTAAAACCCAAACACTCTGTCTCATCTTGTTCATAAAAAATAAAGAAGTAGATCTGCCAAAAAAGTCTCCTTCAAATCTAGTTAGTCACCTCTTATCGTCTCTCCCCCACAGGCCAAATACATACACAACAGAGTCCTCTCCTTTTTGAACTTTTGATTTTGCTCCACGTATTCAGATTCACACATGACACAACACGAAGAAAACAACAATCAATCACCAAGTACAATTACACAACACGTTTTTTAGATCTGTTCTTCGAGGAGGGTGGAAGGATGTGGATGGCGAGGAGGCGGCTACAGTGGTGAAGAGGGGGATTTAGGCGACAGTTTTCTGCAGATTTGGATTTTGGTTCAGTAAATTTAGGGGTATTTCTTGGTAGAGAGCGAAAGTGATGGCAGGAGGTGCAGCAGGTCCAGCAAAAGCGGAAGAGGCGGCGCCGCACCCACCCAAAGATCAGCTTCCCAATGTTTCCTACTGCATTACCAGTCCTCCCCCATGGCGTTCTCTGTTTTAATGTATTCTTCCATCTGTTTAGTATATTCTGTAAACTTTTTTTTTGGTTTTTATTAATTAGAAGTTTTGGATTCCTTCTGGCAACTTGTCTGAATCTATTGTTAGTACTATGATTACATATGTATAAAGTTATACTGGGAAGCTTTAGGTTCTGATTCTTTTTATTTTTGGGAAAGATGAAGATTTTTTTAGATATGTTTTTCCATAGGTAATCTGATAAATTTAATTAATTAAAAATTTAATTGATTATATATTATTATTTTGATGATGTAATGTTTTTTATTTATTTTTTTGTCACATGTAATATTTTTAATTTTTGTATTTTTTTTCAGCGCCACGTCTGTCTATTTTTTTTTTTAACGGAGTGACTCAATTTGAAAATTTTAATTAGTTCAGTTAGTTAATTTGACAAATTAAAAGTTCAATAAAGTATTCAGTAAAACGTGTCAACTTCAGTGATTAAATAATTAGTTTTGCCATTTTATTTCCTACTTGAGAATGGGAGCTTAGCAAGTAACCTGCCTGAGTTTGATAACCGTCGGGTAATCCCTGAATAAATGAATGGGCATTTGCAGATTTGGCAGCTTCAATTATCTGATCCATATTGGCACATTCTTTACCATATAGGATATTCAGAGCTATAGTTGTGGCAAACAATGCTGGTTCTTGACTAACCAACCCCATCTGTTCCCTCAACCATTTCAACTGGATATTCTTCAAATCATGTCCATCTAACAATATCTTGCCTATCCCATTCATAAACCATAAATTTATTGTTAGAAATTTTATCATTAGATATCAAAAGTCAACTAGTTCCTCTTCAAGTAAAAGCATATAGCAGGAAAAGGAAAATGACTCTCCCAGAGTAGTTTTTTATACCTGAATAAGGATCATAGAATCGTTGAACCATGGAAATGATCGTACTTTTTCCTGAACCACTAGGACCAACAACAGCAAACGTTTTCCCAGCATCTACTGAAAAGCACAGATCCTCAAACACCATTCCTGGCCGAGATGGATAAGAGAAACAGACCTCACAAAATTCAATTTGTCCATCCAATTTTGGCAGCACTATCCCTTCATTTGATCTTTTGGTAGAATTGGAATCTTCTTCAATCATGCTTATGATATTCGTAGATGCGGTCCGACCTTTAGCAATAGCAGCGAGGTTTGGAGCAGCCTGACCAAGAGCACTACAGAAACATAATTTCTGAATTTTTTCAGGTAACAGATTAGTAACAAGTTACCTAAATGAACATACTTGTTATCATTGATAGGGGACTTACAATCCACTGAAGATGACATTAATAACTGTTGTGAATGCTTTCCCACCATTTGTGTCTCGATGCCTGACAAGTATGCTGGCATACCAGAGAAGTAATGCCCAAGAACAGAACAAAAGGCCATATGTAAAGCCCACACCAATGCCTTTAGCCATCCCACTCTTCTTCCCCAGATTGAGGGCATTTTTAAGTGATCTAGAGTATGCCTCAATTGCTTGGTCCTCACCCACAAATGAGTACACAGTACGAACTTGTGAAATAATCTGATCAAAACAGAAGAAGCAAACAAGTTATTCTTCACGAATTAAACAAACTGACAAGATTGATAATGAAAATTTAGGGTGTCTTGATAGTCAAACGTTGACACAACAAAAGTACAAATAAGACGATCATTCTTCCTTGCCTGTCCCCTTACATACATGGACACATTATTGCCAGTGCATACACTACTTCTTCACTAAATTACAGCATAGTCTATGGTTAACTCCCATACAAACTAGGACTTGGTACAAAGCAAGAAATCTCCTCGTTCCAATCTTCACAATACACCAAAGCGGGATATCTAGCTGAGAATGCAATAACTGCTCCTTATTTCAACAGCGCTTCATCTTGTTAGTTGTTACTTCATTCTTACCTCCTCTGAATCTCTATAGGAATATGTGGTTCTCAGCCACTCATGAGACATCATCCATAAGGAAATTAATTATCACAGACACACACTATATTCTAAGATATGCAGTAGAGCAGCTCTCCTACAAGATTTTAGGTTGCTGCCCTGTTTGACACCCACATCTTTATCAATCTGTGGTACTAGATATCAGTGTCGGACTGTTAATCCATTCTTGAATCATACGTCCTTTCCCGATTAATAGACTGACAGGGTGGTGTCACTAAGGATGATATTGAGTTCTAATAGTTTTGTACATACTGCAACAATGAGGGATTGCAAAGAGCATTGGATCTCGCTCCAAAATCCAAATTTATTAGGATACACTTTAGCAATCTTAAAAAATTTCGTTAGTAACAACAGGTATCAATATTTTAAGATGAGGAGAGACGCATGTTCTTACCTCTTCCGCAATTTTCCCAGCTTCAGCATAAGCAGCCTCACTTTTTTCTGACAATGTAGACATAATAACTGTATAACCTCCTCCTGCAACAGCTATCAATGGAACAACGGCCAATGTGAGAAGCGTGAGCTTCCACACCGATGCAAATCCTACTAGAAATCCCACAAAAAATTGGGAAAGATAACGTAAACTGTGGCCTATCTGTGAAAAATACAAAGAGGAAGTGCCATATAAGGACAGCAGTCATATAACAGTAAGTAATCATAATAAACATGCCCAAATGTATCAACTAGCCCAGCTGGTAAATTGTCTCATAGTTGTACCACAGACCTAGCATTGGTTCTGGCATTCATCCAGGTTGGATAGTTCATGGGTAAGAGAAGGGCTAACCAATTGTGTACTACATAATTACCACTGGAGCAAAAGATAAAGTCAGGTAGAGGAAACAAGATTTTAAGCTATGTCTTCAAATAGTTTGCTCATGTACCTTGTCACCTATTGCATCTTGCACCAGTATTGCATCACTTGAGATGTGAAAAATTATATTTTTATCCCTCGCTTCGGTATCAAAAAAATTTATATCCTTCCTCAACACTGATTGGAGATACTTGAATCGCAAACAAGCTGTCTGCCTTTCCCCAGTTTGTGTCCAACACGCAACACCTGGAAACCACAACACAAACAGGATGATATACTGTACTACTAGGAGAGAACAGCATATCAGTTGGCAGGAAAGAGATTTATTCACATATGACAGCCAAACTATGTTAATAAAAATAGCAACTTACCAATCCACGCTGATATCAGAACAACTAGTCCAAGATAAACTAGGTAGAGAGCATGCTGCATAAAAGAAAATGTAGCTGTGAGTGCCTATCTCCTCAAATAGGCTTTAGAAATTAGGCACAGTTGTTTAACCAGATGAATATACAGGCTGAGACAAGGTGATGTACATTAAATTGTCCTACTAGGTCTGGCAGGTCACTAATTTGTTAGATGATTACAGCCTTTATCCTCCTGGTATCACTAAAAACTACCCTGTTAGTGCATCCGCAACATGAAATGGATACTTTCCACTAACATCACAGGCACCAAAAAATTCTGTTTATCTCGGCTATACGATTCTGATTCTTCAGAGAATGCTTTAAGAATTGAATGCATAAACATAATATTTACAACTTTTAATTAATCTAACTAATTGTATTTTTCAGGCTCAGTAGCCTCAGTCTACCAATTGGAATCCAACAATCAGGGGTCCTAATCCACATCTCATGTTGACAAGATCAACAGGATTACTATATGAATACTGGAGGAAATTCTTCATGGCAACTCACTGTTGTAGTCCGATACAAGTGCTACACCTTCATCATGAAAGGTCTAATAGACATCTAAGTTTAGGACAAATAAGAACAGTAGACATGAAAATTGAGAAAGAGGTAGTAACAAGCAACATTATTCTGATCAACTCAGGCTGAAGATAAATTGTTTATCCTCAACTCACGAGAATCAGGATAAAAACCAACAGGTCCAGAGAGAGAGAGAGGACACAAACCTTGGAAACCTGCAAAGACGATCTATGAGGATCTAAAGACATATGTCCCAAAGAGTCGATTAAACGGCCAAACAAAATGAAGAAAACAGGAAGTGCAGCACCATGGATGCAGGCTCCAACACTTCCAAAGAACATCAAAAAGTAGTCAGTTGTATCAGCTGCAGTAAATAGGCCAAAGAATGAAACAGTCTCTTTCCCGCTTAAGTTTGAATTGGACAGGTTCATTTTTGAAACAGTGTTCTGGTCCGAATTTGGCTTTGAGGGAAGTTCCACTTCTCCCATTGTGAATTAAGTTTCAGAGAAAGATGGAAATGCAGAATGAAAGGTATTTGGGTCATGGAGTGCTTGTGCAAGGGAGGAGGTTCCCGCCAATAAATGAAATGATTTATAGTTGGCCAACCAACAATTTGACGTCTTCACTGTAATTTGAAAATTACCATTTTTGATGTAAGGTTCTTAAAGGAAGCATCAATTTTGACTCACAACCGACACCACCATATTTGACATTATCCTCATTAAAGACAACTACCTAACCTTTATGCCCCTTCCAGTTATTCATTCAATAGTGTCTGTGTAGCAACTTCTATTTTTCCTACAATGATCATTGTTGCGGACCCTCTCACTTAATTGTACTACTAAGGAGTCAAACTGACAACCACCAAACAATGTGATCAATTTCATGAAAGGTATGAACTCTGTGTACAGGGTACTGTTCCTATATCAAAACCAATGTTCTATGACTAGAGAGTTTTACTGAGTGGAGTCAGTGAATGATAATTTAATCTTTTCACCTCTTGGAAACATCTAGGAACAGCATATGGTTGATTGTCCAGATTGGCTAATAAACTGACTCAAGTTTCTGCTACAGCTGGTTCGTACATTTGTGGACTTGCACTGCTGGATCTCTAGTCACAATCTTTACTCTGCACCCAAGTAAAACTAAGTATGAATATAGTTCAGAGGATTACAATAAGATATACCGGCAACATCAATCAAGGCATTGCCAGCACATATGAGAGAAACTCTGGCCGTCAGGGTACAAGAGCAGTGCTGCATGGGCCATCTTTAAAGGATATATGATCAGAAGTCCAATGGTGTTACGATCCTTAGTCACCAATCGTAGCAGTACAGATTTAAAGGCATTACACATTAAGATGAAAGAAGGATTTGGTTGAAGGAAACAATAGAATATAGCGGACATGAGAGGCTGACCAGTCGCCAGTCAATACTGCGTATTTTATCTCACTAAAATTTATACTCTCACTGGCATATGAGAAATGCCTGCAGGATCAAACCTACCTGCCAAAAATGAGTATTAATCTACACATAATCATGGGAGTCATTCTCGCCTTTTGCTGAGAGTAACATTACTTCTAATTTTGTAAGTTGTTACATATTCCAATGAGGTGATTACCATTTTATTAGCAGTTTTTTATAAAGGAAAAGGAAAAGATAATCAACAAAGGCATGCCATGATGCCATTCAATATTAACCTGCACACTTTCAAGTGCATAATTTCCATCTTCGGCATCACAGAACTTTAAATTTTTAATCACTGTAATTTACACAACTCAGACACTAATTTGTAAACCAGGGTGAGTAACAGATCTTTATTATCAATTGTAACACAATTAAACCATTCATATTCAATTTTACAACTTCAATGACCTCTAGAATTATTTTTTTAATGTGTTTCCATAACCATACCCCCTCATAAATGTGGGCAGTTTTTTGCAAAATATTACCCCTTCAGGGAATTTTTTGAAAATTAGTGCCATTAATGTCAAAGCTCCAAAAATCACTATTTTATGACTAGTTCTATGTATACGAGTCACTAAAACTGCCAAAAAATAGAAACAATAGTTTCAGTCACGGATGATATTTCGTACAGCTAGGAAATAAAAACAAGTTCCCAGATCAGTATAAATAAAATGAAACACAGTTATGTAACTGCCCAGTTAAGAATATAAGAGCAGCCAAAATAGGCATGTTTGGGAATTAAGTCGAAGTAAACCACACACAAACCTTAAAAGGAAAATATCAGAGGCCAAACTCTGAATCTCCACTACATCAAAATAATGGGTTTACAATAATCCTCTCAAGTTTTACGCCTTAAAACTTGAGGTTCCATAATACTGCGACACAACTTTTTGCACGGACTAAAAGCTGCAAAACCCTCCCACTCGCAATACAACTTTTTTGCACGGAATATAAAAACTGCAAAAACTCTCTTCCTCGCACAAACACAAAATCCACTCACCCTCTCTCAACTCTTAGAATGCTACATGACTTTGATTGTGCTACACTTCAACAACTCAAAATTATACTCTATTTATAGAGTACCTACATACCTCATCTTCCTATTCAAAATAGGACACTTCTAAAATAAAATTTCTACTACAAATTGATTTCTTTCTAAAATAATACTCCTATTAAAAATAGGATTTTTTTTTCCTTTCCATATTAGCAATTCTTTTTAGAATTCGAGGAGTATCCCAACAATGTCCTCGTGCCTCCAAGTTTCAACAGAATTAAATGATACAGATGAAAGTAAAACACTTGAAGAGATATCAACTGTAAGATATGCATAGATACACTTTTAACAAAGAAATAATGGAGTTTGTTGAAGTTGAAGTAGAACATGGAAGTGAAGCATGATCATTAATGACAACACCACCGCCTGTATTCAATTTTCCCATCTGCCCAACAAACTGGGTTGGTATGGTATAATTCATGGTTTTGAAGCTAAGGGATTTAGTTGAAGATGTTATCTGTAATATATAGTATTATTTAATAATGCATATAAATATAATAATAATAAATTATGCAAAACATAAACAATGTGTAAAATGAAAAATATAAATCCGAGTCCTTTGAATTCACAAAGTCTCCTTAAAGCAAATTTATTCCCCCACAGATGCTAAGGGTTAATTGAATAATTGCTTCCCAAGATAAAACGGATTTCAATTCTTAATTAGTAGCATTACAAAATTAAGAATTCATCGAACCAAAATTTATGTTATGTACAGAACTTTTAATAATGATGCAAATGATGTATATGAATAGAAATTATTTCTATAATAATGATGTATACAACTTACGGTACAACACTTGGAAGGAAAAATGAAGACAAGTTGCACATACTTTGCCAACAAAGAGAATGAAATTGGAACAGGAATCTTGAGAATGAACAGGGACGAGATATTGTTTTGTTTTTTGAAAATGGGAAAAGAAACTTCTAGTTGCTGCAAAATTTTTCTCTCTCATAATATGCACCCAACTCCTTTTTTTTTATAGAAAAGATTGTTAGTTTATTACCGTTGGAAAATTCCACAGAACTTTTTTATTGTATACTGCCATGTTCCTTTTTGATATATAACTTAATAAAAATCTGATAATTAACTAAACAGATTTTATTCAAAAAGATACCCGACCCGAATGCGACCCGACAATTTTCTCATTCAATTCTTAATGGATTTGAACACATAAATATATATTTTATTTGAACACATAAATATATATTTTATCAAACCCATTTCCAACAATCCCCCACATGAATGTAAAATTGGCTTTACAATATGCAAAATATGTTATGAATATGCAGACACTAGTTCGAGTACATGAGAAAAGATATTTCATCAGGTTAAGTAGCCTAGTGGCTTTGAACTTGCCCTAGTAAAATCTATCGGATTTACTCGGCTAATCAGTAGACTTGATGTCTTTGAACTGTCAGCTTTTTGTGTAAACCAAGACAATAGAATTCACAAAATATCTCTTCGGACATAATTGGTTCTCACGTTTGTGTTCATTTTGGCCTTGAAACACCTCTTGGTTCCGTAAGTATATTAGAGAATTCAGTCTTCATAATTCTCACAGAAGTGGCCCCCTTCTTACTCACGTAGGTGACTTCTATCAAGAGTATCCTGCAATACCCCACTTGAACATATTTCAAGATATAAAAGTCATTAAAAGCGTAACTTATCCTGATTCTCGCGGCAGATGTGCACTGTCTCATCTTAGGAATGGTTAGGAGTAAATATCTCCTCAGTGCTTTACGGAGTACTACATAGTTCGGTTTGCCCATTGAACCTAGATCTTGGGATCTCCAGTCAGCTAGGTTGGGTTGCCACTATGACGACTCTTATTTAAACAGTAGGCTTTAAACCCATTCCCCTTGATGATTTTTCCACTTGCTCTCTTGTTAAACCTTTCGTAAGCGGATCCGCAATATTATCTTTTGACTTTACATAGTCAATTGAGATAATTCCATTTGAGAGCAATTGTCTAACGGTATTATGTCTTCGTCGTATATGACGTGACTTACCGTTATATAAATGACTCTGTGCTCTTCCAATCGCTGATTGGCTATCACAGTGTATACATATAGCTGGCACAGGTCTTGACCAATTTGGAATATCCTCTAAGAAATTACGAAGCCATTCAGCTTCTTCTCCAGCTTTGTCTAACGCAATGAATTCTGATTCCATTGTAGACCTTGCAATACACGTTTGTTTTGAGGATTTCCAAGATACTGCTGCACCTCCAAGGGTAAAGACATATCCACTTGTGGATTTCGAGTCTTTATTGTCAGATATCCAATTAGCATCACTATATCCTTCCAATACTGCTGGATATCTTGTATAGTGCAGTCCATATTTTTGAGTATGTTTTAGGTATCCTAAAACTCTCAAAATTGCTTTCCAGTGATCTTTACCTGGATTACTCGTATACCTACTTAGCTTACTTACCGAATAAGCTATATCTGGTCTAGTACAGTTCATGACGTACATTAAACTGCCTATTATACGAGAATATTCTAGTTGAGATATGCTATCACCTTCATTTTTAGCTAGATGAAGATTTATATCAACTGGGGTCTTATTTAGAATTATATTATACTTGTTAAATTTTTCAAGTATTTTCTCAATGTAATGAGATTGAGATAATATAATTCCATCAGAGGTTCTAGAAATCTTGATTCCTAAAATTATATCAGCAATCCCCAAGTCTTTCATGTCAAATCTATTTGACAACATACGTTTTGTTGAGTTGATAACTTCATTGTTGCTACCCATGATTAACATATCATCCACATAAAGACAAACAATGACATATTCCTTTTGAGTGCTTTTGACATAAACACATTTGTCACACTCATTGATTTTAAACCCATTTGATAACATTACATTATCAAATTTCTCATGCCATTGTTTTGGTGCTTGTTTTAATCCATACAAGGATTTAACAAGTTTGCATACTTTCCTCTCTTGTCCAGGAGCAGTGAAACCTTCAAGTTGTTCCATATATATTTCTTCATCTAATTCACCATTTAGGAATGCAGTTTTTACATCCATTTGATGTATTTCAAGTCTATTTAAGGATGCTATTGCTATTAGCATTCGAATAGATGTAATTCTTGTAACAGGTGAATAAGTGTCGAAATAATCTAATCCTTCCTTTTGTCTATAGCCTTTAACAACAAGCCTTGCTTTGTATTTATCAATTGAGCCATCAGCTTTCAACTTCTTTTTGAAGATCCATTTATACCCTAAAGGTTTTGAACCAGGTGGAAGATCCACCAGTTCCCACGTATGATTTTGCATAATGGACTCAATTTCGCTATTAATTGCTTCTTTCCAATGAGAAGCATCAGGAGAGGATACTGCTTCCTTGTAGGTTCGAGGATCGTTTTCTAACAAAAATGTTAGAAAATCCGGACCAAAAGACGTTGAAGTCCTTGCTCTTTTGCTACGTCTAGGTTCATCCACTACAGACTCTTTGTCTATATTTCCAGGATTATCACTAGTAGCATCCAAAGGTCTTTTGTTCGAATTTGAATTATTATTTCCATTATATGGAAAAATATTCTCAAAAAATGATGCATCTCTTGATTCAATAAATGTATTAACATGAATATCGTTAATTTCAGATTTATGAACAAGAAAGCGATAAGCACTGCTGTTATTTGCATAACCTATGAAAACACAGTCAATTGTTTTTGGTCCTATCTTAACCTTTTTAGGTTTAGGAACCATTACCTTTGCTAGACACCCCCACACTCTTAAGTATTTATAGCAAGGTCTATGACCTTTCCATAATTCATAAGGGGTTTTGTGAGTTTTCTTATGAGGCACTTTATTAAGAATATAATTGGCAGAAAGCAAAGCTTCCCCCCACAAATTCTGGGGTGCTCCAGAACTGTTTAACATAGCATTCAACATTTCTTTCAACGTTCGGTTCTTGCGTTCAGCAATACCGTTAGATTGAGGTGAATAAGGAGCTGTAGTTTGGTGAATAATACCATGAGTAGAGCAAATCTCTTCAAATGGTGATTCATATTCACCACCTCTATCGCTTCTTATTGCTTTAATCTTTTTGCTAAGTTGATTTTCAACTTCATTTTTATAAAGTTGAAACATTTCTACGGCCTCATCTTTGCTTCTTAGCAAATATATATAACAATATCTTGTGCAATCATCAATAAAGGTTATGAAATATTTTTTCCCACCTCTAGTTTGCACAAACTTTAAGTCACATATGTCAGTGTGAATTAAATCTAGAGGTTCAGTTTTCCTTTCAACTGAGTGAAAGGGTAATCTTGTCATTTTTGATTCCACACAAATTTCACATTTATGTTTTAGATTAATATCAAATTTAGGCAAGAATTCTAAATTAATTAATCTACGCAAAGTATTATAATTAACATGTCCTAATCTAGCATGCCATATGTTTGAAGACTCTAACAAGTAAACAGAAGAATTAATTTTATTATTATCAATAGACTTCGGTACAACAGTCATAACATTCATCTTAAAGAGCCCATCATTCATGTAGCCCTTTCCTACAAACATATCATTCTTAGTAAGTACAAACTTATCAGACACAAACACCAACTTAAAGCCATTCTTGCTCAGAAGTGACCCAGATACTAGATTCTTGCGAATATCTGGCACATGAAGCACTTCATTCAAAGTCAGTTCTTTGCCAGATGTCATTTTCAGTACAATCTTTCCACGTCCTTGAACCTTTGAACTTGAGGAGTTTCCCATAAAGAGTTGATCATCATTTTCTACTGGTTTGTAAGTAGAAAACATCCATTTGTTGGAACATATATGGCGAGTAGCTCCAGTGTCTACGTACCACTCTTTAGGGTTTCCTACCAAATTACATTCAGATATAACTGCACAAAGGTTCATGTCTGAAACATCTTCAGAAAGCTTCTCCAGTTCTGTCACATTTGCTTGTGACTTTTGTTCTTTCTTGAACTTCTTTGGCTTGCGACATTCATTTGATTTGTGTCCCGGAATACCACAATTGAAGCATTTGCCTTTGAATTTCTTCTTGGCCTTGAAAGCTTCTTTGCCTTCACGCTTCCTTTTGTTGTTATTTGGCCTTTGTTCTACAACATTGGCCTTGGCTTCAATGAAATTCTTTCCACTTTTCTTCTCAGATCCTCGATTGTCCTCTTCAATCCTTAGTCGCACGATCAGTTCTTCAAGATTCATCTCTTTGCGTTTATGCTTCAGATAATTCTTGAAATCTTTCCATGACGGTGGAAGCTTCTCAATCATTGCTGCAACTTGGAATGATTCACTTAATGACATTCCTTCAGAATGAATGTCATGTAGAATTACTTGTAATTCTTGAACCTGAGTAATAACTGCTTTGGAATCTAACATTTTATAATCAAGAAATCTACCGACTATAAATTTTTTCATGCCAGCATCTTCAGTTTTATATTTTTTGTCTAAAGATTCCCACAATTCTTTTGCAGTTTGGATTGTACAATACACATTATACAATGTGTTATCTAATCCATTCATCACATAGTTCCTGCAAAGAAAATCTGCATGTTTCCATGCATCAACAGCAGCCACTTTCTCCTTGTCAGTTTCTCCTTCAACAAGAGTAGGACAGTCCTCTTGTAGAAACCTTGTCAAGTTCAACGTGGTGAGATAGAAAAGCATTTTCTGTTGCCAACGCTTGAAATCGGTTCCATTGAACCTTTCAGGCTTTTCTCCATGAGACATACTCACGGCAGGAATGGTGCTTGTAGAAGCCATTTCTGTTATACAGGTAAGACAATTGTCAATAGACAGAAACAAATTTCTGTTTGTACAAGATGTAACAAATTTTGTTTACAAATTTGTTTATGCAGAATATTTATATATTAACACAATAATATATATTAGCAATCAAAATAAACTGTTATTTGAATTTAAAAATAATAACAGAATAATAATATTAATATGCAAACAATTTTCTGTTTACATAAAACACTAATACAATTACAGAATATATATAAACAAAATATTATATATATATCTATTAATCATACAATATTTATAAACATATAAACATGCAATTTATTAACATGTAATTTATATATTATAACAAAATATATAGACCAGTCAACAATAAATTTTGTTTACAAAATTTCTTTTGTTGAAAATTTGTTTACAATTTTGTTAACAATTTATATAGATATTAACATGCAATAATTACTGTAAACAATTTTAATGTCACATTTAGAGGTTCAGTAAAATTGACATAAAACTGAAATAGGTAATATATAAATATATATTCAACTAACATGTAAAAACAAATATTATTGTTTCCAGAAATGCAATTTCATAAAACAATTTAATTAAGCACCAGCACTTAAAATTTGCAAAAAACAGTAATAGCACTTAAAAACAAAACATGCACAAACTTATGCTGAAATTTGCAAAACCAATGTATTCCCAGAAGTTTGTATTCTGTTTTTATATAAAAACAGTGTAACAAAATTTTCAGAAATTTAATAAACAAATACAGTTTTTTCAAAACAAAATTTATTTTATAAAACAAATTGAAAATAACAGAATATAATAATATATTATAAATATTTACAGATAACATATAAATATTTAAACAGAATATTAATAAACAGAAAAAATATTATCACGGATAATATAAATAATAGCAATTAATTATAGCAATTCTTATGACGTTAAACAATTAATATTCTGTTTGAAAGAACCAAACATTACAACACATATTCAAATGAAGCATCAATATTAAAACATACGTGTCTGTTGGTTTTGGTGCACACTTAAATGAAGTTATCATTCATGACAATATTTGGAAATACACTTAAACACTTAAATATTTAAATATCATGCATAGCATGGTTAGATATTACATGCATAGCTAACAGAATATCCAGAAAACGGAACATATTACATGCATCGACAAGTATTTGCAGAATATAGAAAAGTGACATATTTTTTTTTTCCCAATGCAAAATGAATCGCGAAAATGGATAAATAATTAATCACTAACTGAAACAAATATTTGCAGAATTTCACATAAAACGACTTTCTGTTCATATAAACAATACTATAATTACAGAAAATATAAATTTGCTTTAAGATTGTTATCTGTAATATATAGTATTATTTAATAATGCATATAAATATAATAATAATAAATTATGCAAAACATAAACAATGTGTTAAATGAAAAATATAAATCCGAGTCCTTTGAATTCACAAAGTCTCCTTAAAGCAAATTTATTCCCCCACAGATGCTAAGGGTTAATTGAATAATTGCTTCCCAAGATAAAACGGATTTCAATTCTTAATTAGTAGCATTACAAAATTAAGAATTTATCGAACCAAAATTTATGTTATGTACAGAACTTTTAATAATGATGCAAATGATGTATATGAATAGAAATTATTTCTATAATAATGATGTATACAACTTACGGTACAACACTTGGAAGGAAAAATGAAGACAAGTTGCACATACTTTGCCAACAAAGAGAATGAAATTGGAACAGGAATCTTGAGAATGAACAGGGACGAGATATTGTTTTGTTTTTTGAAAATGGGAAAAGAAACTTCTAGTTGCTGCAAAATTTTTCTCTCTCATAATATGCACCCAACTCCTTTTTTTTTATAGAAAAGATTGTTAGTTTATTACCGTTGGAAAATTCCACAGAACTTTTTTATTGTATACTGCCATGTTCCTTTTTGATATATAACTTAATAAAAATCTGATAATTAACTAAACAGATTTTATTCAAAAAGATACCCGACCCGAATCCGACCCGACAATTTTCTCATTCAATTCTTAATGGATTTGAACACATAAATATATATTTTATTTGAACACATAAATATATATTTTATCAAACCCATTTCCAACAGAAGAGGCCCGTACCTGGGCCACTAATGATCTTTAAGCCTTTGGACCCTCTTGCATTGTCAAGGAAGGAAAATGTGAGTGCTGCAATGGTTCATGACAGTAGTCTTTTTGGCATAAGAATCATAGAGGCCAAATATCAAACAGGTAATGGACAAAAACGAAACACCTCTTTTGAGATAAAAGAAAATGAAGCGAGAGGGGAAAGTGGGACCAAAAAATATACAGGAAACCCAAATTCCACAAACTTTTTTTCTTATAGCATAAATCTTCAAGATAATTATTGCAATTTCCTTTTTCTGATACGTACTATTACTAATAGTAAAATATGTCAAGCAAATAACTGGTGAAGTAATGTTTTGCTTAGAATGGAACTGGGAAAAAAATAAATTAAAACACTAAATTTATTTGCCCAAGTTTAGCTAAAGTTTAAACATCTAACGAATTGAGTTAATAAACTCTGTTCCGAGTAATAAAAAACATAATCCAAACATTTATAAATTTTAGTCCTAAACACAGTAGACTTTAATAACAAAAGTTGAATAATGATTACAACATTTGTACAAAGTGAAATGTCTCATTTTAATTTATTCAATTTTATCGTATATATTTTTATCTTTGATATCATTTTGTATTTGTCTAGTATTTCGTTTTACGGTATTACTTGTATTAGGCAATAGTTATTATCATATGCTGGGTTCGGAAGTTACATTACATATATTACATGTCTGTCGGTATAATGTGCTGTGATATTTAATATCAATGGCAAACTATTCCTTTCATCAATTCATTCAGAGCTTTTTACAATAACAAATTCGTCCACCAAATCAGACGTTATGGACTATGGAGAACAGACCGACTCTAATTATATTGGTCGGCCTAGTCCGAGTAACCTTGGAAACAAATGATGGGTTAAGGATTAAGTTCATGGTCAGTTTGGTATACAAGACTCCATCTTGATGAAAGCCCACTGATCCCAGATGGAGTATGTTTTGGAGGGCAAGCTCAAAATAAGGCTTAATAGCAGTTGGGTCACTATAGTTCATTATATATGTTTGTATTTAAAAATTATACTTGTCATAACATTATTAGTCTCGGAATTATAATTCTTGCAAAGTTATTGATATACAAATAGAGTTGAGATCTTTTTGCGCAACACGGTCCAATTCACATATTTTCACTTAATGTTATATGTCCCTAATTTCCTATCGCCCAAAAAAAATTCTTTTTGAAACCAAATAAACTTGGGGAGAAAATATAAATATAAAAAAGGAAGTAAATTTCAACCAACCAAGCATATTACCATCTATTTACACCCCAAGTCTAACCTAAGCGACTGTATTAACAATATAACATCACTGG
Organism: Panax japonicus; assembly: GCA_020205505.1. Classification (NCBI taxonomy): domain Eukaryota; kingdom Viridiplantae; phylum Streptophyta; class Magnoliopsida; order Apiales; family Araliaceae; genus Panax; species Panax japonicus. The sequence goes on along the minus strand of CM035091.1, from coordinate 4,334,769 downwards.
CGTATAATGACGATTGACAAGTATTTATGGAAGACGTAGAATTCGTCGGAGATTGTATGTTGCTCCGGCATCGATCACAGCAGTAGCCTCGGTATATTGCTGCTGAGCTTCGGTATGAGTGAAAAAGTCGCCAAAGGCAAGCTGGTCGGTGGAGGAGAGAGAACACTAGACACAACCGAACCTGAAAACTCGACCACCTGATAATTCCTACCATTGTTGGAGTTACCTGAAAATGAAACCCTAGGAACATCATCCGGGTGGGGTTTAAACCTATTTATCGACGATATAATCATAGAATCAGACGAAACTTTCATATATTCATGATTTGATTTTTCTGTTCCGGAACTGGCAATCGAATAGTTGGAGCGAGAAAGCGACTCTACTCACCGAAAGCGAGTTGTCACAGTCAGCATGCATGCCGCATGTAGAAGGGTATCTGAATCACCATTTATGTCTTCTGCTATTATTTTACGAGTCCTTCTAGGGACATTTTTCTAGTGATCTTTTTTTTTGTTTTTTCCGTAGTACCTCTCAAAAAATATATGATATTTATTCTAATTAGAATTTTTACAGAAAATAGTATTTTAGGTGTATATTTCTTATTTTTTGTATGTATCCAAATTACACATAAAACACTATTTTTTATAAAAATTTCAGTTGGAATAAATACTATACATTTTTTAAAAAATATTACAAAAAAAACGAAAAAAAAGTCAGTAGAATATCACTAAAACAATGTCCCCTAGACTTATTGTTATTTTATTTGCCTTCAACATCTATTTTTAATGTTACATCAATAATGTTGCAAAATGATGATAGGTTTGGAACTTAGAGAAAGAAAGAAAAACCAAGATATTTCTTATACTGGCCCATACTAACACTAATAATTGTTTGGTTAATGGCATACAGAAGTGGAATACTGGAGAAATCAATTATGTATGATATATATATATATATATATATATATATATATATATATATATATAAAATACCGGTTTTATTCATTGTTACATCGATTTTAATTTTAATTTTTCTAGAATTATATATAATAGTATATGTAAAATATAAAGAACTGATATTTTCACAAATTTTTTTACAAGAATATTTAATAATCCCCACGCGATAAATATTATTTATTTGTGAAAATATTAATTCTAAAAAGACATTAGTTTTATTTTTGTACCAAAAAGAAAGTTGGGGGCATGAAATGAGGGCCTGGGCCACCCATCCATTAATTAGCTTGGCGTGGATGCTAAATTTTTTGAATTATTAGAGGATATTGGGGTGGTTATCCAACGAGCCCAACTGTCACAGTCCTCATTTGTTTCCTCTTTCTCGTCGTTTGGATCGTCTATGTGGCCTTGTCAATGTTTGTGTACTTGAAATAAAGTTCCTTTTCTCGCTTGGGCCTTGGGGCCATTGGGGGACTTGGGGGCCTTGTAGACATGGATTTGATAAAACATCAATATTTCATGGCTGCTCTCTCCCTGTCCCCCAACCACCACCAAACCCTAAAAGCAAATGTTTCAATTTTGGTGTAGGCTCATTCAGTTAGTACCATCCTTATTTGGGTTAAAATTAGTCTAAGCCCAATATTGAGAGAGAAATTTTGTGGCAAATGGTAATTAGTAGGGTCAGACTCAGGGGAACGAAAAAACATACCTACGGAGTAGTATGCGACTACCATAACGGAAAGAGACGACAAAAAGGCACGTGTAAGAAAGTTTCCATCCAAATAAAATGGAATGAGAATAAGAAACAAAGCGGCTCCATATATATATAAAAGTTGCTTTTTTCTATGGAGTTTCGATAATGGGGATTGCGGACCCGACTTCTGCTTATCGATATCAAGACTACTCTGTATGTCAATGTGGACCAATCCAAAACGAGAAGCGTTACCGAATGTCCGACAATTCACGCGCTTGAATTTCTTTGTGAAACCCGGATCGTTGAAACAAAGATTGGCCAATGGCCAAGCATTATAAATGCGCCAAAGATTGATCACGAAAACAAAGATTGCTTTCTCTTTCATAATATTGCCTTCATTTGTCTCGCTACCAAAAAATGTCGATCCGTGTAGTATGAAAATGGGTGATGCATATTTCAATAATTAGATTCTTTTTCATCTTCTGGGTTCTGAAATTTCTTTTCTGGTATATTGGTATACGTGTAAAATTTTTTGAGAAAATTGTTGTGGCTACTGGTGATCTGACACAAGACTAGACATGGGTGTACTGAGCACCATAATGGGGGCATTCGGGTTTGGAATGGGACTCACGATTGGCCTTATAATTGGGTATTACCTGTTCATCTACTTCCAACCAACTCATGTCGAGGTCTGTTCCTTCTGTATATGTTCAAATTCATTGTTGTGTATACTTTTTATAGGTTGGCTTGTTTGTGTTATTGTTTTCATTTATCTTTCTCTCTGTATAATAATATTTGTGATTACATTCGATCTTTGCAACTTTTTGTCATTGTTTATAGTTTTTTTGTTTGTTATTTGTGTTTGTTCGTGATGATTATATTCAATCTCGCGTGGATGTTATCATACAATTGAGCATCAGAATATTTAATTTGCTCACGTTAACTTAACAGTGTTGATAAAAGATTTAGCAAATTATTTTGGTTCAAACACTATTAATTAGATACATTGAGGCAATAATGTTGTTTGTGAATTTTACAACAGTTCACTTTTGATTATTCTTATGAATGTATCAGTCTTTGTTATTTTTGTTTACTTGTGAATTATCATAGTAGTGTTTTTTTTTGTGGTAAATATTCTAAATTATCATGTGCTACTATATTGTGGTCAAGTATCGTTTGTCTCATGTTTGTCTTATTGTCGATACTATTTTATCTATTCCTGTTTAGTGCTTTTGCACACTTTCATTTGTTCTAACTTTTTCTTTGTTCAGGATCCTGATATTCGTCCTTTGGTAGAGCAAGACTCAAACACTCTGCAAAGTTTGCTTTCAGAAATACCCATATGGGTGAAAAATCCAGACCATGACCGTGTATGCTCTTACTATTTAAGCATCTTCTTAAACAGTTGTATATAGTTCTAGTGGAATTTTATAGTTTGACAGTCAAACTCGTAACTGAATCTTATGATCTCGCTGCATTTCCGAAGGTACTTACAATTATACTTGTGTGCAGGTTGATTGGCTTAATAAATTCATTGAGGCCATGTGGCCTTATCTGGACAAGGTATTCTTAGCATGTTTTTTAGCTTACGTTTCAAATACTCCATAATCTAGAAGATGAGATACTTACGGTCCAATGTCATCAGGCAATTTGCAAGACTGTCAAGACTGTAGCAGATCCCATTATTGCTGAGCAAATTCCGAAGTACAAAATTGATTCAATTCAGTTTGAAGTTCTTTCTTTGGGATCCTTACCACCTGCTTTCACAGGTTGAACTATTCTCTCTCTCTCTCTCTCTCTCTCTCATACATGGAGACTTGCACTCACTGCATTTATGACATGTCTCACCAATTTTTGGTTTTTTAATTAAGAACATCTCCTTGAGGTCATAGTATAACTACATAATCGAGATGTTAATATGAACTAGGCCGTGGTAAATTGGTGATATTTTCCAAAGTTCAAGTTATGAACAAAGTTGTGTACTTAGGAAATACAAATCTGAGGCTATCTAATTGCAGAAGCCGGAAGATTGTTAAAGATCTTCTGCCTAAAAGCCCCTTACATGATAAGATCATAAGACTTGTTTAATTTGAATGTTTGGAATAGTTTTGTATTACTCTGATTGAAGGAGTTTCAGTCGGTTACTTCATGCCATTTCATGTCAGGAATGAAAGTTTATACAACTGATGAGAAGGAATTGATTATGGAACCCACATTAAAGTGGGCAGGCAATCCTAACATCCTTATAGCAGTTAAGGCATTTGGGTTGAGAGCCACTGTTCAGGTACTGAATCATTTGTTTATGATGGACCCAACCATAATGGGGGGAAAGGAAAAAGCAAGGGAAAAAAAAGACATTATATATTGTCTGTATTTTTCACATAACCAGTATCCATTGTTATTATTACTGAGTCACTGACATTGGAGCGTTTCAGGTGGTTGACTTGCAAGTATTTGCTTCTCCACGTGTCACCTTGAAGCCATTAGTTCCAACCTTTCCTTGTTTTGCAAAAATATTAGTTTCTCTCATGGAGAAGGTGAGTTGTAACTATTGATTTAATTTTGGTTATTGTTGGAGTGGAATACTTTGTTTTTCTTCAAGATTTAAGAGATTCTTATTTGTTTTTGGTTTATATATGCTCCTTGCCGAAGATTTATTATAACTACAACTTGGTTAAGATGACCTTGTGTTATCTTGGCAAAAGACATGACCTAGTTGGAAATATGATTATATGTCTCTTGATCTTGTTTTATCATTTTTGACAACGGGAAGACATTATCCGTGACTTAATGGCCCAATTTGGTTATATATCAAACAGGTTACCATAGTTAAAAGCTCTAGAATCATTGTACTTTTGTATTATATATGACCTATAGTTATAGCAGCAAACTTCTTATTCACTTTTTGATTCTGCAGCCTCATGTTGACTTTGGACTAAAATTGTTCGGAGCAGATGCTATGTCCATCCCTGGTCTGTATGGATTTGTGCAGGTATAATATAGTTTAAATGTAATGATTTATACAGAATTGCAATGTTGCACGCTTCAGCACATTAAAATCATACATGAACTTGTCCCTAGTGGTTTAGAATTGAATTAATTTTTCGGATCCCTCAATTCTTTTCTTCCAGGATCTGATAAAGGATCAGGTTGCAAATATGTATTTGTGGCCCAAAGCGCTTGAAGTACAAATAATGGATCCTGCAAAGTAAGTGTATATATTTATCCTGGATCCCGCTTTAGACAATGTACATATTTAACCAATTAGAAAAACTTCCATTTGGCAGAGCCATGAAGAGACCTGTTGGGATCCTCAATGTGAAGGTTGTGAGGGCAATGAAGCTTAAAAAGAAAGATCTTTTGGGGGCTTCGGACCCTTACGTGAAATTAAAACTTACTGAAGACAAACTTCCATCAAAGAAAACAACTGTGAAACACAAAAACTTGAACCCTGAATGGAATGAAGAATTCAATGTGGTTGTGAAGGACCCAGAATCTCAGGTTCTGGAGCTTTTTGTCTTCGACTGGGAACAGGTATATTTTCTTTCTCATTCAGATGCATTAGTCATCCCAATGCATTCTCTACATGGACATTAATAGAGAATGCATGGAAACAGGTTATGTTGCTGGCATGTTTTTCAGTTTTTGTTTCCTTTTTCTATTAATTTATTTTTCATATAAAACATGGCAATGGCTATGGCTATAGAGAGGAAATATTGAAAACTACTACGTAAACAACAGCCATATTGATCTTGGCCGCATAATTCACCAGTCATCTTACATTTATTATTTTTTGTAATTAGGTAGGCAAGCACGACAAGATGGGTATGAATGTGATAGCAGTGAAAGATCTAACACCTGATGAGCCAAAAGTTGTGACTCTTGATTTGCTAAAAAACATGGACCCTGATGATGTTCAAAACGAAAAATCACGCGGGCAGCTTGTTGTTGAAGCCATGTACAAACCTTTCAAGGGTGATGAGATTCCAAATGACGGTGAAGATAATCAAGTGCAGAAGGCTCCTGAAGGAACACCTGATGGCGGTGGTTTGCTGGTAATTATAGTCCACCAAGGTTCAGATATCGAAGGAAAACACCACACAAATCCATCGGTCCGTCTATTGTTCAGAGGAGAAGAGAAAAGAACCAAGGCAATTCAATTCTTCTTCCCAATCCCAATCCCAATCCCAATCTTACTATTTTATGATTATAATTTATTTTATATAATGCTGGCAAATATCATCATTACATTTTACAGACTCAGAAGAAAAACAGAGATCCAAGATGGGATGAGGAGTTTCAGTTTATGCTGGAGGAGCCACCGACTGATGACCGGGTTCATGTGGAAGTCGTTAGTACTTCGAAGAGGATGGGTCTACTACATCCCAAGGTAAACACAACACACCATTTGTTTTGTTATTCATTTGGGTTCCATTTATATTTCTGCAAACACACAATATATGGGTTGGCTTTTAGCAGCATGCCTAGTCTAATTTAATCTGCCCATTGAATTTCAAGATATTATTATTATTATTATTATTATTATTTACGCTTTCCCTGTTAGGAATCTCTGGGTTATGTGGATATATACCTTTCAGACGTCATTACCAACAAAAGGATCAACGAGAACTACCACCTCATTGATTCAAAGAATGGTCGGATTCAGATTGAGATGCAGTGGAGAACTTCATCTTGAAACTCACTTTTTTTGTTTCCCTCTTATATTTTTGGAACACTTTTCCGAAAAATTACACATATATACTTCATCTATCCCGATCAAGGGAGGGAGAGTATTATTATTAAAAATGATTATGTCAAAATTTGTCTTGCACAAACTTTAATATTCTGAAAGAATATGTAGGATTAATCATATTTTAGGATGGAGAGACTACATTTTATTTGACTTTGAAAAGAGATTTTTCTCCTTTTTTAAAAAAATGTAAGTTGGGGTTTGTTTGATTAATACTGCGGATTAGTGCGTTTGTTTCAAATAAAAATCATTCAGACAATTTGGAATGAATGTCTAAATTTCATATTTTTGGCTGAATGATTTTTTTTTAACAATATTAACTATTATATTAAGTAATATTAAATAAATTTACAACAATTTTGAATTTTTTTAGAAATATAAAATAATAAAAAATTTGTTATTTAGATGTTTCATACATGTCAATTATTAAACAATTTTTTTCATTCAGATTCATATTTATTCAATTTTTATCGAATAATCCTGGGTATTAAAAATATAAGAGTAGTGGGCCTTTAAGGCAGCCCAGCCCAAATATGTGTAATCTAGTAAAGATGTGACGGGTTCTGTCTAGCCCTAAAAGAATTATTAAATGAAGTCGATCCATCCATCCAGTAGGCAGTAGGTGATTGAAAACTGCGAGTCCAAGTGACGTGAAAAGTATTCATGGCTGGATTTTTATAGTCGTTTGGTCCATAATCATCTGGACTCTTGAATAATAGTAGCTATTATCTATCAAACTTCAAACAACTAAATGTAGGTCATCATTCCTCGCGGTAGTTTTTCTCGGATTCGGTTAGTATAAAATTTATTTTTTGATAAGTTGTTCGATTAGTTAATATAGTGCTGTTACACATAGTCTCGTCTGGGTGTCGGCACTTTATTGGTTAATTGATCAACTTATCTAAAAATGAATTTCATGCTAACCACTTCCGTTTTTCTTTCTCTTTTCAAAAAATCATTCTTTTCCCATTAATTAATCAGTATTATAATTTTTTTTAAATTACCAATAATTACAATATTTATTATTTTATTTATTTTAATTTAATTTTGAATTTGAAAAATATTAAATTAATTTTTAAAAGTTATTAGTAATATGTATGTAAAAGAAACCAATCTTATTAGTAGGAGTCCAACGATTTGACAGTTGAGTGATGGAATATTCACTCAGCTAGGCTTTTTTAGGCCCTATTGCTTCCCTTTTAGTCATGCCAATTTTTAGAGCCAAAATCTTTTGTAGAATTGAGATTGAGTATGGAAGTTGGCTAAATCATTGTAATGTTTAAACGTCAAATATACCTTTTTACATTTCTAACACATTTTAAATTCGAATTATAAAATACAGACTTTTCAATAATTCATTTAAAATAGAAAGAATCTTAATTTCTCAAATAAATAATCAGTGAGTTTCACCATCTTCATATTAGACAGACTCATGTAAAAATATCTTTTTAACATATAAAAATATAATTTTTTTAGAAATTATAGAGAAGAATTCTCCGGTGGACTATACGTGCCTAAAAAATAAAAATAAAAATAAAAAATAGTAAATCATCCAACTTGGATTTATCTTTTCTTTTATTTTTCAACATCACTTGTCTGACCCTGATATTCTAATTCTACTACTTCTTGTAGACGCACAATTAATTCTTCTCCCACTCCCACTCCCACTTTAGTCGAGAAAGAGAATACGAATATGTTCTTCCTTCCTTGCAGAGTGGATTGTTAGAGAATCAATGCCATGCCTAAGCCTAAGTGTTCTGTTCATCACAACTTGTGCGGCTTTCATTTTATCTTTAATAATCTATTACTACTAAGAACCAACATTGTGGGTGCCCACTTAATTAACAACTACCTTTTATTCTTGTTTTAAAGCTACTTTTCGTTTCTATATAACTACTCCATTTTATTAGTCCACGCTTGGACTTGTTGACGAACAAACACCAGCATCCATTGCCCATTCTTCATGCTTTATGCTAATTCTTTATTAAAGCCTTATTTTTAAACAATACTATAAAGATAAATCTTAATTCATCACATACTTGTTCAAAATAAAATGTTATGACGAAATAAAATATTCTACTATTGCTAATAATTTAATTTTTTATATATAAAAATAAAAAAATTTCATGTCCGAGTGTTACAACACAAAAATTAACAAACTATTTGGTTGGATGAAAATTGAACAAAAATATTGGATCAGATTAGTATGAAGTTATTTTTTAATAAGTTGATCAATTAGCGAATAAAATACTGACACATATATAATCTTGCATGCGTGTCAGTATTAATTAATTAATTAACTTATTTAAAAATAAACTTTATACCGACTACTCCCGACTAAACATTTGATTTTGATACGAAATGACCATTTCTCCAAAATGCCAAATACTTTTAGAAACACAATCCAAACAAAGCCCAGGAAAGGAGGGAAGACAGAAGAGTCCCTCACAGTCCTTATCCTGCACAAAGTAGACTGACTATGGTAAGAAGAGGTAGCCACTTAGCTACTTAGCTTAGCTTAGCTTAGCTGGCAGGAGAGAGTACCTGAACGAAACAAGGACAAGGATAGTAAACAGCCAGCCCATTCCCATTCCCATTCCAATTGCCAAATGGATGGATGGATGGATGGTGATGGACCCCCACTCCCTTTTAGATAAAAACAAAAGGAGGAGAGTAGACTTTTGCACTCATTAGTCATAGCATCCAATCCAAATGTACTCAGATGTCCGTTTGGGAAAAGACACACACTGCCTTTGCCTTTGCCATGCCCCCAACCCCCATTTACTACTTACAAATCCACTCCTAATTTCTTCTCCACAAACGTGCACTTGATAAAACCCCAAAGCTGACATTAATTGCAATAAAAAAAATATCAAAAATTCATATCAAAATAAATATTTGTATAAACTTAATATTGATTTTTTCAAAATTAATTTTTAATAAATTTATATAATTTATGTCAGTAAAATTATAAATTATTTTAAAAAATATTAATGATTATAAATTTATTATTTTACAATTATAAATTATTATGTTAATTATAAAATTAAAAATATTATAAATTAATCTTCTACATATGCTTTGTTTTTGTAATATGTAATATTATTTTATTTAAGTTTTCATGGTAGTTCTAAAAAACAATTAAGATATAAATTGACAATAATAAAACTTTAATTTCCAGAAAAATTGATGATTTAAAATTTGCTCTATTTTAAGTAATTAAATTATCACATTTAATCTTTATCTGCTGCCAACTCTCAAGCATTTGCCTTGCCTTGAGAACAAGGTAACGCCACATCATCAATACAACTGTGGCGGTCTCCCAGAAGACTGCAACGCCATTACTCAGAAACGCCGTCAAAACTCAGAAACTTGGCCCACCGCCGGCAGTCATTACTGTTAGCAAGCTCCGTCAAAACTTAACGGCTAGTAAATGAAACTTAACTCTACGTTATGTGCCGTATGACACAAGCTGAATCGTAGTATTTTGTTTATTCAATCAATTTCGATATTCCCTCACCATTTTGCTGCTATAATAATAGTCGTACACCGCCATTTTCCTTACCGTCCTGCCTGAAAAAGCTCTTACAATCCCACAGAGATTGAGAAAATGAAAACTTCTCCCCTCTCTTCTTTCCTTCACATATTTTCCGTTTTCCTCTTGCTTTCATTTTCTTCTTCAAATGCATACTCAGATCTCCAAACACTGTTAAAACTCAAAGCCTCCATGGTTGGTCCAACCAGTTCTGGACTCCATGACTGGAACGCCAGCTCATCATCTTCTTCCTCCCCGCATTGCTCCTTCTCCTGGAGTTTCATGTGACCACAACTCACGTGTGATTGCGCTCAATATCTCGTATGTTCCTCTCTTTGGCACCGTGCCGCCGGAGATAGGGCGTTTGGATAAACTCGTCAATCTCACTCTCTTCGCCGATAATCTCTCCGGTCCTTTACCCATGGAAATGTCCAGCTTGACCTCCATCAAGTACGTTAATCTCTCCTATAACGTGTTCAACGGCACATTCCCCAGTGCAATGGTGATTACCATGACGGAGCTGGAATCCTTTGATGTTTACAACAACAACTTCACCGGCAAGCTTCCGACAGAGTTCGTGAGCTTACAGCATCTGAAAACTCTCAAACTTGGCGGAAATTATTTCTACGGAGAGATTCCGGAGGCTTATTCTGAGTTTCAGAGCTTGGAGAGCTTAGCTTTACAAGGTAATGCTCTTTGCGGATTAATTCCGCCCAGTTTGTCACGTTTATCCAAGCTAAAAGAACTATGGTTAGGTTACTATAATTCATATTCTGGAGGAATTCCGCCTGAATTCGGGCTATTAAGCTCGTTACAACTCTTGGATTTAGGTGGTAGCAATCTTACCGGCGAGATTCCGCCGAGTTTGGGCAATTTGAAAATGTTGCATTCTCTGTTTCTCCAGTACAATAATCTCACGGGTCATATTCCTTATGAGCTATCTAATTTGGTTAGGTTGATGTCATTAGATTTGTCTATCAATAAACTCACCGGCGAAATACCGGAGAGTTTTTCTGCTTTGACGAATCTGACTTTACTTAATCTGTTTCGTAACCATTTCGTCGGACAGATTCCGGCTTTCGTTGGTGATTATCCTAATCTCGAGGTGTTTCAAATATGGGAGAATAATTTCACCTTTGAACTGCCGGAGAATCTTGGTCGAAACGGGAAGTTGCTACAGCTCGATGTTACTACGAATCATCTTACCGGTATGATACCTCGAGATTTGTGCAAAGGAGGGAGATTGAAGAAGTTGATATTAATGGATAATTATTTCTTGGGACCGATACCGAGTGAACTCGGTGAATGTAAATCATTAACTCGGATTCGTATCATGAAGAATTTCTTCAACGGAAGCATTCCCACCGGGTTCTTTAACATGCCGGTGTTGGAAATGCTCGAGCTGAACGACAATAACTTATCCGGTGAACTTCCGGCGGATATTTCAGGTAATGCACTCCAGAGCCTTGTGCTTTCTAATAACTGGATCACTGGCGCAATTCCTCCAGCTATTGGAAATTTGTTTAAATTAGAGAGATTAGAGCTTCAAATGAACAAATTTGTTGGCAAAGTTCCCAAGGAAATCTCCAATTTGAAGATGTTGTTGAAAATCAACATCAGTGCCAACAACTTAGCAGGAGAAATTCCGGCTTCGATTTCTCATTGTACAAAGCTGATTTTAATTGATTTGAGTCGGAACAGTTTGTATGGTGAAATTCCAACAGAAATTACGAAGCTATCGGACCTGAATGCACTCAATTTATCTCAAAATCAACTGACTGGTGCAATTCCACACGAGATGGGGTACATGAAGAGCCTAACAATCTTAGACATCTCTTACAATAATTTCTCCGGCAGGATTCCGATAGACTGGCAATTGAAGGACTTCAACGAAAGAATCTTCGCCGGAAACCCTAACTTATGTAGCCCGCACCTAAAATTTTGCCCGCCGGTCACAAATACTGCCAACGCCTCTCACAAAGGTCATGCTACGTTGTTTAGCACATCAAATCTCGTCATTACCATAATCATACTAATAACTGTGGTATTACTATTGGTGGTCACTTTTATAAGAATCAGAAAGAAGCGGCTTCAGAAATCACGGGCGTGGAAGCTCACTACATTCCAACGGCTAGATTTTAAAGCCGAAGATGTTTTGGAATGCTTGAAGGAAGAGAACATAATTGGCAAAGGCGGAGCTGGGACAGTGTACCGGGGCTCCATGCCAAACGGCATAGACGTGGCTATCAAACGATTAGTGGGTGGCCGCAACGATCATGGCTTCTCGGCAGAAATTCAGACTCTTGGCAGAATTCGTCATCGAAACATTGTGAGGCTGCTGGGATACGTGTCAAATAAAGATGCCAACTTGTTATTATATGAATACATGTCGAATGGGAGCTTGGGCGAGATATTGCATGGCTCTAAAGGAGCTCATTTGCAGTGGGAGACGAGGAACAGAATTGCGGTTGAGGCTGCCAAGGGATTGTGTTATTTACACCATGACTGTTCACCATTGATCATCCATAGGGATGTCAAGTCAAATAACATACTGCTGGATTCAGATTATGAAGCTCATGTTGCTGATTTTGGTCTAGCCAAGTTTTTGCAGGATGCTGGTGCATCTGAGTGCATGTCATCCATTGCTGGCTCCTATGGCTACATTGCACCAGGTAATTAGCGTAATTCTTCCGGTTTTGCATATAGATTTAAAAATTTTCCAAATTTTGCAAGTCTTGATGATTTTTGAATATTTGACAGTATAATAGTTAAAAGATCATTTGAGAGACTATTTTAATTGAAATTTATGGGGGGATTTTACCAGTGGCTAGTTGACGATAGTTTTTAACTTCTTTTAGCTGCAATGCACTTTAGGTTCTTGCTCTCTTGATCACTTGATGTATACTATATAGGATGTAAATACTTGCAGTGTTTCATTAGTTAAACAAACAAATAATTAAATAAAATATTTATTACAATAGACATTATTACATTATTGTGCTTATTAATCTTCTATAGAAAATTAAAGAAGAATCCATTTTTAAACACACAACTTGATTGGGCTTACTTGGAAACACTACGATCGTGGTTTCTATAATCATATACATTTATATAAATTCACAAGGGATTTCTAAAATACAAGTTGTTGAGTGACATAATAAACTTTGTTGTTTGCTTTTGTATAATCTATGTTTGTGTTTTGTGTGTGATGCAGAGTATGCCTACACGCTAAAAGTGGACGAGAAAAGCGACGTTTACAGCTTTGGGGTGGTGCTTCTGGAGCTGATAGCAGGGCGAAAGCCGGTGGGTGAATTCGGTGACGGAGTGGACATAGTGAGGTGGATCAGAAAAACAATATCGGAGCTTTCTCAGCCGTCTGATGCATCCTCTGTGCTTGCAATATTGGACTCCAGGCTCAATGCTTACCCTTTGACAGGCGTCGTTTATCTCTTCAAGATAGCGATGATGTGCGTTGACGATGAGAGTGCCTCGAGGCCTACCATGAGGGAAGTCGTTCACATGCTCGCCAATCCTCCTCAATCTGCCCCAACTCTCCTGGAATAAGAAGAGGGCGACTAATGCAACTAGGAAATTGATATTTTCACATTATTTTTTGATATTTTCACATGAAAAGTGTTGCTATATATATATATATATAGCAACAGTTGAAATATCATTTTTTATTGTGAATTTATCATTTTCCATACAACTACTATTACTATTTCCTTTTCCTTGATGAGGTAATAACAATAGAATTCCAAGTAAGATTGTAATAAGACTTTTTTCTAGAGCCTAATGGTTGGTCATGTTGCTAAATTGTGTATTTTTAATATATATGTGAATGTCAAATCTAGTTTGTTATGTTTTCCTTTTGTATTACATGATAAATACATGCAATAAATTTTCTTTTTCTGAGAAAAAATGGATAATATGTTGTTTATGACGTATATTCTTGTTTTCAATGTTGAACCTATATAATTCGAAGTTCGAACCCTAAGAAGCCATTGACATTGATATACGAGTGTTCACTTGGATGTTATAATGTCTTCTATTTTTCTAATTATTTTATTTTTCGAGTGTTATTTTGAAGAACGAATGAATTGGACAAGAAAATCGAAGAGACATGGGTGACGGAAAATAGACTAAAAGGCAATTTGCACCCCAAACTTTACACCGTTGTTGACTTTTGCACTCCAAATCGAAAAAAGTGTTAAGTACACCCCAAACTTCATTATACGTAACAAAACGCACACTTTCTTCACTTAACCGGTCAAAAGTGACCGGCTAAGGCTGTAACACAAGTTTGGGGTGCAAATTGTCTTTTAGTCTTAAAAATTGGTAAAAATAATTAATTTTAAATAAAATAATTAAAATAAATATTTGGAATTAATAATTAAATTTTTTTAAACAATTTTTTTTTAAAACAGATTTTTTAAAAACAAAATTGTAAAACAGAATTTTTTTTGTAAAAAAATATATTTTTACAAAAAAAAACAATTTTGTTTTTACAAAAATTGTAAAATAAATTTGTGTTTTACAAAATTGTAAAATACAATTTTTTTTATAAAAAAATTATGTTTTTACAAAAATTGTAAAATACAAAATTGTAAAATACCATTTTTTTACAAAATTGTGTTTAAAAACAGAATTTTTTAAAAACTTGTAAAATAAAATTCTGTTTTTAAAAACTAAAAATGTGAAACCCCAGATTTTATGAATAAAGAATTAATTTTTTCGAAATAATTTTTTTTATATTATGGTGTGAATTTGAGATAATGTTATAGTTGTGGGTAATATTTATAAATTTTGTAAAGTATGCAAGTTGTCATATTATATTCGATTGGTAAGGGAATATTCGTTTTAAACAGGAAATATTTGTACGACGGCACAATCATTGGTGGACCCCACAACAGAATTATTGTCGAATTAAGAAAACGACAAAAATATTTTATTGAAAATAACTGTGACGCCCCCAAAATAGGTCCATTCCATCCAACCCATTTTGAGTCGTCAAATACATGGTACAGAAACAACTACAACTTTTACAACCCATAAACTGTGAGTTTGAATACAATCAAAGCTAGTATCCACAACAGATATTTTGGACGAAAAGAAAAAAAAATATTTTTTTTTGAACAGTACCCATGAACAGTACCCGTGAACAGTACCAGTGATGACAAGTTCCAAATTTGATAAAAAATTCAGACCAATATTCCAATGAAATGATATTAGATGAAGAAAAATTTCTAATCATTTCAGGAATTATAGAAGCAATACTTACCATAGTAAGTTCAAATTCAAAAATACGAGATGAAATAATATCGCTTACACAATATGGAGTATGAAAGGAAATAATATTTCTCATGAGTATTGCAATAAAATAATATCCTTTACCTTAGTAGAAATTGGATTTGACTGAAATATCGGATATTATTCTGAGAAAATCTTGCAGAAAAACTACGCTCAAAATATTCCTATACTCAAGAAAAATACTCACAACACTCTAGAATAATAACTTCTGAATTTAGAAATGGTGTGATTTTAGGATGGAGGGTTGCCCTCCTTTTATAGTGCAAAACGAAAGGAGAAAAATCAACTGAAATGCCTAATTTTCCTTACCAGCCAAATTTTTCAATGTTAATCATCCAAATTTCAATATGGGTGGGGGCACCCTTTGAAACCAACTTGCAGGCAAGAAAGAAAAGCGTGCAGGCAAGAAAGAAAAGCAACCTAACTTTGAAAAAAAACAAGGCATGTATGAGTCATCTTTGAAAAAAAAAACAATACTCCAATAATGCAAATTGAGAATCAAGAATTCGCAAGCACGCATTTTTCATTTACACCAACCATTTTCACCAACCCAATCACCAAATAATGTTACAACAAAGTATTCGAATATTAACCATATGCGTATATATTATAATAATAATATTATTAAACAATTATAATAATATTATATATGAATGAATATTTTATCAGAAATTGTAATTCCACAAAATATGCCAAACTTTCAACAATTATTTTATGCTAAAATTCCTTCATTTATAAATAAATCCATTATTTATATCTACATCAAATAAATATTTCCTTATTATATAAATCAATAATTAATTATTTACAAATAATATTACAGAATCACAATTATGACAACCAGGCCGTTCCCAGGAAAGAGGGGGCTTTCCAATAAGGATTTCTCCTTACTGGCGCGCAATTAGGTGACCAAACCTCTCCTTAGACAGAACTTTCTAGACATTGCCAATAATGTTATCTGATAATATTATTCAAATAATATGAATTATTGATCTGATAATGAAAAATATTGTGCAGTGACAATTATTGAAACAATAATAATATAAAATATCAACGCAACAATTATTGAATCAATAAAATATTGAACAGTAACTCCTGTAGCAATTATTGAGTAGTGCCTTCTTACATAAGGATCAATAATTCAAAATACTGTGCAATACCGTGTGCTACTGTGCAACAACGCGTATTACTGTATTTTAACTACCGGGTATTCCAACAGTGCAAACGGTAACAACTACGCCGATATTTTTAAACAACTTATATTTGTCGTTTTCTTCCTCCAATCGCTTTCCGTTATGGGGCCCACACATGGCTGCGCCGTCGTACGAATATTCCCCGACAGTACGAATATTCCACGACCAAACGAATATTTCCCGACAACAATGAATATTTTATAACCACTTGCTTATTTTGAAACATTTGCGTATTTTACCCATAACTATCCACATTAATCAAATCAACCCTTACTATTCAAAATAATAATTAAAGGAATTTAAATTTCGTTTATTAATTATTTGGGGTCTTACAACCTCCCCTCCTTATGAAATTTCGTCCTCGAAATTGACATACGTACCTGGTGTTTCGAAAAGGTGAGGATACCTCGCTTTCATTTCCGTTTCCAACTCCCAGGTCATTTCCTCTATAGCATGATTCCTCCACAAAACTTTAACTTGTGGTATTACCTTCGTGCGTAGGACATGCTCCTTTCTATCCAAGATCTTGACAGGTACCTCCTCATACGTTAAATCTTTGGCTATCTCGTTCGGTTCTAACTCAATGACGTGGTTCGGGTCTTTCACATATTTACGAAGCACAGATATATGAAAAACATTATGAACACGAGACATACTTGGAGGTAACGCGAGTCTATAGGCTACATTACCTACTCGATCAAGAATTTAAAACGGACCAATAAATCGTGGATTAAGCTTTCCTCTCTTCCCGAATCTTGTAACTCCCTTCCATGGGGCAACACGCAACAATACATGATCCCCAACACTAAATTCTACGTCCTTTCGATGAAGATCCGCATAACTCTTTTGTCGATCTTGTGCCGTTTGTATACGTTGTCGAATCGTTTGGATCTTCTCCGTAGTCATACGTACTAACTCGGGTCCCAATAATGTTGCTTCACCCACCTCGTCCCAACATACTGGAGAGCGACACTTTCGTCCATACAATGCTTCAAATGGGGCCACACCAATGCTTGCCTGATAACTGTTGTTGTAGGAGAATTCCACCAATGGTAAATATTTATCCCAACTGCCCTTGAAGTCTAGGACACAGAGTCTTAATAAATCTTCAAGAGTTTGAATAGTCCTCTCTGATTGTCCGTCCGTTTGAGGAAGGTATGCCGAACTGAATCGTAACTCCGTACCCATAGCTTTTTGCAAGCTAACCCAAAATCTTGAAGTAAATCTTGGGTCACGATCCGAAACTATGGATACTGGCATGCCATGCAATCTTACAATCTCATTTACGTACATTTGAGCAAGACGTTCAAAGGAATAAGTCTCCCGTATCGGCAAGAAATGAGCAGACTTGGTTAATCTATCAACAATAACCCAAATAGCATTGATGCCTTGAGAAACCGTAGGAAGACCCGTAACAAAATCCATAGTAATGTGTTCCCACTTCCATTTCGGAATCTCAAGTGGTTGCAATGGACCCTTTGGCACTTGATGCTCCGCCTTTACACGTTGACAAGTTAAACACGTTGAAATAAACTTTGCAATCTCTCTCTTCATATTGTTCCACCAAAATGTATGTCGAAGATCACGATACATTTTGGTACTTCCAGGATGAATTGCAAACGGTGTATTGTGTGCCTCCATCATGATCTTGTACTTCAAATCAGAATCGTTAGGAACACAAAGTCTGGAGTGGACTCGAAGTATTCCTTCTTCATCAATTCTCGCTTCTGGAATGGCACCTTCTTGTACTTTCGTCTTCATATGCATCAGCTCCGGATCGGTGGCTTGAGCAACCTTAACTTTTTCTATTAAAGTTGGCTCTATATGTATACTTGACATCATTGCACTCATTCCTGCATATGATCTTCTACTCAATGCGTCAGCTACCACGTTCGCTTTTCCAGGATGGTATTGAATAGTGTGGTCGTAATCTTTCAACAACTCGAGCCAACGTCGTTGCCGCATGTTGAGTTCTTTCTGCGTGAAGAAATATTTGAGGCTTTTATGATCTGAATATATCTCCACTTTCTCCCCGTATAGATAGTGCCTCCAGATCTTTAGCGCGAAAACAACTGCTGCCAACTCTAGATCATGAGTAGGATAATTCCTCTCATACTCTTTAAGTTGTCGCGAGGCATAGGCTATGACTTTCCCACGTTGCATGAGAACACATCCTAACCCTTTGCCTGAAGCATCGCTGTAGATAACAAATCCATCCGAACCAGATGGTATTGTTAGAACAGGTGCCGAAATAAGTCTCCTCTTAAGCTCTTGGAAACTCTTCTCGCATTCCTCGCTCCATACGAATTTTGTATCCTTCCGAGTTAGCTGAGTTAATGGAGTAGCAATTCGAGAAAACCCTTCCATGAATCTCCGATAATAACCAGCTAAGCCCAAAAAACTACGTACTTCAGTGACCGACTTCGGTTGCTCCCAACTTTGTATTGCTTCAATCTTCGTCGGGTCAACGGATACTCCATTTTTTGACACCACGTGCCCAAGGAATGCTACTTCCTCAAGCCAGAACTCGCATTTCTTCAACTTAGCATATAACTTATTTTCACGAAGCCTTTGGAGTACCAGCTTCAAATGGTGCTCATGATTTTCACGGCTTTTGGAATATATGAGGATGTCATCAATAAAGACAACAACGAACTGATCCAAATAATCCTTGAATACTCGGTTCATCATATCCATGAAGGCCGCAAGAGCATTAGTCAATCCGAAAGACATGACTAAGAATTCATAATGCCCGTACCGAGTTCTGAAGGCAGTCTTTGGAATATCCTCAGTTCTAATCTTCAGCTGATGATATCCAGAACGAAGATCGATTTTTGAAAAGAATTTTGCTCCTTGCAACTGGTCAAACAAGTCATCAATACGAGGTAGAGGATACCTATTCTTGATGGTGACATGGTTCAATTCCCGATAGTCAATACAAAGTCGCATACTCCCGTCTTTCTTCTTTACGAATAAAACAGGAGCACCCCAAGGAGATGTACTAGGACGAATGAAACCGATGTCCAATAACTCCTGTAGTTGGACTTTTAACTCCTGAAGTTCAATAGGAGCCATTCGATATGGGGTTTTAGAAATGGGCTTTGTACCAGGTTCAAGATCAATAAAGAATTCAACTTCACGTTCTGGGGGTAGACCGGGAAGTTCTTCAGGAAATACGTCAGGAAAGTCAATAACAACAGGAATATTATTCAATTTTGACGTGTCTTTATTCAAATCCATAACATGGGCTAAGAAAGCTTGACATCCGTTTTTCAATAAACGAATAGCTTTATGATTAGATATGACAGTGATTGATTTTAATGGTTTAGTTGCCTGAATTCGAACAACAGGTTGATTAGGAATATAAAAACTAACAACCTTACGAAAACAATCAATTTTAGCATGATGAGTAGTTAACCAATCAATCTCTAAAATCACATCAAAAGCAAGTATCTTTAAAGAGATCAGGTCAACGGTAAGGTGATGGTGCCAACTTGAATCAAACAAGATTTATAAACAGTGGATGTGATAAAAGTTTCTCCTAACGGAGTTTCCACAGATAGGTCAAAGTCTAATTTCTCCGGAGTCAAGTTTAAACGTTGAGCGCAAGCAGGAGAGATAAATGAATGGGTAGCACCGGTATCAAGTAAGGTATAAACTTCGCAAGAATTTATAAATAGCTTACCCGTGATCACCTCGTTTGGGTTCCTCGCACGTTGACCAGTCATAACAAACGCTCTTCCAGGAACCATTGACTTTGGCTTTTCTGGGACAGTCTTTTGAGTCACCGTCCCCGCTGAACTAGGTTTCGCTACCGTACAATCTCGAGCGATATGTCCTTCCTTTCCACAATTATAGCATACCTTGAACTGTTGTGGGCAGTTTGGACTGATATGTCCCTCTTTCCCGCACTTATAGCATATAACCGGTGGTCTTTCTCCTCCCTTAGAACCAGTTGCTGCCGGCACTGTCGTCTTCACATGGTCGTTGTTAAATCTCCTCTTTTTAAAATCTCCTCCTGAGTCGCTTCTTCTATTTTCATGGCCATGATTACCACCAAAGTGGTTACCATTTTTGTCCGTCTTTTTCTTTCTCCACTGGTTATCGTTATTTTGTTGACTGCTATCTCCGGTATGATCCTGATTGTGGTACCTCGGTTGACCGTATTCGTTATCTCGCTCCAACAATTGAGCTCTGTTAACAACATCTGAATAGAGAGAAAATTTATGAGAGATGAGATATTGTCGTATGCCGGGTTTCAAACCTCTCAGAAACATCCGCGTCATACGTTCCTCATTTTCCACCAAATGAGGTGCAAACCTGGATAACTCTGCAAACTTTGCCTCGTACTGAGACACCGTCATGTTATTTTGTTCTAATCTGATGAACTCCACTTCCTTCATATGACGAACACTTTCAAGAAAATATTTGTCATTAAATAGTTTCTGAAACGTCTCCCAAGACATGCTGAGTGCGGCTGGATGGGTACGCTTCACAGACTCCCACCAGTAGTCTGCCTCACCACGGAACATAAAGGTGGCGAATGGAACCTTCTGTTCCTCCGTGCATCCCAAGACATCGAATATCTTGGTAATTTGCTTGACCCATGTCTCCGCCATGATCGGGTCTGGCTTTCCCTTAAATTCTGGTGGTCCCAGCTCTTTGAACTGCTTGGCTGTGACAACCCGTGAATTGTTATCATTTCCTCCTGTATTTTGAACACGATTCTCCCTCGTCTGATTTTGCATGAACTGCAAAAAGCTTCTAAACATTGTGTCGTTCATTGTCTGATCAGTGGTGTTGTTCACAGGAGGAACATTGTCAGCCTGTTGCACGTTCTCCTCGTTGGTGAGTACAGGCGTCTCCACGGTCTCATTTCCATTGTTAATATTCTCAGTCGACATTCTCAAATACTGTCATAAAACAAGGGTTAATTAAGGGAATCAATATATCACATAATATCCCTATATACTGACCAACTAACAAATAAGCTTAGGTAGGACACACTAGCGAAGGATTTACTCGTCTCTCCCCTCCTAGTTCAATTCCCCGATCTCCGCCAGAGATCATATCCCTAAGCTCTGATACCAACTGTAACGCCCCCAAAATAGGTCCATTCCATCCAACCCATTTTGAGTCGCCAAATACATGGTACAGAAACAACTACAACTTTTACAACCCATAAACTGTGAGTTTGAATACAAACATTGTCATCTAGACAATACACATACCCAACTATGTCCTCAATACAATTATTTATATATTATTTTACAAAAATGGTGAGGACTACTAAACAACTCTCTCAAGGACCATCAATTCATACCCCGACTCGTACTCGCTATATTCTCGTCTCCTGAGAAGAAAAATAGAACAAAAAGGAAAAGGGTGAGCTCAACTAGCTCAGTAAAGAATATTATGACTAAGATAATATACAACAAATTATCGTTAGCCTTCAACAGGGAAAAAAATCTAATAGAATACAATAGACAACAAGTTTTAAGTCAATATTCGCAGCGGAAAATATTAATTCATAGAAGAGTTACGTAGAGGATGAAATCTACTAATGTCTATGAATTTAACAGTCCATCAACAGTATTTTTATCCCTGTAACATCAATCAATGCACATCTTGAATCATATATTCATCCTTTCACTACAGGCCAAGGATATTCATCTGTTGGTCATGTTCATCTAAACACCTGTTCATCTTTGCACTACGGGCCAAAGATGTTCATCAGAAATCATTCACCTTTACACTACAGGCCAAAGATATTCAATAATAACATCCTTTAAGACTGAAGATGATAAAAAATATTTTTAAAGAAGCGAATCCAGTGAAACAAAATGACAAAGATTAAGGATTAAGGATTCGTACTTTGTTTTATCTATGTCCAAAAATACCTCAAAAATAATCATAGTGGTGTAAAATTCAAGAATGATCAAAACATGGATACAATCAAAGCTAGTATCCACAACAGATATTTTGGACGAAAAGAAAAAAAAAATATTTTTTTTTGAACAGTACCCATGAACAGTACCCGTGAACAGTACCAGTGATGACAAGTTCCAAATTTGATAAAAAATTCAGACCAATATTCCAATGAAATGATATTAGATGAAGAAAAATTTCTAATCATTTCAGGAATTATAGAAGCAATACTTACCATAGTAAGTTCAAATTCAAAAATACGAGATGAAATAATATCGCTTACACAATATGGAGTATGAAAGGAAATAATATTTCTCATGAGTATTGCAATAAAATAATATCCTTTACCTTAGTAGAAATTGGATTTGACTGAAATATCGGATATTATTCTGAGAAAATCTTGCAGAAAAACTACGCTCAAAATATTCCTATACTCAAGAAAAATACTCACAACACTCTAGAATAATAACTTCTGAATTTAGAAATGGTGTGATTTTAGGATGGAGGGTTGCCCTCCTTTTATAGTGCAAAACGAAAGGAGAAAAATCAACTGAAATGCCTAATTTTCCTTACCAGCCAAATTTTTCAATGTTAATCATCCAAATTTCAATATGGGTGGGGGCACCCTTTGAAACCAACTTGCAGGCAAGAAAGAAAAGCGTGCAGGCAAGAAAGAAAAGCAACCTAACTTTGAAAAAAAACAAGGCATGTATGAGTCATCTTTGAAAAAAAAAAAACAATACTCCAATAATGCAAATTGAGAATCAAGAATTCGCAAGCACGCATTTTTCATTTACACCAACCATTTCCACCAACCCAATCACCAAATAATGTTACAACAAAGTATTCGAATATTAACCATATGCGTATATATTATAATAATAATATTATTAAACAATTATAATAATATTATATATGAATAAATATTTTATCAGAAATTATAATTCCACAAAATATGCCAAACTTTCAACAATTATTTTATGCTAAAATTCCTTCATTTATAAATAAATCCATCATTTATATCTACATCAAATAAATATTTCCTTATTATATAAATCAATAATTAATTATTTACAAATAATATTACAGAATCACAATTATGACAACCAGGCCGTTCCCAGGAAAGAGGGGGCTTTCCAATAAGGATTTCTCCTTACTGGCGCGCAATTAGGTGACCAAACCTCTCCTTAGACAGAACTTTCTAGACATTGCCAATAATGTTATCTGATAATATTATTCAAATAATATGAATTATTGATCTGATAATGAAAAATATTGTGCAGTGACAATTATTGAAACAATAATAATATAAAATATCAACGCAGCAATTATTGAATCAATAAAATATTGAACAGTAACTCCTGTAGCAATTATTGAGTAGTGCCTTCTTACGTAAGGATCAATAATTCAAAATACTGTGCAATACCGTGTGCTACTGTGCAACAACGCGTATTACTGTATTTTAACCACCGGGTATTCCAACAGTGTAAACGGTAACAACTACGCCGTTATTTTTAAACAACTTATATTTGTCGTTTTCTTCCTCCAATCGCTTTCCGTTATGGGGCCCACACATGGCTGCGCCGTCGTACGAATATTCCCCGACAGTACGAATATTCCACGACCAAACGAATATTCCCCGACAACAATGAATATTTTATAACCACTTGCTTATTTTGAAACATTTGCGTATTTTACCCATAACTATCCACATTAATCAAATCAACCCTTACTATTCAAAATAATAATTAAAGGAATTTAAATTTCGTTTATTAATTATTTGGGGTCTTACAATAACGGCGTAAGTTTTACCGTTGATGCTATTGAACTACTCGGTAGTAAGAGTACAGTAATACGCGTTGTTGCATAGTAGCACACGGTATTGATTATTGATATTTATATGAGAAGTCACTCAGTTTTATTCAATTATTGCTACAATAGTTGTTGCATAGTATTTCACATTATTTGATTTAATTATTATTGATTTAGAAGTTTTGTTTTATTCGTATTATTAACGTAATAAAATAGAAACATCTTTTTATATAAAACAGAATACTTTATTAAAGTTATTCTATAAATAGAATATATTATATTTTATTATACATAGTGTTTGTATAGTGCCCGCATAGTATTTGCATAGTAAAAATCTTTTATATAAATAGAATATATTATATTTTATTTAAAAGATTTTTCTTTAAATATGGACCGTCAAATTAATGTAAATTAGTCTGGACCGTTCATGGATTAGTTACTATGCATTCCATTTTCCTATAAATAGAAGTTCATTCCTTCATTATTTTCTTACGAATTCACTGAACTATAGAGAGATAGAAGAAAAGTTTTCTGCTACTTCACTACTCTTATATCAAGTATTATTTTACGGTAAGAGATATTATTCTTTTGTATTCAAGAAGAGAACTTCTGTTATTCCATTTCTTTATTGTTCTGTTGGAATAACTTGTATACGCGAGCTACCCTATACTTGGTGACATTCTTCTAGTATTCTGTCTTTATTATTCTGTCGGAATATCCTGTTTGAGCTATACGCTGGACCTGGTTCCATTTTTATTATTCCGTCTTTATTATTCTATCGGAATATCTTGTCTGTGCTATACGCCAGACCTGGTTCCATCATTTATTATTCCGCATTTATTATTCTGTTGGAACATCCTGTCGGTGTGAATTTCACCTGACCTGGTTCCATTATTATTATTCTGTTAGAATAACCGTCTATGCGAAGTACCGCATGCATGGTGATATCTTTTATTATTCCATTCGGTATTATACTCAGTTGATTAAAATTTTGACTTCTATACTCCATGAAATTAGTGGAATATCCTTGATATTTGCGCTTCATCCAGTATTTTTCATGAAAATATTCTTTTGAGCATTCTTGAATTTTATTCTACAAAGAAGTATCATGTTAACAATTTGGATGTTATTAGTTCCTGGACAAATTAATTCTT
Organism: Panax japonicus; assembly: GCA_020205505.1. Classification (NCBI taxonomy): domain Eukaryota; kingdom Viridiplantae; phylum Streptophyta; class Magnoliopsida; order Apiales; family Araliaceae; genus Panax; species Panax japonicus. The sequence continues at coordinate 4,309,440 of CM035091.1, read as the reverse complement.
GAACTTGTTTAATTGAATTCTTATATCATTGTCATCATCCTCATGTTTATGTTATGTTGAAAGTCATATGTGGCCTGTAGTGCATAGATGGACTTGGTATGATTATGACCAGGAATTATTCGGTATAATCATGACCGTAATGTTACAAATGATGTGAAAATTAAAAGTCCTCATTGGCCCGTAGTGCATTGATGGATAGTTTTTGGTATGATTATGGCTATGGATTCTCTTCGGCCAAAAGAGTAAAGATGAATTGTTTTATGGCATGATTAGGACCGTTGATGAAAACACGATTATCTTTGGCCCGTAGTGCATGGATAATTCGTGGTCGTAATACTAAAAAATATCATTGGTCTGTAGTGCATGGATGATTTAATGATGTGGATTATTTATTGAGCTGAGTCTCAGCGATAAAAGTGATGAAAAACTTTTTAAATCATAAAAGATAGTAGATTCTAATCTCTACTTGACTCTTTTAATGGATTATTTGTTCCGCTGCAGTTAAACTTGATGTCTATTATATTTTATCAGTTTAACATTGTTGGAGGCTAATGATAATTTATTCTGCATTATCTTAGTCATAATATTTCTTACTGGGCTAGTTGAGCTCACCTTTTCTTTCACTGTTCTCTTCAGAAAATGAGAATATAGCTGGGACGAGTCGGAAAACGGAGTGATGGTCCAGAGGATAGCATTAGTAGTCCTCACTATTCTGTGAAATAGTGTGATAATAATTGTAATGAGAACTCCTTTTGAGTTTGTATAATTTCTAGTAGATAATATTTGTATTCGAACTCATAGTTTATGTTTTGTCGTATTGTACACGACATTTGTATTTGAATTCTGTACCATGTATCTGGTGACCCAAAATAGATGATGTATACCAAATTTTGGGGGCGTAAAAAAATATTTTAATTTTGTTTGTAGACAAATTTTTTTAAAAAAAATCTATTTTTACAAAAAATATTTTTTTAAAATTTAGTGAATTTAAATTTTGATTATGTTTTTAAAAACAGTTTTTTTTACAATTCTGTTTTTACAATTTTTTTTTGTAAAAACAGAATTTTTTTACAAAATTTTACAATTATGTTTAAAAAAATCTGTTTTTACAAAAAAAAATCTTATTTTACAAAAATAATTTTAAAAAAATCAGATTTTTTTAAAAAAAACTTTTTTTACAAAAAAAATATAAAAACAGAATTTTTTTATAAAAAAATTGTATTTTACAATTTTGTAAAAGTTAAATTTATTTTACAATTTTTGTAAAAACAGAATTGTTTTTAAATTTTTTTTGTAAAAACAAAATTTTTTTTGTAAAAACATAATATTTTACAAAAAAAAATCTATTTTACAATTCAATATTTTAAAAAAATTGTTTAAAAAAAATTAATTATTAATTCCAAATATTTATTTTAATTTTATTATTTTACTTATTTTATTTTAAAATTATTTTATTTTATTTAAAATTAATTATTTTTTCCAAATTTTAAGACTAAAAGACAATTTGCACCCCAAACTTATTTTACAGCCTTAGCCGGTCACTTTTGACCGGTTAAGTGAAGAAAGTGTCTGTTTTGTTACGTTTAATGAAGTTTGGGGTGTACTTAGACACTTTTTTTGGTTTGGGGTGCAAAAGTCAACAACGATGTAAAGTTTGGGGTGGAAATTGTGTTTTAGTCCGAAAAATATATAAATTTAAAGATTGTGGGCCCAGGTGTAAAATTAGGGATCACATGACTTAATTAAATTAAATGCACAATTAGGGTTACGCGGGCTAAACCTAGGAAAAACCTCCACGTGTCCCGAGACAGAAGACCCATGGAGGCGGCTCGTTTTGGGGATTGATTAAGGGATTGGATTGGTGGCTAGAAGGATAGGGCGATATGGACATTATTCTAATGACTAAAGGGTATTTCTGGAATTTTTCTGAAGACATGTGTCTGACATGTGATTACTTAAATTCTAGGAAGCTGTATAAATACCTCTTCCATTCTATGAAGGAGGGGACCTTTCAAGAGACACAAGACTTACTCTTTTGGTGACTTAAGGCTTGGATATTCCACCTAAAAGCACTAAAGGGTTTGGACATTCTCTCAACTCGAAGGACTCAAGAAGGCTTTTGAAATCCCTGCTACCCTAACATGGTTTCCGAATTCTAAGAGTTCTGTCACGTGTCATTGAAGTAATCGCTCACCTATTTTTCTCCCCTTCTCAATCAATCAACCAATTTCGTGCTCTTTGTGAATTTCTCTGCTCCTCAGCCAACACGAAACCTAACTAGCAAGGCACGATTTTCTTACCCATAAAAATGAATCTCGAAATTGTGTTTGAGTTTGAAGTTTGAAAAAAAAAAGTGGAAAAATATAATTATTTTTAGAAGTGTACTTTAGTATAGTTTGTGATTTTATTAAGAAAACGAAAAGTTAAAGTTAAATTACCACTTAAACTTTTTGTTAAATTCAATTCATTTTTTTATACCGAGGGATTTAGATTTTAAACCATATGTTTGTAACCGGTTTTTCTTCCAATTTATTATTGTGCAAACATTACGACCGTAAATGAATCAAATAGTTCAGGTTCGATTCGAAAAAATATAAGCGTGCGAGACTCGGATTCATTAATAATATGATTCAAAAAAATAGTTCGAATAAAAATACGAGTAAAATTTGAGTCAGATTATACTCGACTCGTTTAAGATTCAAATTACTCGAATTCTAAATTGTGATTTGATACATATTCAATTAGATACTCGATACATTCTCTTACAATATAAACAAAATTAAATCAAATTATAATAATTAATTATTATTGTTTTGTTTTTTATTTTAATTGTGATTTTATATTTGTAAGTGTAATAGTAAGTATTTTCTCATTTCTATGTAAAATAACAAATTTAATTTATAATTATATTTATTATAAAGTTATTTATTATATGGAGGCTTGAATTCGAACTTCAATTTGAAACTCACGAGTAGTTTGAATATAATTTCATATATGTCGGATCGAATTCGAGTAATAAATATTCGAGTCAAGTTAAATTTAAATAGAATTTTTCGAATATAATTTGAATTTGAGTATGAATTTAAAATTTCAAGTTAAATTCGAACAACTCTCTATATATTTCAGTTCGACTCGTTTACACTCTTACCAAACAGGAGGAACCGAGAAAGTAGTACTATCCAGCATCCTCTAATATAAATCTGTTACCGATTTATAGTCCCAGGTAGACTTTTGGAAGAAATTTAAAAAGAGAAGAAAGGAGATTAGAAATTGCTTTGTATGATATTCAATAACTATCCTTTAGTACATTGTATTGCCTTATATTTCCCCTAATAACTATACAATTAATCTCAGCCATAGATTTTTGAAAATATATTACAACCCTTGGATCACTTTGACAACTTACTATATTCATATTTTGACCGAATCGCTACAATACTCCGCCCTTCAAAAACCACCTTGTGCTCAACGTGATGCTACACTTTGAACCCAGGACTACAAACATTTTCTTCAAAACGAGTAGAACATATTTCATTCTGCACTAAATTTCCCATAAATGCCCTATGGATCACCTCCTGGTTATCACATATGTATGCAATGACGTTCTCCTTATTCATAACTTCACATTCGGAATGCACTAATCGATTGACTCTGAACCCATTGTAAATCGCATCAGATTTATAATTTTCATGAAGAATAATTAATCAAACCTCTTGTGGCAAGCAAGTTATTGTCTCTAATCCTTGTCCTCTCACATTTACACACCTGAACCATACAAACCTGAACTATGATACTAGGTTGGTTGTCTAGGGCCGTAGAGAAAATCTGCTCTTGCTTGGTGGGTATGATTGTGTTCATGGGAATCAAAACAGTCATGACAACTTCAGCCGTCTCCAAACCAAGGGGAAAAAATTCACATCCATCCTGCACCTTCTCATTACCCACACTCCTCAAAATGGCAGCTTATACAACAGTGTCATCCTTGTAATTTCCAATAAGTACTACCCGCAATCCATGGTGAGTGTACTTCGTTAAAGTCACAAAACCATCAAATCGAAACCCACCTTGGGTGTACTTCTTTCCGTTCTCCATCCTTAAGTAAATATGAACACCCAAGTATATTTCCCATGATATCATAATAAAACAATTTAGAACATCATTTTCCATTATGTTCACCACTGTCATTAAGGCAAGACTGACGTGTATGACATAACATATAAGTTGTTGCTCCACATTCATTTGCTTCCTGGAAGAGCATGGTAATTTGGGTGTGTAAATGGCATTAAAACCCAGCTCGCAAGTTTTCAGAGCTTCTTTTTCTTTAATGTAGAAAACAAGAAGTGCCTTGTTAGTATCTCCAACTCTAATGATTACAAAAATGTACCTGGCAGTTCATTGATGTCGAAACTATTTGTTGTAAATTTCAATAATATAGCGTCATCAGCTTATATAGTAGCCACCAAATTGTCAACATTTTCAATTTGATCTAGCACAATCAAACATTTGATTTTTTTTCTTCACCTTTGACATTTTTGAAATCACGAACTTGGTCACATTGTACATATTTGAATAGATAAAAGCATTCCAGTAGCAATCGGGCCTAGCGATAGCAATTATACAAATTTGGCTCGTGTCTATATAGTTTGTATTGAAAGGCAACATGTTTTCAGCTAGTTCATTAATGCAGTTCCTCTGTTCAAGTTCAAATCCCAACTTATATATAGTTTTTTTGTTTTCCAAAACCAACCCAAGAAAGTTAAATGTGGACCTAAGAAAAGGACAAAGACATGAACGAGCAGCAAAAGAATTTAACAAAGAGACCCAGTAAAAGAATTTCACCGGAAGTAGCAACAACCCCATATTAAACCCAAATACTCTGCAACAATTCTTTTCTCTGTAAACCCCAGATACCAACAATTTAAAAGCAATATTGGGCACATATCGGATTTTCAGAGCTTGCCAAAGAAGATCACTATTTGAAATACAAATGGTTTGAATTAAGGAAGTAATAGTCTCAACACCAATCACAACTCCACAATCCATCATTTCAACATATTGTTTCCAAATATCAGTATGACCAACTTGAATTGAACCCTATATAGTCGTATTCCAAGTTAACAATGAAAGGCAACTACTATTATATTTCAATTGATCAAACACATTTAGTGTTTCACCACTTTCCACTTTTTCACACTAGCAGCACATATATATCTCTAAAGAATCTTGTTCTAGATTATATTTGGTAAACTGGGTATTGACAGTCTTGGTTGGCAAGTATGGGTTTAAAATTTGGATAAAGAAGAATTCAATGCTAACAAGCCTTGATTGTTTGCCTCCTGCTGCTCAAACATTTCTATAAGGACTCTTTTTGAACTTCTCTGCAACTGATAACAACTCTAGGTACTTGTTCCTTCCCTCAGCCTTGGAGTCCAAAATGTCAGGAAGAATGGCAACAAAACAAATGTCAATAGCATGAACTGTGGCTAACAATGGTCTGTAGCCATTTGAGTAGCCTTCAAATATTTGTTCTTTAGGATTCCAACCAGCCTCTTGGCATTTAAAAGCACCATATGCACTTTAAAAATGTCCTCCTAACCACAGCCACCTTAAGGTAAGTCCTCTTGAATCTAAGTGATGGGTCTTTTCAATGAAATTCATATAAGGCAACTCATTCACGATAACATACAACCGCCTAACTTTAGTTCTCATAGCAGCTTCGTCCAAGAAAATGATTTCCACATTCGACCCAAGGAAGAGAATGATGAAATTTTGAGTCAATAGCCCCATATATTTATGAACAACTTCCATATACTTTTCCCCCAGTCCCAATTCATTAACATCACCCAAACACAAGAATTTACAGCCAAACACAATAGATTTATACTCATCTGATGGCGATCGGTTCGTTCTGAACTTTTATCAAACATTTTAACCACAATAGTAAGTCCTTTTTGATTTGCACAAAAATTCTTCCCCACAACGTTAAAAAATGAATTTTGATCTGAAATTTGATGAATTGGTGGACTTGGATCTTCCAATTTCGCTAGGAAACTCTCGTGATCTCCTTCTTCAGGGACAATTGAATCACCATCTTGTTGGGTCGGCAATTGATTTTGATAACCATTTTCCTCTTCAAGATCCGCAATAACAAACCCATTTTTATTGAAAACTCAGCTCGCAAAATTAATTTTCTCACATTTGGCAAACATATTGACAGTGTTACTCACAACAGCCACATCAAATACAAGCTCATTTTCAGAAGGAATACTAACTGGGCTTTTCATATCACCACTATGATTGAAAAATCCTCAACATATGGAACTACATGAACGCCCTCGTGAAACCTATCCACATTTGTAATCTTACTATTGTTGTACACTATATTTCTATCATTGATTTTAAACAATTCACCATAAGTACCAATTCCACTTACTTTTCAATTTTGATTTTCCTAGCCATGTGGTCAGTAGGTGGTTGAATCTCTACAATTCCTTTGGCATTTGGTTGCAACTTGTAACCCAATTCTGGTTTGAGACTTTCTACAAACACCTCGCATTCATCAGGTAATCCATTTTCCTTTGCATAAAGTTCCCTATTCATGATGTTGCCCACCAAGGACAATTCACATTGATGCAGAGAATTAGTTTTGTCCACCTTCAATTGATCAACATCCTCGTTTAAAGGACTACTATGTTTGCAATTACTGAACCCTTTTTGAACTGGTTTTGCTTCATCAGTTGCTGAGATTGGATTCGAAACTGTTGAACCCTCGGGAGCAATTGATTCCTCACTTTCATAATATGCTGACCCAATGGTATCTGTTACTACACAAAGGCAATCCTCTTCTTGGGTATAACCGTAAATGAGTATTTTTCGATCATGCTTTGTATCGGGTTTCACGCAAGCTTGCTTCATATCTTCAACAAATTGATCAGTAAATTGTCATAGATTGTGAAAATCTCTCCAAGAATTTGTTCCAAACATCCATGGTAGGATCAGGTTCCTTGGATTTATCTCTCAATGAAAGCACCATCGTTATCTATTTATAGTCTCGGGTAAACTATTGGAAGAGACTAAAGAGAGAGAAGAGAAATGAGAGAAGAAATGAGATTATAAATTGTTTTGTATAAGGTAGCCATCTTTCAATACATTGTATTGCCTTATATTTCCCTTAATAACTACACAATTAATCTCAGTCATAGATTTTTGAAAATAAATTATAACCCTCGGATCACTTTAACAACTTAGGGAATGTTTGTTTAGAGCTGAATGGTTGAATCAGTCAGTGCATTTATTTTGGTATAAATGACTGAATTGCTAAGTCATATTTTTTTAGCTGAATGACTGAATGAGTAGCTGAATGAAGTTAAAAAAAGGTATGAATATTTGGCTATCAACTGCACTATGAAAAATTGCAGGTGTGGATGTGGAATGGTTACCTTGGTAAGAAAATTTTGTTATCTTGGTGTGAAAGTTTTGTTACCAACTACACTATGAAAAAACTGAAGGTGTGGCGGTGGATTGGTTACCTTGGTATGAAGGTTTGGTTACCAACTGCACTATGAAAAAACTGCAGATGTGGAGGTGAATTGATAACCTTGGTATAAAAGTTTGGTTACCTTGGTATGAATGTTTGGTTACCAATCTCTTCTATCAGTTGTTGATTTCAAATCCAATAATCAAGGTAAGCATTAGGACGGATATGTCAACACTGCCTACACTTCCAAAAAAGAATGAATGAATTTCTGAGAAGTCAAAGCTACATGAAGTGAAAGATAAATATGGAAAAAATTAATACAGAACACTTTTATTTATTTCTATCCATCGGCAAGAGATCATTCAATAAGTAAAGTTTACAAGAATCATAAAAAAAACAATGTAGTAAATGGAGATCCGCATTAATAGATAGTGCAAATTGCAAACCCAGACAAAGAAATATTATGTAGCAGATCCAAGGCGATAAAGAATATACACTTCTTTTGCATTAATGGCCTCGACCAAAATTTATTGCATATATAACTTATTTTTCCCTTTTTTCTAGTTGTATGAATATACTTTAACTGGTAGAGCGTGTGCCTTTTAACCACATGCTCGTGGTTTGATTTCCACATACAGCGTAGTGTTTATATATCATTGGAAAAAAGAGGATCAAGAGAAAAGAGAGAGAAACAGGAACATAAATCAAAAATGAGTCTGTTGTGTTTGAATGTGTTTGAATAAGAACATACTAATTAACGGGAATAGCTAAATGAGATAATCGTGGACCACGATTAAAGGATACTCAAATGTATTAATTTTGTAAATAAATATGAAAAATGTATTACTTCTATAATTATTTTATCTATGCACTATTATTGTAATTATTTCTAAAAATATACTAAAATATTTAATTAATCCTTACAAAAATATAAGTTTGGGTCTACTCTAGATACACCGAACAAGTTGGGCTTTTATTACTAAGGTAGAACTTATAAGTTGCTCACACTATTAAGGTATTTGATAATTACTTATTTTATGATTTATAAGTTAAATTTTAAGTAAAAAAAAGAAGTAATTATTTGTGACTTAAATATAAACTAATTAACTTATTTTGTGACTTATAATTTGACTAAATATAATATTTATTTGGTCCTCTTCTATTTTACTCATCTTTTATTAATATCTTTTATTAGTAATTTTTATATTTATTTTAACTTATAAGTCATTATGAGCCGAATACCTTCATAATTTATTTTAAATTAATTTTTAATTTATAAATTAAATTGATACCAAACATTTTTTATTTATAAATCACAACTTAAATAACATATAATTAATGGGGTGTGTATTGAATTAAGATTTTATCGACTTTTTTTAAGTGACAAACTTTTGTAGAATTTGTGGATTTTAATGACTTTTAAAGACTTTTTTAAATGACTTTTATAGACTCCATGAAATAAGTAACAGACTTTTATAAACTTTTTATCAAGATTGTGATAGAATTTTGTATACTTCTAATATATAAAATTGAATGATTATTAGATTTAAGATTAAAATTTTATTAAACAGTTAAATTATTTATTATATTTTTAGTGCATATATTATATGTAAGACCCCGAATTTTATGAAATGAAAGTATTCAATTTTCCTATAATTATTATTCTATTTAGTAAATGGTCAAATTGATAAAATGTTAAAGTTAAGGGTGATAATTAAAAATTTTGCAAAGAAAGCAAGTTGATATAAAATATTCGTTGTGTCGAGGAATATTCGTTTTAACAGGGAATATTCGTGCGACGGCATAATTATTGGTGGACCCCACAACGGAAGTATTGTCGTAGTTAGAAAATGACATAATTATCTTTTTATAAAATAACGACGAAAGTTTTACCGTTAAACTGTTTAACTACCCGGTGGTAAAAGAACAGTAATGCGCGTGGTTGCATAGTAGCATACTGTATTGATTATTGATGCCTACGTGAGAAGTCACTTAGTTATACTCAATTATTGCTACAGTAATTGCTGCATCATATCTCTCATATTATCGATTCAATTATTGTCACAGTATCATCTGCATAATATTTTATATTATTAAATCAATAATTGTGACGACAAAATTATTCATATTATTATTTGCAATATTAACAATATCTAGAAAGTTCTGTCATGTAGAGGTTTAATCACCTAATTGCTCGCCAATAAGGAGAAATTCTTATCGAAAAGCCCCCTCTTTCCTGTGAATGATCTGGTTGTTAAATATTGTGAGTTATAATATTAATAATGAATAAGTTCATGTTGATTAAAGATAAAATTGATATTTCCATTGTGTTGGGATTATTAGTGTTAATGGAAATCGACATCTATTTTGATAGTAATGGATGTCTAGAGGTTATATTGACTAATCGAGTAATTAATCGGATAAATGAGCAATTAATTGTTATTAATTCACATCCTTATAACTATTTATTCACATATGTGTACTATTGATTCACATGCATGTACTATTAGGGGAGGTGGTGCAAGATTGATAATACTTGCATGACTAAATTAAAAATTGAGCTATAGATGAAGGTACTATACTGTAGTTATTTTTTCACATAATTGTACTATTGATTCACATGATTGTACTATTGATTCACAAGATGTACTATTAGGGGAGGTGGTACAAGTTTGATAATACTTGCAGGACTAAATTAAAAATGAAGGAAAAGATGAAGGTATTATACTATAATATTTCGAGCCCCAAAACGTGCAATTATCGAAACTATATTTTCCTATAAATAGAAGTTGAATTCCTTTATTCTCACCAATTCACTAAGACTCACAAGAGCAATTATAGAGAGAGAAGCTATAGAGAAAAATAAGAAGATAAGTCTGTTACTTCACTATTCCAGTATCCAGTCTTCTTCTGAGGTAAGGGGTATTATTTCTTTCATATTCGTAAGGGATATTATTTTGTTCAGTATTCATAGGAATAATATTGTCTTCCATACTCTGTAGTGTGTGAGTAATATTATTTTGTCTCATATTACTGATTATACCCTCATTTTGTTAAAGTATTGCTTCTATACTCCGTGAAATTAGTAGAATATCCTTGAAATTTGTGTTTCATCTAGTATCGTTTCACAAGGATATTTTCTACATATTCTTGTTAAATTTTAATCTTTTCATGCCAGAGTACTATCCATGAGTAGTATTCATTTTTACGGTACTATTCACAGGGTACTATTTACAAAGTACTATTCACGAGTACTATTTAAAAGTACTATTCACGGGGTACTATTCCTGAAGTACTATTCACTCGGGTACTATTCACCCGAGAAATTATTCACGACAAAAATTGATTTTTTTGCTGTCCAAATCATTTTTAATACAATATTATTCTTGAATTTTACTCCACAAAGCAATATCATGTTGACAATTTGAATATTATTGAATTCTGAATAAATTAAGTTATAAATCTTTAAAATTTTATCATTTGCTTTCTTTTAATTGAATTCTTATATCATTGTCATCATCCTCATGCTTATATTGTGATAAAAGTCATATATGGATTACGTGCATAGATATACTATTGATTGATATGATTATGACCAGGGATCATTCGGTATAATCATAATTCATAATGTTATAAATGATGTGGTAAAAGTCCTCATTGGCCTGTAGTGCATTGATGGACGGTTGTTGGTATGATTATAACCAGGGATTATTCGGTATAATCATGACCATTGATGATTACATGAATATCATTGGTCGTGGTACAGGGATGATTCGATGATGTGGTTTATTTATTAAGTTGAATCTCAAAGATAAAATTGATGATAAACTTTTTAAATCATAGAAAATAGTAGTTATCATGCTCTACTTGACTCTTCTAATGGATTGCTTGTTCTGCTGCAGTTAAACTTGATGTTTATTGTATTTTATCAGTTTAACACCATTGAAGGCTAATGATAATTTATTCTGCATTATCTTAGTCATAATATTTTTTACTGGGCTAGTTGAGCTCACACCTTTTACTTTCATTATTCCCTTCCGAAAATGAGAATATAACTGGTACTAGTCGGGGAATGGAGTGACGGTCCAGATATGTGGCTATAGTAGTCCTCACTATTATGTGAAATAGGATGATAATAATTGTAATGAAGACTTTATTTGAGTTTGGATACTCTCTACGAGACATTATCCGTGTTGAAACTCTCAGCTACGTTTTGTCGTACTGTATAAAAGAAGTTTATTTTTAAATTATGTACCATGTATTTGGCGACTTAAGATGGGTGATGTATACCTATTTTGGGGGAGTCACAATATTATTATTTTACTATATATATATATATTCCCTTCTTTTACCAAATCATTCAATATAATTAATAATAAGACTAAAAACTTTAAATATATATATATATATACATACACAATCTTCACAATTGATCTGAGAGTTTCTTGATTTTATCTCACCTTTATTAAACAAATTTCCTTCGTCTTTGTAATAGAAGCTTTCGAACTGTCGCTTTCTTCCTTACCAATTTACTCTCTATTTTTCCTCTTTCATCGATTACACGTACCGCGAGACAGATTAGTTCTTTAGTTATTTGTTTACTTATTAATATATATTGTTAATTCTCTTAATTATAATATGATTTAATTTTATCCACATATAAATTAAATTCAATTATTTTTAAGGCCCAAATTTTATCAAATTATTTTATCCTTCACATATTAATATTTATTAGCCTCTATAAAATAAATACTTAAATATAATTTACTATCTTAAACTATATGTCATATTCCACTTCGGTGATTTACCTTTCAATTTTGTCAATTAGATGATTGAACTATTAATTTTTTTCAATTTCATTAAATTGAGGCTGCCACATCAGAAATTTATGACGTGGCCCGCTGACTAGACAAATTAATGCTAACGTGTAATTAAAAAATATTATTTTAATTATCTCTTCTAAACATCAAAGGGTAAATATGTCAAATTATTATTAAATATAATCAAACCTAACCAATATCATTAAACTCATCCTTGTTCCTTCTCCAAATCCTCGGCGCAGTCGAGGGAGGCGGCGACAAGCTTTTCGGCTGCCATGGACGTCGGTCCAATTGCGAATAGTGACGACAAGCTCGTTGACAATGTCGAGGAAGTAGGAGGAATCTGCAGAATCGGACCAGATAAGACGGTAGGAGGATTCTTGGCACTGTGGCGAGCCATCTAGAGGATATCTTCAAAATTGTGGTTTGGTGTTTCCCTTACTTTTGCAAACGACTGTAGAATGTTGTTCTGAACTCAATTTTTTAGTAAGGTTTTGATTTTCTGGGTATATTTGTTAGTTTTGTTGCTGGGGAAGACAGTACATGAATATAGATAGAAATGATAAAATATCTCCTTGGGGTCACTTAACATATTAACGATTGAAGCATCAATTGCATCCTGGTTTTTGACCCTAGAGGTCCTAGCAACATACAAGACAACAATATCTTTATCTGTGTTTTTTGAGAAGACCTCAAGCAAGGACTTGTCAACTGTAAGCTTGTTAAGTGTGAGGGTTTAGGTCTTGTCACTGCAAAACACATCCATTCCAGCCATCTCCTCAATGGAAGTCATTCTCCTTTCTGGTTTTAGGTTATATGTTTTCGGTGATTTAATTTCTGGATTCTGGTTCTTTGTTTTGGTCTGGTCTGTAAGACCCCAAATTATTAATAAATAAAATTTAATTTCCTCTATTTATTATTTTGAAATAGTAAGGGTTGATTTGATTAATGTGGTTAGTTATGGGTAAAATGCGCAAATATTTTAAATAAGCAAGTGGTTATAAAATATTCATTGTTGTCGGGGAATATTCGTTTGGTCGTGGAATATTCTTACTGTCGGGGAATATTCGTACGACGGCACAGCCTTGTGTGGGCCCATAACGGAAAGTGATTGGATGAAGAAAATAACAAGTATAAGTTGTTTATAAATAACGGCGCAGTTGTTACCGTTAATACTGTTGGAATACACGGTTGTTAAAATACAGTAATACGCAGTTGTTGCACAGTAGCACACGGTATTGAACCAATTATTGATTCTTATGTAAGAAGGCACTACTCAATAATTGTTACAGTAATCACTGTTCAGTATTTTATTTTATTGATTCAATAATTGCTGCGTTGATTTTTTTATATTACTGTTGTTTCAATAATTGTCACTACACAGTATTTTCTATTATCGAAGCAATAATTCATATTATCTAAATAATATTATTAGAAAATATTATTGGCAATGCCAATAAAACTCTGTCTAAGGAGAGGTTTGGTCAGCTAATTGCGCGCCAGTAAGGATAAATCTTTATTGGAAAGCCCTCTCTTTCCTAGGAACTGCCCGCTTGTCAGTATTGTGATTCTGTAATATTATTTGTGAATAATTAATTATTGATTTATATGATGAGAAAAATATTCTTTTTATGTGAATATAGATGGAGAAAATTTTTAAAGTGACAATTGTTGAAAAATGATGTTTTATCTTTTCTGATAAAATAATTTATTATTATATTTTAATAATATAATAATGGTGATTTTTTTACAATGAATGTGAGATATATGAGTATATGAGAAGGAAGAGTATTTTTGTTGCAAAAGTTATTTAACACATATTTTGTGTGTAGGTGGACTCCATTTCTTGACTGAAATTTGATTATAGCCTGTAAAATCGTCCGTTTATGGATTTCGGTCAATTTCTGTTTGGAATTTGGAAAAACGTTCTTCTGCAAAGTTGTAGAGAATTGAATTTCCTATATAAATTCGCAAGATTCAAATTTTCTGATAAAAGGGCTATTTATTATAAATTATTTAAGTTCTGAAGTTCCGAAATAATTAATTCTTGAAAGTTTAAAATACTTTAAATAACAAAAACATTTTTTTCATTATGGTGTGTTCCACATGTGTGTTGAATGGGCTGATTTCAGATTTTCTAATGTTGGCGTAGGAATTTAATTTTAATATATTAATATTATACTAAATTTTCTGCTTTAGTGTTCTAAGTATTTTCCTATAAATAGGGTGCTTAGGTTAGAATTGAAAATCACACCAAAAACTACAGATTTTTCTCTCTTTATCTCTCGATATATTGAGCGTATTCTTGTGAGTATTTTAGTACTTTGAGTATTGTTATACGGTGCAAGTTTTTTCAGCACTATATCCAGTATTCCAGCCAGAAGTATTATTCTTTCTGAGGTAATGGATGTTATTTTCTTCTCAAATGATATTATTTCTTCAATATCATTATGTTGAAATATTGGTTGGAACTTTTTATCAAATTTAGAACTTTTTCATGTCGGGGTTACTATTCACGAGTTACTATTCATGAGTTACTATTCACGAGTACTATTAACGAAGCATGATAATTTTTTTTTTTAAATTTCTATCTTTTAGTGTCGGAGTTACTATTCACGTATACGACACTATTCACGTATACGACACTATTCACGAATACGACACTATTCACAGAAAAATTAAATTTTCTTTTATGTGTCCAAGATTGTCTGTTATGATTCCTATCTTTGATTGGATCTATGTTTTGATCTTCATTCTTGAATTTTACTCAAATCTGGTTATTTATGAAGTATTTTTAAACTTGGATTATTTAAAGTACGAATCCTTAATACTTGTTCTTTTGCTTCACTAGATTCGTTTTCTTTAAAATATTTTTCATCATCCTTAGTCCTAAATGATGATATAACTGAATATCTTTGGCCTGTAGTGCAAAGATGAATGATTTCTTGATGAATATCTTTGGCCCGTAGTGCATAGATGAACAGGTGTTGAGATGAACATGACCGACTGATTAATATCTTTGGCCCGTAGTGCAAAGATGAACAAGTGTTTAGATGAACATGACCAACTGATGAATATCTTTGGCCTGTAGTGCAAAGATGAATATTTGATTCCAGATATATATTGATTGATGTTACATGTATAAAATATCGACGATGAACTTTTAAATTCATATATAGAAGATAGTAGTTTGCATTCTCTAATTAACTCTTTTAATAAATTATTATTTCCGTTTGAAGATTGATTTAAAACTGGTTGTCTATTGTATTCTATTAGATTTTCCCTGTTGAGGACTAACGATAATTTATTCTATATTATCTTAGTTATAATGTTCTTTATTGGGCTAGTTGAGCTCACCCTTTTTCTTTTTGTTCCATTTTTCTTCTCCGGAGGAGAGAATATATCGGGAACTAGTTGGGGTATGGAGTGATGGTTCAAGATAGCTGTTTTAATAGTCCTCACTATTTTGTAAAATAGTGTATCAATAATTATAATGAGGACTTATTTGAGTGTGAATATTGTTTAAATGATAATATTTATATTTAAACTCACAGTTTTTATAGTTGTATTCATAAAGTTGTAGTTGTTTCTGTACCATGTATCTGACGACTCAGAATGGGTGATGTATACCTATTTTGGGGCGTCACATGGTCGATCCATGATTTATCCCGATTGGGTTTCATGTTTTCTCTGTTCATGTTTCGATTGGGTTGCTACTTTCCACGTTTTTAGCTTTATTTGCTCTGATCTTATTTTGGATCTGAAAAATGGGTTGTGTTCTTTAAATCAATCTTGATTTTGTTTCGATATCCTTTGCTCTTCATCTTCGCTGGCAAATATGGCGTGGGCTGAAATCTGGGGGCAGAGGTGTTGATTTGTTTGGTCTAGATGTATTAAAGAAAAGGCTGCGACCATTTTATCCTTTAATATATTAAAAATGTTTAATCACAAAATAAAAAATTATTTTTTACACACATCATGCCCCACCCAGATAGCCACGTCAGTAATTTCTGACGTGGCAGCCTCAATTGAATGAGATTGAAAAAAATTAATAGTTCAATCATCTAATTGATAAAATTGAAAGGTGAATGACTGAAGTGAAATATGACATATAGTTTAAGGTAGTAAATTATATTTAAGCCTAAAATAAATAACTAGTTTGACCCAATAAAAGACAAAGTCCAATTAAATTATTTAAAATATAAATTTAAATGTTATTTATTTATTATTTTTTTCTAAGTATTACACCGCGAATTTGTATTTACACCGCGAATTTTTGGGTTCCCTTTTTACTAGCGATCCGAATTTTTACTTTTGTGTTTAATATTTGGAAGTCTTTAGAAATCTTTAGAGATGATGTCAGACTTTGAATATGGATTGATAGTTATAATTATTTTTCTAAAGTTTATCAAACTCTATTATTTGATAAAAATCTAAAAAATTTATGACTTTTTGAATACTAAAATACTTTTATAGACTTTATAAAAATCTTATTTAATACCACATAACTTTTAAAGACATTAAAAAAGTTGTAATCTAGTAAACTTTTATAAACTCTTTAAATGTATTAATTGAATACAACTAAAATTTTAAAATCTTTAAAAATTTTAATTAAATACACCCTCTATATTTTAGCTAATAATTTAATTTAAAATAAGTCATTTCCGAACGTGAATAATATTCGTTCAGCCCATATTCAACAGGCCGTTATTTGAATTCAAAATTGTGTTTCCGCTCTCGAGTCTTGAGAGAGAGAGAGAGAAAATGGAGATGAAAAGTCCCCCGCCGTGCCCAAACACGGTGTCCGTCCGTCGGAATCCGCCACGCCGGGCTCGGCCAACTCCGTCTTCCCACATCCCTCTACCATTACCCCTTTCTTCAACTCCATCTTCAATTTCAAAAAACGTTCCTTGTTTTCCTATTGAAGATATACTCTCAATGGAAGTCCCTAAAAACCCTAGTAAACCGGAAGAAGAACTCGCCGAGAATCTCAAGGTTTTCCTGAGGATCCGACCCCTATCAACGAATCAAAGCTTAGGAAAAAATACTTTAGCCGGGGCTCGCAAAAATGCTTGGCCTCAAAACCCTTCCACAAAGAATGCCTCAAAACCTAAACCCAAAAGGAAGACTGAAATTTGTCTCAAAGAGAACGATTCACACTCCGTCACACTTTGCCCACCGCGAAATTTGCAAGATCAGAAACGAAACAAGTCAGAAGTGTACGAGGGGTTTTCACATGTTTTTTCTGCCGACTCATCTCAGGTTATTATACTATTTTTTTATCTGAAAGTTATTTAATTTGAATATGTTTTAGCCTTTTAGGATTAAGTTTTTTCTAATTTTTGATTGAGATTTTAGGAATTAATTTGGATATGTTTAGCAGGTAGGTATTTTCTAATTGTTTGATTGAGATTTCAGGGATTCACTTTGAATACGATTTAGTAGGATTAGGTGTTTCTAATTTTTATCTGTTTGTAGGATGAAGTCTATGAAAAAATGGTGAATCCGTTAGTTGAAGATTTTCTTAGGGGAAAGAGTGGAATGTTGGCTGCATTGGGTCCTAGTGGATCTGGAAAGACGCATACTATATTTGGGACCACTAGGCAACCTGGTATGATTCCTCTTGCTCTTCGTCGGATATTTTCAGGAACTGAGGGCAGTGGAGCTAAATCATCTCGGTAATTAGATTAATTTGAGTTCTGTCATATATTTCCAGTTCCTTTTGGATTATTTTTTGAAAAGGAAAAAAACATTTGGTTTATTATATTTTCTACTTTGACAATGAATGGCTACATGTGTTTCTTGGCCAACTAAATGCTTAGTGTGGCAATGGATTAATTAGAATTTTTTATTTTGATTGAAATTTTGTTGGACCAACGAAAAGTAATTAAATTGGTATAATAAAATAAAGGGGAGTTGAAACCGGCCGCTAAAACGTTTTCTTGTTTTTGATAAATTCAGCATCCGATTTCATAGTATTCTATGTGCAGGACATTCTATCTCTCAATGTTTGAGATTTGTTCAGAACGAGGAAAGTCAGAGAGGATGTTAGATTTATGTAAAGATGGAAGTGATATATGCGTGCAACAATCAACCATCAAAGGCCTCCAAGAGGTTTTTTCCATATATCTTTCATGTAGTGTTAACATGTTAGAAAATTATTTTTCATGTAGTGTTAACATGTTGTGTTTCAAAACATGGAACACTATTGTTCTGAAACATTAAACCTAGAGCATTCTATCAACCACTCTAAAATTTATAAGAACTCTGAAAAATATCAACTAGTGACACCAAGTGAACATCTTGTGGGTGTTTAATAAGGATAACATCGTGTAGCCTGTCGAAAATGCGCATGTCACAACACTACCTTACTCTGTACCATGACATTTTATGTTTTTCATTCCATGTATTGTATCAAATTGCAATTGGGGTAATGTTGGTTTCATGTTTCCGTGTTAATGTTATTTCATCTATCTTCTTATTTCCTTATATTAGTATGATTTTTTAAGCTCTTCTCTGTTTGCTTCGTGCAAACAGTCTATTGTTTGTGATGTTCAACAGGCTGAATCTTTGATTGCACTGGGTATGGTGAAACGTTCTACAGCCATGACAAACTCAAACAATCAGTCTAGGTGTGCCAACAGAATTACCATTTTTGATGTAATGCTAAGACAGTAATGCTTTAATACATTTTTTTCCCTCGAGAGCTTTATAGCTATTTTTTGGCACGAGAATTTCAGTATGATGTTGTCTGTAAATGAACCTTTATTCAAATTCTTAGCATGTGTTAATTGTTAAGGAGTGGTAAATTTCTGCCTTTTTAGCCAACTTTTGGCTGGATATTAAATTAAAAAGTAGCATGTCTTCTGCATCATGTAAGTATATCATTCATCAGTATACCTCTTCAATTTCATTTGAGTTGGTAACTTGAACAAATGCCTGAAAGAACAAGGGAATTTTTTTTTTGGGAAATATTACTGTTTATTTTTTATTTTAAAAATTCTGCAGCATATCTTTTGCAAGTGTTAAACAATGAATTTCATCATATTGTTGTGTGCCAGTTTGTCCTGTATCATTACTTTGGAAAGTATTCAACTTGAGATTGCTACTAGAACAAAGTAGCATTTTCCCACTTTCCCTTACATAAAAGAATTTGCTTTCAAAATATTGTACCTGAACTTCTTCAAAAATTCAATATTGAAATTGAAATATATTATATTTAGTTACCCCATAATTATCTTGGCATGTGGACAATTTGTAGAATTTCTCACCAAGTAGAACAAACCAACAATGAGAATGTGATTTTATAATTATAGGTGGAATCAAGCTGCTTAAGTAGGTCTATCAAAACACAGGACAACTTTTTTTTTCCGTAAATCACAAAGCAAAAGTTGACACTAATAATCAACCTTTAGTTAGTGAAGTATAGTAGAAGAGGTTGCTGATCACTATTTCATCACATTCCCTGCAGCAATATAAAAGTACAGATATGCGTGGTCTCTTTCTGTATCCTGTAGATGTAGTGAATCGTCTTTTCTCACATTCCTTTTTCTATGGCATTAAGATGCAGTCCTTTTTGAGTTTTTATAAGTTAAAGTATAAAGGTCATCCTCGGAACTTGGATATGATATGTTTTTTACCCTTTTGGGTCTTGACCACATAAAATCTTTAATCATTTACTCTTGGTTGAATATTTCACATTTTATGTCATGGCTGATGACAAGTTATTTCTTTTTCACATTTTTTGTAAAGGTTAAGCTTAATCATTTGTCACTTGTATTGTATTAGTATTGTACTGCCATTATCCTTTTTAAAGAATGGCTTAAGTACTACTTTCACGCAAATTAAGAATGTCAAATTAGAGGAGATAGTTAGAATAAGTTCCTTCCTACTATACAAATACAATACTAGTGAACCCCATAAAATTAGTACACAAGTACAGCCCTGTGAGGTACTATAGTCTTTTTCCCCATTATAGCTTTGACTTGTGTACTTGAGTCATTCTTTGACGGACAAATCATTTTTGTACTTTACACCATTCTTTGCGAATAAATGTAGTAATTATTATTGTTATATTTAAATTATGACATCTTTTATCATTGCAGCCGGTCCCAATGTATCATTAACATTCGGTGTGAGACTGATGGTAATGTTAACACTCAGTTACACAGTGCTGTCTTAACTATTGTTGACCTTGCTGGAGCTGAAAGAGAAAAGAGGACTGGAAATCAGGTCCCACTCTTTTTATATAACTAATGTCCGTGTCCATATATAGATAGATAGAATGTAGAATATTTATGCATTTCTGCTACATGTGTAGGATTGAGACTGCCTTTAAGGTTCTTTAAGGTTCCATATAGTTCTACTGTTATTTGTACTCTATTTTGAGTTTCAATCAGCACACAAGTGTTTCTCCAAAATTGTATGAACTGTTAAAGCTATATTGTAGATTCCCCAGATGAACTTTTGTTTCACCTAGTGTGCTGCTGTTTTGATGTTACTGGGGCCATGCGAAACAGCGAAAGTGATTATGAGTTAGTGTATCATATTTTTTTACGCAAGGGAAAATTAACACTACAATTCTTTAACACTTGAATTAGTAGTCACAAGATCGCGTGGAACACTTTTGTGGTAATTAGTTACAATTTTGGAAGTGATATACTCCCTCTGTCCCCAAAAGGATGAACAAAATACAATTTGCACACATATTAAGAAAAATAAAAATAGAGGAAAGAGAATAAAAAAGTTCTAAATTTATCTTTAGAGGCCCCACAAGATTATATAAAGTGATGAATGCTTTTAGTTTTTTATACTAACGTACCCCACTAAATGACATATTTACCTTTCACTTTATGTACTTTATCTCATCCTTTTGGGGACAAAAAAAATTGTACCTTTAGTCATTCTTTTAGGGACGAAGGGAGTAGTTATTAATCAGCTGTATCACATCTTTTATTTTATATATACAATTCAGTGTTTTGATATTCCTGATGTGACGTATGATCTAACTGTATGCAGGGGGCTAGACTGCTTGAAAGTAATTTCATCAACAACACATCAATGGTTTTTGGTCTGTGCTTAAGGGTATGCAGCATGACTTGGTTTTGCCGAATTTAACATATAGATGATATTTTACTTTTAATGTTTATATTGTCTTCGTAGATTCTGCTCATCTTACACATATTGTCGTCAATCATTGTAATTCTTCTATTCCACTTGCAGTCATTACTTGAGCACCAGAAGAACCGGAAGAAACCATTGCAAAAACACTTTCAAAACTCCTTGGTAATGCCTTTTTCCTTGGTACTTTTTACTTGTCATGTTGGTCCATTATGTGTTGGTTCTTCTACTTCTATTTTACTTTTCCACTGCGTATTGCTACTTAATATTGTTAGTTTTGGGTTTATCTTCAAATTGTATTTTGCTGAAATTGTTTTAAAGCAATTTTATTCTAAAGCATTATTTTTGGGACTAGAACTGACAAGATTCTTACCATATGGCAGTTAACTAGATACCTACGAGATTATCTGGAAGGCAAGAAGCGAATGGCTTTGGTATATGATTCTTAGCTCCAACATGTATTCATGCTTAAGACATTATTTTCAGATAACTTATTTCTTGTGAGAGTGTATGAGTTGATTAATCTTAAATATTTGCGTTCTTATCTAAATTGCATTGTTTACTAAATATATTCTATCATTTTTTCCCCAGTATCATTCTATTAGTTAATTAATTGTTGTATTTGCAGATATTAACTGTAAAATCAGGAGAAGAAGACTATGTTGATGCTTCCTTTCTGCTAAGACAGGCTTCGCCTTATATGAAGATCAAGTATGACAACTTTTTTCTGGTTATAGTTATTATTATCTTTTTGTTTCTTTTTTTATTAGTTCATATGATCAACAAATATTTGTTTTTTCTTGTTTTTTCCCTCCTTTGGTTAAGTAACCTTTGACTGTTCAGTCTTCATAAACATTGTTCATGACTGTAGATTCACCAACTCTGAGGAACCTTCTGATTCAATTGGTAATAAGAGGCAGTTTCAAACGTTTCTTAAATCAGAGCAGCTTAAAAGATTGAAGATTAGCACCATTGAAGCTTGTGTGGTACTTTATCTTACCCTTCATGATTCTTGTCTCTCTCTCTCTCTCTCTCTCTCTCTCTTTTGTTTAATAGTCTATAGTCGAAATTAGTCGTGGTCCACATTGGCAGGACAGATAATGGTTAATGGTCTGTCGTGGCGCAACTTGTACCGACTCACAAAACACTTTCTTATAGTCCTTGAGGTTGGTTTTTTTATATGCTCTGTGAAGTTATATGCTAGCTGTGGTCTTAGTATGACTTGTTTCAACATTTGAAAGGCATGTTGCTGTTGAACTAGAAATTGCTTCTCCCATTCATCTTAAAATCCCTGAGGATGTGACTTTTCATAGTGATTGACATAGTGGATAGGTTTAAGATTAGAAACTGATAGGTGCTTTATTGCTCACATGAATTTTATTATGCCGAGTGCATGCGGACCAACTTACATGCCTTGGAGAACATCTGTTTCAGGTCAACGAGGGGAAGGCTGATGGAGCTAAAATCGCACTTCATAAAGAAGGGTGTTCAAAAGGTAGTTGTACTTTCTGCTTTATTGTTTAGGTTGGACCACTTTGGGGAGCATGTAGCATGCACAATCCTTCTTTCAGTTTTGGGAAGATATGTGATTAACTTATCTGTGTGAGACAGAGGTTGCCACAAAGGAGGTTGATCCTACCAAAATTTTGGTTCAATCCCCAGAAACTATGAAGTCCGAAGTATTTGAAGATAAATCCTGCATGGACAGCATTAGTGAGTTGTCAAAGAGAGACAGAGAGAGTCAAATAATGATAGATTTTTCTAAAGCTATATGGAAAGTCTTGAAGCAATATAAAGAAAAACTTAAGGTAATGGTGGTGGGAAGTGGCTAGATTTACCTAACTTGTGATTTCACATCATGAATTTTAAGCTTGAGGTTTGTTGAATGGTTTGTTTGATTTTTTCAATCAAGGTTTTTGTAGTAAATATATCAACGAATTAAAGACTTTGCTTCAAAACAGGTGGCTGAAATGGAAATATATTGCCTCGGAGAAACTCTTACCATGGAGAAGGCACGATCTTCTGAGTTGGAAAATGAACTGAATCATTTGAAGTCCTGCTATTCATGTGAGAAGAGGGTTTTATCAGAGACGGCTTTAGTTGAAGTTGTTGAATCTAGAGGGGAATCCTTTGAGGTATCAAAGCATAAATTATCATGAAAACTTGTTCTGATATTGCTACCAGCTTTAGAAGTTACTCTTGACTGATTGCCTGCTTCTTTTTACTCTTTTTTTTTGTGTTTTATTGGTCACATCATACGATACTAATGTGTTTTGGACTTTACTTTCATATCAACACAACTGTTGGATATTTTCAACTGCGACCTTCAGAATTTCTGTGAGATCTTTCTTGTGACATGACTCTGTTCTAGGACGATACCTAGATCGTTATTCTTTGGACTTTATACTTCAGTTTTTTAGATGTATATTTCATCTTTTTCACTTTTGTTGCACTTTATCATGGAATATCATGTGTTTTTAAGTCCTTTAAAACTTTTAAGTAACTTCTTTAAAGTGGTATGGGAGAAAATTCTCTTTTGGGTTACACATTTATTGTTGGGTTTTAGAAAATGTGCAACCAAACTTTTAGGAACTGCAGCATGTTTTATACATATGCTATAATTAAAGTGCATCAGTTCATAGTTCTTTCTTATTTATGCTTTTGTAGAGTTTTATAATCATAAAATTGTATATCTATAGTACTATTTGTGGTGTCTTAAATACAGCACATTTTCATGTGTATTATTTTTGTGTTCAGGTAGCAGGGGCCTCTTCTGTAAACCGGAACGGATCCGAGTGCACGGAGAACATGCAAAACTCTGATCCCCCTGTAAGGCAGACACCTTTTTTGCTTGTATGTTCTTAGAATTACTTCCCAGATTCCATTCACATATTGAAGATTCTTATTTAAATGATTAGGTGAGAAGTTCTGGTGTGGTTTGTAATTCATGCATTGATGAAGAGAACTTTGAAGGGCAAAGTTATCAGGTAAATATGAGATTTGAGGATCAGAGTCATTAGACATATTGTCTAGAGTTCAGGAACTAAAATGTATAATAATCAGAAATGTGACAACTCTCCTGGAAATGCTGACAATGCTAAAGATCTAGAGGATCTGAAAGGAAGAAAGTATACTTGTTGTGATCGTGAAGGAACTGATTTGACTACATGCTTGGATGCTGAAGAATTTGAAGTACAGGTTTATCAGGTAAATTATGTGATTTGAGGATCAGATTGGGATATTGTCCAGAGTTCAGAAACTAACATTTATATATTCTTCAGAAATGCGACAAGTCTCCTGGCAATGCTGAAGATTTAGAGGATATTTGTTCTGATGGCAAAGGAACTGGTTTGACTTCATGCCTTGGTGCTGAAAACTTTGAAGAGCTGAGTTATCAGGTAAAATATGAGATTTGATATGGGGATACTGTTTGTAAGACATTGTCAAGAGTTCCGAAACTAACATATGTATTCATCAGAAATGTAATAATTCTCCTGGAAATGTTTACAATGCTGAAGTTCTAGAGGGTCACAAAGATACAGGAAGCGAGGATACTTCTTCCAGTGACAAAGAAACGGGTTTCACTTCACGCATTGGTGCTGAAAACTCGGAGGTGCAGAGTTATCAGGTAAATTATGAGATTTGAAGAGGGTTACTGATCACCAGACATTGTCTAGATTACAAAGACTGACGTATGTATACTCATCAGAAAGGTGATTACTCTACTGGAAATATCGACATTGCCAAAGCTGAGGATCATAAAGATATTGGAAGAGTGAATACTTGTTCCACTGGTGAAGCAACAGGTTTGACAGCTTAATGGTGCTCATGTTACAAAGCTCGAATAAGTACTTGTTTTCATATTATCTGGTTTGAAACGGGGCTAGTGTTTTTGTCAATTAATCTAAAGGATTACAAGGTCCTATAATGGTGGTTTGTCTTCTATTAACCATTATTGTCCTGTCTCCTGTAATTACTTCATCTTGCAACCCTTTTTATGAATACTTGCATATCGAAAAGCTAGTTAGGCTGCTTGAAGCTACAAGCATGTCTCATATTCAAAGACTGGCTATAAAATCCAATCTTTACGTATATCTCATAATTGTGTCTCTTAAGTGTTGTCTTTAATTGGTATATAGCAAACCTATTTAAGAACTGCATTGGTGAATATATAATATCTGCAATAATTATATCTAGAGCAACTAACTTGTGCTTGTATAAGATATTGATTCTCTTAAGTTGCCTTCTTTAGTGCTATTCTAACTTAAGATATTCATCTCACTTTGATGCTTGCTATTGGCATCAGACTGTTATATTTCAAGATTGCTTCTTCTCTTTTCAGTTGCAGATACTGTAATTTTGGAAGATGTGGTCAGCTCTTCTGAACCAGTTGTTATAATAAGAGACAACAGCTCATTCTCTGTCGAGGGGGACCAATTGCAAAATGAAGCAGAAGAGGTTAAGTTGACCTTTGATGTCCTGAATGACTATCGTCACACACTATTGTTTGACGTTCTTTTTGTATCTCTTTTCTGTCTCTTGATTTCATGGATTGCTATACTATACTTGCACCAGCTTGTGTTTGTATCAGAGTCATGCGGAACACATAATATATAATTAAATGCTAGATCTTTATATATCTTTTTTTGAGTATCTCCTTGATTTATGCAAGCCTATTAATGGCTGCTTGTATTTATTTCACAATGGCACAAACACATGCTATATAATTTGATCTGCGTATAACAGCCATTATTTTACTTTTGCTTTCCGCTATGTGCATGGAAGACATGTTTGAGATTTTTGTTACACCAAGAATAAAGGCAAGAGGCCCAATCCTTTCGAGATGATTTTGATTTTGCTTTATCTTTGTCTATATGATTTATTGATCTATCTATGTGTTTTCTATCTTAACAAATTTATTCTCTAATGCAAGTTAGCTCTCCTAGTCCATTCATAGTGAGACATTCTGGAGAAAACTTGGCAGTTTATAATAGATTATGAATTGCAGCAGTAAGCATATATAGATAAGCTGAAATGTTACTTCTACCGTCTTTACCCTGGTTATTGGTTATGTATGAACTATGTCTTGCATCAAAGTAGTTCTGTATTTCTATGCGGGTATTATTGAATTCTCATAATAACAATAATGACTGTAGTTTCTTCATACAACATGCAATTTGAGTTTTCAGAATAGTTTAATGAGTATGCTTCAAGTGCTCATTTATGTTGATTATTTATAAATTTTGGTTTGCTTGGGTACATTATCATCTTTCTACATATGTAACCACTTTGGTTCAGCCTAGTTTCTAAATTATGAATACTATTCTTGCTTTGTTTTTTTTGAAATCAGAAATTGTTGGATCAACCAGGAACTCCCAAGGAAGACCTAACAAGAGGTAAATTATGCAATGCGCCTGAAAGTGTGATGAAAGTTGCTTCATGCCCCAAGCCTCTGAATGTAGAAAAACCTAAAAGGTCGGTTTGATTGTCTAATTTTCCATTTGGCTTCAAAACTTGATAAAATTGGAGCTTCATCATTGTTGTGTGTTATCAGGAGACTTCAACCAGCTTCATCCATATTGTTAAAGAATATCAGTGGTTTAGACGTTGAGGAAGAGAATGAGAAGCCAAAGGTAATCTTAATTAAGTGTTTTGTAAACCTGTATTCTGTTTCTCCAGAACTGGTTTTCATTAACATTAAGCTTTAAAAAAATCATGTGCTTTTATCTCAAGACCCTTGTAAATACATATAACCTTGATCCATAACAGATCAATTGGGAACCGTGTTTCAGGGGGGAGCTAGAGGAGAAAGGAAAATTGGGTTGGATGATGTTACCAAAAGAAGTCAAGGTAGCATGTCTCTTCTTCGGTTGCTTAAGGACAATCTCTAATGCTAACAAACTTTTTGAATGTATAGGCCCTTATCATTTCACTGGGTATTTCATTCAAACTTTTTGTAATGAAATGATGCTTCAAAGAAAGCAGTGGTAATAATATTTTCTTCTGGTCAGGGTTGGAGGTATTAGCAGTTTGTTTTTCTAACCTTTAGCAAATCTTATTAGTCCAATTCTCTAAGACTCCGATGGCTTGGCTGATGGCTGATTAAACCTTATGCAACTATTTTTATTAATATCCCTGTGGTGTAAATTTGTTGTACTTTGAAAAAAGTTTATTATTAAAAATTTAATAATACACATGTAGAGTATATAATACATTTTATTTGTTTTTCAAAAAGGGTACATAATTCACGGTGCACTAAACTAGGTTAAGAAAGTCGAAAAATTCATTAGCCATGCTATGATGTTCTGTTCTGGATTACTACTGACATTGAAGAAAGCAATGGTAATAAGGGGAAATAGGAGTTTGATGTAACCAAACTCCAACTTCACTGTTTGATGATTCTTGTCTATTAAACCTTTATTTGATCAAACCCTCTTTAAATTATTCCCTATACCCTACACTCTACAATATTTTTATTAAAAAGAAATTAAATCAATTTCAGTGTAATCTTACACCAACAACTAAACTTTTTAATTATCGGTTATGAATCACATCTACTAATTGAATTAAGTGGAGACTTTTAAGTTATCTATCAGCCCAGCCCAGCCCGTAAACACAATAATTATCATCACGTGGTTCATTAACTGAAGCCATCAAATCAGTGATCATTTGCATGAGTAAAAAAATACTAATTCAACACCATATATACTTCTCAGTAAAAAAACATATCAAATGGTTTCGTGAGTAAGGGGGGAAGGGTGTAACACAATCCCAATTCCCAAACATGATTTTTATAAAGAAACTATAGGCAGGTGTCAGGCACGTGAGAAGGATGAGGACACCAAGACAATGACAACGATGAGCCCCTCCCCTCCCCTCCCCTCCCCTCCCCTCCCCTTTCCTTTCCTTTCGAATTGACAGTTTTTGGTACAACTGTACTGTCCTTTGCTCTACTTTCTCATGACAAATTCCAAAAAATGGAACAATCCGTTTAATATTTAAATGATTTTTCTGGACAAACCATAGGGGAGGACAGGAGAGGAGAGGACTGACTATTTGTTGAGAGAAGAAGAGGCTACAAGAATCATACTGTTCAAATAATTTTGTATTTAAATTTATCATCTCACTTTTGTGTTAGAATATCTGAAAATAGTATTTTTCTGAAAAAAAAAAAACAAAGTGCGTGGGTCAACCCGATCAGAACGAACCCGACTAAAAGCGGGTATAGAATACGGGCTACTTTTCTCTCCGGGGCACGTGCAAATACCCAGTTGATAACTATGACTAGGAAAAGGAATGATGATCGAAGAAAAATAAATATACTCCAATTTCAAAAAATTAAAAAATAAAAAAAAAAGAAAGGGAAAAAGACGGAGCTGAGCATTGAAGAAGAAGAAGAAGAAGAAGAAAGAAACGTTACCCTCCCTGGTTCAGAAAAGGCCACAAAGAAGACAAAGCGGGGGTTTTTATGAAGAGAGTGAGAGAATTTCATGCGCTTGGGGAGAAATTGAAGCGGATATGTATTGTATTGAGATGAAATTCAGGACGTAGAAAGGGTTTTGTCAACAGTACGACCGCTGTTGGTTCAAAGTTCGTCTTTTTCTACCTCTAAAGCTTCATTTAGGGTTTCATTATTCTGAATAAGGTAAAATTTCAGCTCTATAACTATTAATTATAATAGTTTTGCATGTTACATTAGTTCAAACGCTTTAAATTTCTTTTCTTGCTGCATTAATTGACGTAATCGTGGTAAGTTATATCGTGTCTGTATCTTTCGCTCCTTGTGTATACACCTTAGTCCGTGCTAGCTATTCCTCATTAGGGTTCTAATGAATTTGACTTTTTCCAATTTGTGTTTTAGGGTTCTGATTTTTTCTTCATATGGTACCTCTACTCTTTTACCTGCTTTGTTGTTGTGAATTTTATTTTAATTTCTTGAAAATCCTAGATTACTTCCCTTTTTATGACGTTGTTTGGATTTTATCTGTTCAATTTTCTGCACAGAGGCTCTAACCTAAATCAATTTCAATTTACCTTTTTAGGACTTTGATGTCAAGGTTTTTTGTTTGAATGTTAATATTGTACCTTATTTATTGTTTTTCAGGTTTGGTACATTGTTAATTGGCCGTCTTGATTGGGTTGGGAAAAGTTACAGGTTTAAATTATATTCAGCATTGAAGCAACTGCTAATTACTATTTTTAAACATAGTTTAGTATGCTTTTTGACTCGTGTTAGTGTGCTCTTCTCGTTTTTTAGTTCTGATAACATTTTTCTGTTAAAGTTTGTAACTGAATTCTTGTGCGTGATTAGTTTGTCCGAATTATAATTTACAAATGTTATCCTATCTTAGTCTTAAACTTTTATACATACGGAAAGACATAATTTTGCTGAAACTATTCCATTCTTTTGTTGATATAGTGGAGTATACTGTTAGTCTTAAACTATTCCATAGGCAAATTTTTTCCCTATTGGACTAGAATTTTTTCTTTCACCATTATGAATAGCAGCTATCTTTCAGGAGCTAATTTGAATACCTTCTTACTTACATTCTTATAAACTTTATTGCTCAGAGTATTAGATTATATTTTCTAGGTCTAATCATGTTCTATATGAAATTCATTAGACTGTAATATCTCGGTCTAATGCTACTAGTATAATGGTGGTGTTCTTTTGGTAGAGGAATTGTTTAACTTGATAGTGGGTCACCACATGATTTCTTACCTTTCATGTTTATTGAGAGTTCTTATAATGCTGGAACTGTTAAACTGTCAATAAGCTCTTGTAACTAATTTTGAGCAACCGTTGAAACTTTTCAGTCAATAATTTGTTTTGAAAGATGATTAATTGTCTTTGCATAGGATGACAGTGTGCTTGCTTGTGACTCGTTGTCTCTTTGTCTCTAGAAGAACCCATATCTCAGTATTGGCACAACCTTCTTCATTTATCTGAAGTATATAAGAAATAAGAAATAATTAAAGTAGCAACCCCACTGGGGCCACATAGGATTCTGTTTGAGACTTGATGTGTTTGAAGTTTATGTGCTTTTCTTGCAAGTTATATTATGTTAGGCAACTCCATACACTTATACGGCTCCTATTTCTGTAGACGTGTTAAAATTCAACGGATTCAATAACATGTAACTGCAATATTTTTTTTATAATTTCAAGGTTAATGATGTTGATCTCTTCCAAAGAGTAAGATCGGAGAGAATCACAAATAGTGGTTTGACTGGTTTCACTGGTAGTATGGTGATGGTCTTAGACTCTGGATAAATGCTTTGTGTCTTGAACATTAACTACCCATTCTAGGGGTCTTCTAGAGATTTACTGTTTTCATGTGTCACATCTTTTCATATTCTCAAACTCTCAATTCTCAAATACATTTTCCTTATTTCACTTTCTCATAGTATCTATGACTAAAGTCATTCCCAGTTTCGTAGCATAGGTAATTAGGTATTGATTTGTACAATTTTAACATTATCAGCTAATTGAATACTTGTACAAAAAAAAAGGGTAAAAAAATAGAAAATATTCTCAGTTTTGTTGATTACTGTGACTTGTTTCATGATCATTCAACTATCATTTGGGGCAAGGTGGCTTTCATCTGGATTCTTCATGTGTGATGTTATAACATAATACCACAGTACCGTCTTCCATTTTTGGTGCAATAAATAGTTTTTTTGTTGTTGTTTCTAAAGTCGGTGCAGTAAAGATAAAATTATTTGTTATTAGTAGTCAACCGATAATTTTCAAGCTCCTACGAAGTCTGAACTTTGGGGACTTCCTGTGAACTTCTCCAAGAAATTCCTTTTGTTATCCGACATTTAACTCATTATTCTTATGTTATGGACATTGTTCTAGTTAAATTAATGCTTTGATAACCAAGTATTTCAGTAATGAGAGTTTAACTAAAACTTTTGGATGAAGGTTGATGCTAGTTAAATTTTCTATCGTGCCGAGTAAAGATCTTAACATTCATTTTTTCCATCTTTCTATTCTGCCTTTATCAATGTCTCATTTCTATACTTAATGAATGGATTCCAGTTCTCATTTTAACATGCAGTATACTAGACTTCAGAAAAACAAGTTGTGTTGAACTCTCACTGAAGTTACTGCTATTGGCTTTTTAACTTGAGACTAAGATATAAATGTAAATCCTAGGAGACTTCCATGCTAAGTACTTGTAAAAATAGAAAAAACAATAGTGATTTCTTAGTCAAGTTAAAACTTTCTCTGTTTGTTGGAGTCTTATTTAATGGGATCTAAGAAAGAATTGCTGACTTATCTTTCAGGTGTCTGGATTTCTCAATGTTTGTCTTTGTTATCTGCTTATGAGTTTTGAGAGCTCAAAATATTGATTCACATGAAGTTTCTTAAAAAGTTTTAGAAAATATTTTCCTTTATGCGTTGTCTGAAGTGGATATTCTTGATTTCCACATGAAAGTAATTGTCTTTTTACCTTCTTAATCTATGTTAATCATTTTTTTTAGAGATTGTTGCAATCACAGTATGCGCTGTTGTGCTCTTTTCTTTTTATCTGTTATTTACACATAGATGCTGTAAATTACCATTTTGATTGACATTTAGGTAAACTTCATATGGTCCCTTATTGCTCCCCTTCTTGGCCTAAAGTCTATAACCTCGCATTGACAATGGAATAGATATAAAGAGCCAGAAAGGAAATATATTTTTGTTTGTGTAGTTGTTAGTTGGAATTAAAGCATGCCAGTTGTGATTATGTAAAAGTTTGTACATAAAATTATCAACTTGTATTCGTAAATTTTCTATAATTTTTTTAGCATAATAGAAGTCATCTCTAAATTAGAATACATCTCATTTTTCACATCTAGTACACACACTGTTCCATTTTACATGACATTTTTTTGGGTGTGTTGGCATGAATTTCAAGAGGGGTTGAAACATATTGTTTTGCTCCCTCCGGCCAAAAAAATTCTTCCCCCTATTAAGGGTTGCCTAGGGTGCAGATAAGTTTTTGACTATTATTATCTTAGGAAAAAATTACTTATTGGGAGAAATCATTGAAAAATATATATATATTTTAACTTGTTACTATACAAATCTAAATATTAAGAGTAAAGAAAAGGTCAGGAAGTGAAATAGGAATCTCATTTTTGGAAGGGAGTATCATATCTTTTAAATAGTTATATTTTCAATATATTTGTATATTATGTTATTAACTACATCAAAGATAGTATAAAAGAATTTACTAAATATTGTATAATTATGATTTCAGTCTGTTTTAAATCCTTGCCGAACATGCTTCAAAAGTATCAGTTAAAATATTACAGAGAGAGGATGGCTCGGGATTTTAGATTTCTAGTTGGTAGGTCTTTAGAAGGGATTGCTCCACTTGTCATATACAGTTGCTTTTATCCTTTTCTAAATATTAGTTATTTTCTACTCCAATCTTCCTTGTAGTTCTGCTTGCATCACAAACTGACTATTACTAGTCTTCATCGATTGCATTTTAACCTTTTCCTTTTGAAAATGTGAAATAAGTTTGTTTGTTTTTATTATCCGTACTCGGGCTTGCTTACGTGTTGTGGTTTTGCCATGTGGAAGAAATGTTAGTTCTTGTTCCTATTTCAATTGTTACAAAAGATATTCAATAGGAATTTGTAATACAGTTCAGAGTGAAATTTTGCGACATCTCAAAGGCACACACACACACATATATATATATATACATTTTTCTGGAAGGGTTTGTCAATTTGGAAAATACACCAAATTTCATTGTTTTAAAGCTTTCAAAAATGACTAAATTAAAGAGAAATTAGTTCTCAAAATACTTGGCTTCAACACAGGACAATATACTTGACCTCTTGAAGTTTCTGAATACGTTCAAAACGCTTCATATGTCAATTTTAGACGTTCATTGATGTAGGATAATATTTGGAGAAGGATAATTGCTGAAATAATTGGTAAAATTAGGGATTATTATCTTAGGCTGGGATCCAAGCCTTACTATCTTTAGGATCTTTTACTTTGGGTGATGCTCCACGTAGACTACTCCAAGGGCTTCTCAACCACAGAAGAGAGTAAAATAGCTCAGAGTTCAATATCAATAATCAATAGTCTATCCCATAGTGTAATTAGCATGTGGGGACTACATCAATAAAAGTATTGAACTACTAAATAAGTGTAAATATCAAGCGTTATAATTTATTTTTTTCTTTGTTATCAAGCCTTATTATTGTTATGTAGTTGTTGCATGCAAACAAATTGCATATAGCTGTTTGCTTTTTCTCACTAGACACATTGGTTAAAAGACTTTCAGTTTTTATTATTTAACATGTACCCTGTTGAAAATGTGATTGTATTATATACGCAGAATATTTTTGAGTTTCAGTTTTATGTTGGAATGAGAATGTGTTATATGACCTAGTGAGTTGCGACTCTGCTATATGCTTGTATCCTACGAGTATTTTAAACAGTGTATTTTTCAAGGAAAATCATTTAGCAGAAACATGAACATTAGCTGATATATTTTCACAATGATAAAAATGAAAGTTTTATGTGGTTACTCTTGCATCGCTTCTGTGTCTTTTCCCTGTCCATTTTTCCATTGGTTTGAAGCTGCCGAGAATTTGCACTCTAATTGTATATTTATCCTGAGATCGGATGTGAGTACGGAACTTTAATACAGCCTTCTGGCTGTGCACAATATTTTATCTTCTGTATGTCCTTGCATTAGAGATCTTTCATGTAATTCATCTGTTGCTAGTACCATATTCTGTAACTAAAATTTATAACTATTAATGTGGTCTGTGCAGGAGAATGCGATGAAATTCATCTGCTGTTTATTTTTCTTAAATGAAAGAAACTGTGGTAGTAGCACAGTGCATGGATTTCTTTGAATTCTGGAAATCCTGATTGTATGCAAGGCATTATGACGCTCGAGGACTTCTTCACCCTGACTGAGATGAAAGATGGACTGACAGCTCCTGCTCGAGTGAAGGAGCTGGTTAACATAATGCAGAAAGAGAAATTCAATATTATGAAGAACATTGGTGACGCAACTAGGCAGTGGTCTACTGTTGCAAGCACTATAGCAGCCACTGAAAACAAGGACTGTCTTGATCTTTTTCTCCAGTTAGATGGACTCTGTTATTTTGATAGTTGGCTCAAGGATGCTCTGAAGTTTGGTAATGAAACAGGTGACAGCTTTGTGGATGAATCAATTACTGCATTATTAGGTGCAATTGAAAAGCTGCACATAGAAAATCAGAAGTCAGTTACTTCTGGAATCTTGATGACAGTCAAGAATCTCCTCTGTCACAGTAGTTCCGGAGTTAAGGATAAGGCTAGAGCTTTATTTGATAGCTGGCGGCAAAATAGTGACAGTATTGTGGTTCCCCATGATGTTGAGAAACTTGAGGCAGTTTGTGAGGATCGGATGAATGTAAGGGAAAATCTTGGTGCAGAGCTTGAACGTCCAGAATGCTCTTCACATGATATTTCTCCTTCTAGAGGTAGTGCTGCTGAAGAAAAAAATGTAGAACCTGCTGGATATGAAATGATGCCATCAGTATGCTCCAAAACTCTTCAACATGAAGGAGTTGAGGCCATAAATACCCGAATATCTGACAAAACTTTGGACCTAGCATCCATGAAAGATGGACCGCCAGATCCTGTGTGCTGCCCAGATATGTTAAAGCCTGTTGGTGAAAACAATTCTATCCAGAACAACCCCCCAACATATCGATCAGATTTAAACACAGGAATTGGAAGTTGTGAATCTGCAGTTCTAAAAGAAGGGACTCTTGAAGGGCAGTTAGATGTTGCTAACGCAAATGAGCTTGATGATGCAAAGCAGACGCAGCAGATCAAAAACTGTGACAAATTAGGTGCAATGGACACTTCTTTTAGTGCTGATATTATAAATGCTGTGGAATCTGAAGTAGACCCTGACATAAAAGAAGATGCTGATGCCAAAGAAGAAGACCCTTGTCCAAAGGAATTTCCCTCTGGTGATGTAAGTTCATATTTATCTGAGGGGAAGAGCGGGATTGGTGATAGTAAATCACTAAATCCTTGCATAAACATATTGGTGTCCAAGAGTACAGGTCAAAGTGACGAGTGTAATGTTGATGCTTTGCAGAATTCTTCTCTTAGTGAACATAACTTGGGACTTCGTGAGGATCTATCGAGGTTAAAAGCAATTGAAGAATCTAGTGAGCATGACAGTGATGAAGCTGAGGATGAATTGGGAAATGATTCTGATTGTTCCGGATCAGCTGTGAATGCCAAAGAACCAGATATGATTGACAAGAGGTCTGATATTGAACTTGATTATGGAACAGTTGATCCACTAGAGGTTGCTCGACAAGTCGCTATAGAAGTGGAGAGAGAAGTAGATTGCAGAGAACCAAGTTGTAGTGATTCTGAGAGAACATCTGGTGGTGGAGGAATCAGGCTGGCAGAAAGCCCAGACTCCATAAATGGGGAAAAAGTTCGAGTGATTCATGGCCCATCTAATGACGTGCCAAGTGGACCGAATCTTTCTGCTGTGTTGCGATATGGGGCGTCTATTAACACCGAAAACCTAATTGCTGAACAGGAAAACTGCAAACATGATATGGATGTGTCTCGGGATTCTGAGGCGGCTCAGAAAACAGACCCTAACACCGATAAACACATCTGTGGTTTCGATCTAAACAAAGAAATGTCATCTGATGATATGGATCCCCACATTAATCGAATTGCTGCTCCTATATCTGTTGTCTCTGCTTCAAGGGCAGCAGCAGCTAATGGATTGCCTATTGCCCCTTTGCAGTTTGAGGGAACTCTTGGATGGAAAGGATCTGCGGAAACTAGTGCCTTTCGCCCTGCTCCACCACGTCGAATTTATGAAGGTGAGAAGTCTCTCTTAGCATCAGGCAGTCGCAACAGTTCAAGACAGAGGCAGGACAACCTTGATTTTGATCTGAATGTGGCTGAGAGTGAAGATGATAAAATTGCAGATTTGATGCTGGGAAAAGAAATGCCAAAACCCTATGGACGTCCTTATGGGGAATTTTATGTAGAAGCGAGTTCAAAAAGATCAGATCGGTTTCAGTTGGATCTGAACCGTGTCAGTGATGGTGGTGATGTTCCATCATATTGGAGGAGGGAGGGGCCACTCCTACAGCATCGGAATGGTCATCGCAGTTCATCTCCTTCCTCATCATCATCTTCAATGCAGCCTTCCTTGAGAAACATCGATTTGAATGACCAACCATCTCTTTTTAATGATTTTTCTGATCCTGCTTTTTTGTGCAAGTCATCTCAAAATTTAAGTGCTTCTGGTGGGTTTAAACCAGATGACTCTGTAATTTCCATTATGGGTGCCAGAGTTGAGGTCAATCGAAAAGATTTTGTTCCTCAACCTATTCCCTTGCCGAACGGCAGGATATTAGACCTGGCAGCGGATGCTAGTTCCACAAGAAC
Organism: Panax japonicus; assembly: GCA_020205505.1. Taxonomy (NCBI): domain Eukaryota; kingdom Viridiplantae; phylum Streptophyta; class Magnoliopsida; order Apiales; family Araliaceae; genus Panax; species Panax japonicus. Next base: position 4,272,573 of record CM035091.1, on the reverse strand, counting down.
TGGGAGTGTTTTCGGGATGGGATCTACCCTGCCATATGCACATTCTCCTGTTTATGGGTACAATGGCCCTCCATCGGCGCCTACTGTGCCGTTTTCCTCCGCCATGTATGGACTTGGTGGCCATATCCCTTACATGATGGATTCAAGAGGATCCCCGGTTGTGCCTCAAATTTTGGGTTCTGCTTCAGCTCTCCCCCCTTCCTTCTCTCAACAGCCTTTTATAATGAGCATGACTGGTGCACCTTCTGGTTCAAATGGGGTTGTGCCTCTGCGGCATAATTTTGATCTGAATTCTGGCCTGATGATGGACGGGGGAAACAGGGAGACGGGGGGTTTGAGGCAGCTTTTTAACTCTGGTCAAGGCAGATCAATAGATGAACATTCCAGGGCCAACTCACAACCCACTTCTAGTTCTGGTGTTGGAGGAAAACGAAAAGAAACAGATGGTGGATGGGAGCCTTGCTCGTTCAACTACAAACATCATCAGCCACCATGGAACTAGGATTTATTTATCTCTGCTCCCTCACTGCGATGAGTTTAGGAACAAAGGATATAGGCTAGTGCTTCTGTAGCCATAGATCCACAGAGCCAGGTGAGCAAACTAAATTTAGTGGGAAGGGCTGTTAGTATAACTGAATAATGACTGGGGAATTATGGATGTAATGTGATTCATGAGATTAGTTGCTAAAGAAAAAAGAAATTAGGTTTATTGTTTCGAAATGATTTATTTCTTATTTTCCTTTTCTGTTTCATAGAAGGGTGTTGCTACAGTGCAGAGCTTGTGACATTTAGCTGTAATTTCTCTTCCATATATATCACAGAAAGTTGGCCTACCTCAACTAGTTTGGGATAGAAGGTGGTGTTGAGTTGAGGTGGAGAAATTTATTGGTTTTCTGTTGGTAGTTAAAAAGTGTTGTTGGCGGAAGAAATATTGAAGAATATTGCATAATTAAAAATATTGTCACTTTATTATTTAAGAGCATTCTCCTTAAATAGCGTTCTTCCTTAAATAGTCTATCTTTATTAAAATTACGTCGTCTTGGAGTCTTTTTTTAAAAAAAAGTGGGGCTGTGGGCAACATTTTTGTAAATAAAAGAAAAGCAAGTGGGACTACTCTCTTTTAAAAGAATGCTATTGATCCTTGCTATATATATATATATATATATATATATATATATATATATATATATATATATATATATATATATATAAATGGGATCTCTTCCATAGCAGCCGGTTGCTATGAGTACTGTGCAACAACCCCTTTTCTCCCGACCGCTACAAGTTCTCCCGGCTGTTAATAAATTAATAAAAAAACAAAAAAAACACCCCAGCCGGCACAAGCTCAACCGGCTGGGCAAACTTCATTTTGCAATGCTTTTCTAGTTTCTTTATCATTAACCTATTGCAATGTTTTACAATATTTAGATTAATGCAATATTACTATATTAATTTTTATATTAATACAATATTACTATAATATTATTATATTACTATAATAATATTTATTATTAATATTAATATTAATACAATATTATTATAGTAATATTAATAATACAATATTATTAATATTACTAATAATAACCGGTTTTAATATATATATATATATATAATATTATTATTAATATTAATAATTGTTAATTATTAATATTAATACAATATTATTATAGTAATATTAATACAATATTATTATATTAATATTAATAATAATAACCGGCACAATGATATTAATATTATTATATTAATATCAACTAATTGGATGACTTAGATTGAATGTGATAAAAAATTAAATTTTGATCAGCCGGCACAACCTCTACCGGTTTTTATTTTAATATATTATTATAGTTGGTCAACTGTTGTCATTTTATTAATTTGAAAACGATTTTTTAATATTAAAACACTCCAGCCGGTACAGCTTGTACCGGCCGAGTATTTATTTATTTTTTCGTTCATGTGAAGCAGAAACTATGTCAGATTTGGTGTGGATGATCACTTTATAATAAAATTAATAAATATTATTATTAATATTATTATTATTAATATAATAATAATAATCTTATAAATATTATTATTAATATAATATAATGATTATATTAATATTTTTTTGATTATTTTTGTTATAAATATTATTATTAATATAAAAATAATAATAATAAGATTTGCTTAACAATAAAATTAATAATATAATAATGCAAGATGTAATAAAGTGATGATAATAAAGTAATAAAAAAATAGTCGGCCGGTACAAGTTGTACCGGTTGAGAGATGATAATTTTTTTTATATATAATATATATATATATTTATTAATATATATAATATTATTATTAATATTAATAATATATATATATATTTATTAAAACCGATTATTATTAGTAATATTAATAATATTGTATTATTAATATTATTATAATAATATTGTATTAATATTAATATTAAAAATAAATATTATTATAGTAATATAATAATATTATAATAATATTGTATTAATATAAATATTAATATAGTAATATTGTATTAATATAAATATTGTAAAACATTGCAATAAGTTAATGATAAGGAAACTAGGAAAGCATTGCAAAATAAAGTTTGCCCAGCCGGTTGAGTTTGTGCCGGCTGGGGTGTTTTTTTTATTTTTTTATTAATTTATTAACAGTCGGAAGAGCTTGTAGCGGTCGGGAGAAAATGGGTTGTTGCACAGTACTCATAGCAATCGACTGCTATGGAAGGGATCCCTATATATATGTGTGTGTGTGTGTGTGTGTGTGTGTGACATTTTAGAGTGCTTGATGTGAAGCCCGTAGAGCCTAGTGTAAAAGAGAATTTTAATTCTTTATTAGCGTTATAACACTAAATTATAAACAATATATATATACTAGTAACAGTCCCGTGCCTCCGGCACTATGAACGTTGGGATTTATTCCAAATTTTGGACGACCCAAATGATTTATTGAGTGAGCGAGAAATTCAAAATCATTTGTATTTTATTAGATAGATGGATGGTGGGATTTATCCCAAACTTTGGACGTCCTAGATGATTTATTGAGTGAGCGGGAAATTCAAAATTATTTGTATTTTATTAGATATAATTAGATATATAGAATATAGATATAGATAGATAGAATTAGATAGATTGTATTTTATTAGATAGAAGGATGGTGAGATTTATCCCAAACTTTGGACGGCCTAGATGATTTATTGAATGAGCGGGAAATTCAAAATCATTTGTATTTTATTAGATATATATATATATATATATATATATATATATATATATATATATATATATATATATGAATAATGATATATATTATGATTTTAAATGTTGATTTTTTTATTTTATATATATATATTAGGTAGTGGGATAAATTAGATTAGATAAAATTATATTCTCTTGGATCCATAAAAATAGTTTTATTTATAAAATTTATTAATATTAAGAATGTAATTGTATTTCATGTTTTCTCGTAAAAATAATAAATTGTTAATTTAGTTATGGTGGTGTAATAATAAAATTCTGATGACTATTCTAAGAATATTTTGACATTTTATATTATTATTAAGAAAAAAGAGTTCTTTTTTGTTGACAAATAAAATTATTTTTGTAAAATAAAGTATTAAAAAGATTTAGTCATCCCTCTTTTTTCTTTAAAGATGAAAATACATAGCTGATTATGTTCTCTAATTTTATTTTCTTTTTATTTCTTTATTAAAACTAAATGCAAGATAAATCTATACATTTTCTACCCCCATTCTCTCTCTTTTTCCCTACTCTAAATTTAAACTTTGAACCAAATTTCAAAGAAAACAAGTTAATTTACATCTATTTACTTTAACTTAGTGAGGATAATTTTATCCTAAAAATTGAACCAAATTAAACAAGAATACTAAAAATAACTCTTTCTGTGTATGTATTTTTTAAAATGTTACTTATTCTCAATTATACTACTAAAATTTAATTATTTAGATTGAAACTAATCCAAACGCATCAAAAAAAATCCTTTTCATGTTGTTAAAATTAATTATAAGGAATCAACCAACCAAACTTTGATAGATACCTCATTCCCAAATCAAAACATGTGAATTAAAATAATGCTACCTCCGTCCCAGGATAAAAGTCTTATTACTACTTTGAGTTGTCTTATGTTAAATGTTCACTTCTTTTTAATAATCAAACTTATACACATTTTTTCTTATTATGCCCGTAGCATTAAATATCTTATACTTTTTCCACCGAAACTTTTATCTTGGAACAGAGAGAGTACTAATGGTATATGATGTTTTAACTTTATCTGGAGTGTATTAATTTGTCATCTTTTGAGCGGATATCTTGTAAGTAAGATGATCCTCCTATAACGTGGAATAATATGGATAATGGTGTAAATGAACCGAGTCGAGTATTGAGTTGCTCAGATTTGATTTACAAAATTTATTGAGTATAAAATAAGGTTTGGTTAAGGCTCATTTAGGTACCGAATCGAGCACAATCTCGAATCGAGTCCGAACAGTTTGAACTTTTCGAACGAATATGATACGAGTATCCAGCGACGGAACTAGGGGCGGGCGGGGGCATCTGCCCTCGATAGCAGGCGGAGGCAGAACTAGGGGGCGGCGATGGGAGGCGGCGGGGAGGGGGCGGGGGGCGGTGGTGGCTTCCATTCGTCTGCAGAGCTTCTCCATTTTAGAGAGAAAAACTTTTGTGGATAAATGTGCCAATGCTCTCCTCCGTCTATTTGTGGTTTGATTTATGCTCCGGTATTTCAAATGCACATGAACAAGCATTTCAGGTTCATCTGACGGTCAAGAACAAGCATTTTAGGTGGATTTAATTGTAAGACCCCAGTTTTTATAAATAAAGTTGAATTTTCTATAATTATTATTTTTGAATATTATGGAATAAATTTGATATAATGTTATAGTTGTGGGTAATATTTATAAATTTTACAAAGTACGCAAGTTGTTATAAAATATTCGTTTGGTCGGGGAATATTCTTTTTGTCGGAGAATATTCGTACGACGGCACAATCATTGGTGGACCCCACAACGGAAGTATTGTCGTAGTTAGAAAACGACAAAATTATCTTTCTATAAAAATAACGGCGGAGGTGTTACCGTTAAAACTGTTGAACTACTCGGTAGTAAAAGTACAGTAATACGCGTTATTGCATAGTAGCACACGGTATTGATTATTGATGCTTACGTGAGAAGTCACTCAGCTATACTCAATTATTGCTACAGTAATTGCTGCATCATATCTCTTATATTATTGATTCAATTATTGTCACAGTATCATCTGTATAATATGTTATATTATTAAATCAATAATTGAGACGACAAGTTATAAATGATTAATAATTGTTGAAAGATTAATTATGTGTTGATTAAAAATAAAATGATTTCTGGTAATTTTTATTCAATCTTTGATGTATATAAAGAGTCTATTATGAGACGTTGGTGATAAATTTAATTATTTATGGGGGGCCATATGTCATCATCTAAGAGTCTCTTTCGTAAATAGTAATTATCTTCGTAAATAGTAATTACCTTCGTAAATAGTAATTACTTTCGTAAATAGTAATTACCTTCGTAAATAGTAATTACATTCGTCAATAGTAGTTGTCCCTTCAATATTACCAAGAGTTAACTGCCTCTTCAGTGTTCTAAGGGTTAATTACCCCTTCGTAAATAGTAGTTGTCTCTTCAATATTACCAAGAGTCATTTTGACCCTTCGTTAAGACCAAGAGCCACCCTCAGTTTTTCTATAAATAGAAAGCTCATTCCTTCATTATTTCTTACGAATTCGTTCAAGCTATAGAGAGAGAAAGTATAGAGAATAAGAGAGAAAGAAGAAGAGTTTTCTGCTACTTCACTTATATCCAGTTCTTCTAAGGTAGGGAATATTATTTGTTGTACTCGTAAGGGATATTATTCTTTTGTATTCAAGAAGAGAACTTCTATTATTCCATTTATTATTATTCTGTTGGAATAACTTGTATACGCGGAATACCTTATACTTGGTGACATTCTTCTATTATTTTGTTGGAACATCCTGTCTGTGTGTTTTACACCGGACCTGGTTCCATTTTTATTATTCCGTCTTTACATTTCTGTCGGAATATCCTGTCTATGCTATACGCCGGACCTGGTTCCATCATTTACTATTCCGCAATTATTATTCTGTTGGAACATCCTGTCGGTGTGAATTTCACCTGACCTGGTTCCGTTATTATTATTCTGCGGGAATAACCTGTTTGTGTGGTCTCTATCGCATGCATGGTGATATCTTTTGTTATTGTATTCGGTATTACCCAGTTAGATAAAACTTTGACTTCTATACTCCATGAAATTAGTGGAATATTCTTGATATTTGCGCTTCATCCAGTATCTTTTCATGGAAATATTCTTCTGGGCATTCTTGAATTTTACACCACAAAACAGTATCGTGTTGACAATTTGGACGTTAATAATTTCTGGATAAAATAATTCTTGAACTTGTTTTATTGAATTTTTATATCATTGTCATCATCCTCTTATTTATATTTTTGAAAGTCATCTGTGACCTGTAGAGCATGGATGAACTTGGTATGATTATGACCAGGGATTATTCGGTGTAATCATGACCGTAATGTTACAAATGATGTGGTAAAAGTCTCATTTACCGTAGTGCATTGATGGACAGTTGTTGGCATGATCATGACCATTAATGAATACACAAATATTCTTGGCCGTAGTGCATGAATAATTGTGGTCGTGATACTAAAGAATATTCTTAGCCGTAGTGCAGGGGTGATTCGATGATGTGGAATATTTATTAAGCTGAGTCTCAGCTATAACAGTGATGAAAAACCTTTTAAATCATAAAAGATAGTAGATTTTATTTTTTACTTGACTCTTTTAATGGATTGCTGATTCTGCTGCAGTTAAACTTGATGTTTATTATATTTTATCAGTTTAACACTGTTGAAGGCTAATGATAATTTATTCTGCATTATCTTAGTCATAATATTTCTTACTGGGCTAGTTGAGCTCACTCTTTCTTTCACTGTTCTCTTCAGAAAATGAGAATATAGCTGGGACGAGTCGGAGAACGGAGTAATGGTCCAGAGGATAGCATTAGTAGTCCTCACTATTCTGTGAAATAGTGTGACAATAATTGTAATGAGGACTCCTTTTGAGTTTGTATAATCTCTAGTAGACATTATTTGTATTCAAACTCACAGTTTATGTTTTGTCGTATTGTACACGACAGTTGTATTAGTAAGTTGTATTTGAATTCTGTACCATGTATCTGGCGACTCAAGATGGGTGATGTATACCTAATTTTGGGGGCGTCACATTAATAGTAAGGAGGTGGACTTAAATTTTAGGAGATAATGGAATCATGGAGAGGAGAGAGAAAGTGATGATGATGATGCTTTTAATGAGTTTTGAAATTACTATTTAAATAAAATTAGTTTTTTAATTTTAACCCATGCCAGGCGCATGACTATTTTGTTTTATTTAATATAATTAATATTTATACATATTTAAGGTGTTAATTAATGTTTTGAAAAAAATTAATAAAATTTCCTTATAACAATGATTCAAGTAACAACCATAACACAATAAAAAATACAAAAAATAAGGATAAAAATACATGGTTAAACCATGTACCGGTAGGTGTAAAATTTGTTTTTTAAAATTGTGCACATATTATGTTTGATAAATGTTCTCTAAGAGGTTGTCAAACCAAAAGACTTTAACTCCGCTCCCTCGTCGCTGCAACTTACACGTCGCTGGATCCGGACCTCCGGTAACCGCCCTCAAATTTTACCCCCCCTCACATTTTTTTCTGGTTCCGCCACTGCGAGTATCAATAGAAAATTATAATTTGAGAAGGTTCGAGTAATTTATCGAACTTAAAAATTTGCTCATATTTGACTCATTTATACTTCGAATCGAACTTTTAGTCGAGCGAGTACGAATCGAGCTCGAACTATTTACTCATTTTACAGCCTTAAACGTGGATGAAGTCTTATTTTGAAACAAGAAAGAAAGAAAAAAAAAAGAAATTTTTTTTTAACAAGAATAAATTATATTATATTAAGAAATAATTAAATTTATACTTTCAAAATAATTTTTCTTTTCAAGTATAATGTTTAAATATAGTATAATAAAAGGTCTAATAAATTTTTAGATTTAATTTCCATTTCTTTTTGCAGTGACATGGGAAAACACTCATCTCCCGAGTCTTTCAAGTCGTCTCGTAAACTTCCAAGAAACGATGTAGTTTTTTCCACGTCGAGTGAGGCGACCAAAGCCAATGAAACTTCGCCACGTCTTTCACTAACCGTTAGATCGTTCCACGCTGGTATTGCCTGGCCAATCAGATCGTTCTAACTCGTGGGAGTGGGGCACGTGAAGTCGTGAAGAATCTCAAGTCTCTCTACACTACAGCACTCTTTGCTTTGCTTATTAAGCCCACTTCACTATAATAAGTTGATAACCCAAACCAAACCGAGAGCTTAAACCCAAAACTAGCCGATTCACTGAGAGATCGCAATGAGGAAGTGGACGATCCCGTCCGTTCTGTTTCTCTTATGTCTTCTTTTTCTTCTTCCAGATCAAGGTACACTAGGGTTTCTCTTTCCACTTTGGCTGTATATGTATCTATCCTTTTAGTACTATAGATCTCATGTAATTTTTTTGTTTTTGTTCAAATCCATATTTAGACAGATGCATGTTTCTGACGTCGATTTGTTGATCCAGTGGATCCGGATAATTAATTACAACTTTATTTATTTTGTTTATATTAAATTTTAAGACTAGAATTTATGTTATGTGTTCAAGGCTTAAAAAAAATTAGTCATCGCTCTCAATTTGGAACAGAGGGAGTATGATGAGATGTGGTTGCTAGTACGTGGAAAGACAGACAGACAGATAGGACTGAATTTGTGTGAATTGACAGTGAGTTTCTATTCATTTGAATTCATTTTTGTTTGTTATTATGTAGGGAGGAAGTCACAGGCTCATGCTGAAGGTGATTCAGAAGAATTAATAGATCCACCAAAGATTGAAGATAAGATTGGTGCTGTTCCTCATGGTTTATCAACTGATTCAGATGTTGCCAAGAGGTTCTAAATTCATAATTAATTTACTCAGTTTTTCAACTAATTTACTTAATTCTCGTTGGATATTGAGGTGAAATGATGTATTACTTATTTCAGAGAAGCTGAATCAATGTCAAGAAAAACGCTCCGCAATAATGCTGAGAAGTTTGAGTTTCAGGCTGAGGTTTCCCGGCTTATGGACATTCTTATCAACTCTCTTTACAGTAACAAGGATATTTTCCTTAGGGAGTTGATCTCTAATGCCTCTGATGTAAGCATCCCCTTTCTCAGTGTTAATTTCAGTTTCCTCTTCCTTTTTTTGGTTGTTGGATAATTTAAGTTCTTTTGCCTTTATTAGCTGAATATATGTTTTTTGACACACATTTGTTGTAATTCAGGCACTGGACAAGATTAGGTTTATATCACTTACCGACAAGGAGATTCTTGGTGAAGATGACACTGCTAAGCTTGAGATCCAGGTCGGTGCTTTCTAGTGGTTTTTGCACTTTATCAGTTCCAATGTTCAAACATGCAGACATTGAGTTTTTTTTTCCTGATACAATATGCAGATTAAATTAGACAAAGAAAAGAAAATTCTTTCAATTCGTGACAGAGGTATAGGCATGACAAAGGAGGACTTAATCAAGAACTTGGGAACCATAGCTAAATCTGGAACATCAGGTAAAAAAAGGTGGAGATATCGGAGTTGTAAAATCAGTATTTCTATTGATGGTATTATGAATTGATGATCTAATTAACTTAGTTTTTCTGTTCCAGCTTTTGTGGAGAAAATGCAGACAAGTGGTGACCTTAATTTGATTGGGCAGTTTGGTGTTGGATTTTACTCAGTTTATCTTGTTGCGGACTATGTAGAAGTCATTAGCAAGCACAATGATGACAAACAGTATGAATTTTGGAGTTGTACTATGCTTTACTGTACTTTTCTTCATGGTTAAAAGCTTATTTACGCCACGACCCTTACTTAAATTTCCTTTCCTTTTCAGGCATGTATGGGAGTCAAAGGCTGATGGGGCTTTCGCAATTTCGGAGGACACATGGAATGAACCACTCGGGCGTGGAACTGAAGTCAGATTGCACCTGAGAGAAGAAGCCGGGGAATACTTGGAAGAATCCAAATTAAAGGTGCGCAAAGTTATTTGTATAATGATACATTTCTATAAATTGCAAAATTAGCATTGACGTTCTTTATATCACACAGTTCTCATTGGTAAGAAAACTAACGAATTAAAGAAATGTATTTTTTCTAGGTGTTTGTGGAAGTGGAATTATCATAGATCCATGTAAATGTACCTCTGTTTGTGTGCCTTTTGAATTAGATATCAATATGCTTAAAAGAGAAGGGAATTATTTTCAATCTTGCAGTTGACCGATTAATTGGGTCCTGTGATTAGTTTACTAATGTATGCTATTGTATTTACAATATGCTAATGTATTGAATAGTAAATCTAATTAGCTTCTAAGTACATGCCAAGGGTGAGCATGTATCTTACTTTAATTGAATGCTTTCGCATGCGCACCGATGTTTTAGGAGAAATTAGGATAATATAAATTAAAACGGTGTCCCTGTTTTGTTTTTCTTTGATTATTATTTGTAATCTGCTGTTCCACATCTTAAGAAACATAGATTTAATGAACTTACCAAACAAATAAATAAGTTCCGACTATGAAGTTCAAAAATCTGGAAGGGAAGATGTCGACAAGGCCAATAGGTAAACACTTATTTCATGATGGAGAATTAAATCTTCAACTTTGCTTATACAAACTTGCCTGATTAGTGTTGGGGCTATACATTCTTCATCTTTAAGCTACATTTACTAACACACATTGAAATTCAAGTCCTTGTTACTTGTGTCTCCCATCTCATATATGGATGGATATCAGAATCTCCTACAGATTTGATGACTTGTAATACTCCACCGACCTCCTCATTGTTTGATGGATGACCATGAGAAATTTTGTCTAATGGTTTTTTTTTCACTTCAGGAATTGGTGAAGAAGTACTCCGAGTTCATCAACTTCCCCATACACCTTTGGGCAAGCAAAGAGGTTGATGTAGAGATTCCTGCAGATGAAGATGATTCGAGCGATGATGAGGAGAAAAGTACGAACAATGGAGCTACTTCCTAACAAGTTTTATGCTTTCATTACATTAGCCACTGATACAAAATATTCATGTATGTAAATTTCTTTTCAAGTTTGTCTTCTTATTGCTTCTTGATGTTTTCCTATTGGTTTCTCCGATAACGCGAATAGATGACACCTCTTCTGAGGAGGAAGTAGATGATGACGATTCCGAGAAAGGAGAAGATGAAAATAAATCCAAGACCAAGACAATCAAAGAAACAACTTATGAGTGGGAGCTTTTGAACGATGTGAAAGCTATATGGCTACGAAGTCCAAAGGAGGTGACGGAAGAAGAGTATGCAAACTTCTACAAGTCTCTCGTTAAGGTAAGCTGACGTGTCTTTGTATTTACGTCAAATTCTATTGAAAACAAATAGTTTCCAGCTGTTTTCTGTGTCTGATGTAATTTTTTTATTTTACAGGACTTTAGTGATGAGAAGCCTCTAGCATGGAGTCACTTTAATGCAGAAGGAGATGTTGAGTTCAAGGCTGTACTCTTTGTACCTCCCAAGGCTCCTCAGGATTTGTATGAGAGTTATTATAATGCAAACAAATCCAATTTGAAGTTATATGTTAGAAGGGTGTTCATATCAGATGAATTTGATGAACTTCTGCCAAAGTATCTGAGCTTCTTGAAGGTAATCTAGGTCTTTAAAACTTTCTAATTTGTCCTTTAAAAGTAATCAATACGTGGGCTTGGGCTTGGTTATTAATAGTTATTTCTTGGACTAGGGTCTTGTTGATTCCGACACATTGCCGCTTAATGTATCACGAGAAATGCTTCAGCAACACAGCAGTTTGAAAACAATCAAGAAAAAACTCATTAGGAAGGCCCTTGATATGATCCGCAAGATTGCTGACGAGGATCCTGATGAATCTAATGACAAAGAGAAGAAAGGTATGTAAATAATATATATACCTTATTGTTGTCCGATTTATATAATGGCAAATACGCACAAGTGCACACAGTCAATCAAGTAATAAAGAAGTAAGAAGAGTGTCGAACTCACAGGGAACAATTACTAACAATTAATCTAATTAACACGTTTTTATCAATTCAAATTCACTTAAACAGTCACTCCTATTGATTTGTGAAATTGTTTTGATTAACAGAAAATGAAAATCAATTAACTAACAATTATTGATCACCAGAGATATAAAGACGTAGGAATACAATTTTCCCAATATTTTCCCAATTTATTAACATTTCTCAATGATTAATAAAAAGACCTATTTCAGTTATTTTGCTACTTCCGTGCAAGACACTTAAAACAGATTCATTAAGCACAAACTTCTAACATAGTCCAAGAAATAACTATTAAGCACAAACTTCTAACTGCATGACATACAAGTATTTTCGTCTCATACACTGTTATGTTATCCTTAACAAGAATCAACAAATTTATACGTTATTATATTCAGATCTAATCTAAGATTTCTTCTTTCAATTCCATCAAAAATATCAAATTAATTGCTAGCTAGACAATTAATATACTAACCACAAAATCTAATAATCAACTTCATAGGATCAACAAGTGAAAATAATGATAATTAAATTATTGAATTGCAAAAGGTTCCATTGTACCCCTAATTGGAAAATTAGTTCATCATCAAGAAGAAGATTAAAATTAAATAACATCTTAAGTACATATAATGAAATTAAGAGAAGAAGAAAAACTCTGTCGAGGAATAAAAGTGGCTTTCAATGAATTGTAGTCAAAAGTCTAGAAGAAGTCTATCAAATCCAAGTTATCAAGTATTTATAGTCCTAATGGAAGCTCTAGCAAGTTAGGCAACTAACAATCTTATTCTAGTTCAAATTGGACAACATATCACCCAAATCAGCTTTCTCCCCGTAGTCTGGCGCGCCCAGCGCTGCTCCTAGGCCAATTTGGGCGCACCCCGCGCTACAGTAGCAGAAAATCTGATGATCCGGCGCGCCCTGCTGCGCCGTGCAAATTTCTGTTGTGACGTCTTTTGGTAAAACATGCATAACTTTTGATCCGTTAGAAGTTACGGGGCCTGCCACCTAACAAATCGAAAATATCAACGAGATCTAGAACTTTCATTCTTTGAGAATTGAGAGATACTAGTTGGATCAAGGTCGAAATCAGTCTTGAAGTGACTGTTATTTAAATTGCAATCTGGACAACTTTGAGCTTTAATCTTTGTTGATAAAAAGGCCATAACTCTTGCATCCGAACTCCGATAGGGACGATTCAAGATGTTCCGGAAAGCTAAGAAGTAGATCTACAATGAAATTCAAGTTCCAAGCCAAGAAAACGAATCCAACTTGGTGTTAAAAGCCCTGCAATCTTCCTTTCTTGCATTTGATTGCATATTTTAGTCCAAAAGATGTCCGAATTGCTTTTCCTTACTTCTTCATGCCAATGTCGTGTCATAGCCTACAAAATAACATAAATTGTATGAAATGCACACACAACACTTACAAACCAACCAAAAGGTTAAGCTCATGCACTCGATTCTTGGGTATAAAACCCACTCATCACTTATTGTTGTTATTGAATACGGTATATAACTAGTCAACGGCTATGTCACGAAAATAGTCAAATTATGTTAGTTATCAAGCAGACTAAGTGTTACCATCCTGCATATTGAGTTTAATAATAGTGTGTGTGTGTGTGTGTGTGTGTGTTTCTGGTTTATTCTCTGGCTTTTTGTGTCTATCCTTTATCATGTTATTGGTGGTGGCTTGCTGATCTGATTGCATTTCTATATTCTGATTCCTTTTATGTTAATCAAAATCATGTTGCAGATGTTGAAGAATCTGGTGACAACAATGAGAAGAAAGGTCAATTTGCAAAGTTCTGGAATGAGTTTGGGAAATCGATAAAACTTGGAATAATTGAGGATGCAGCTAACAGAAACCGCTTGGCGAAACTTCTTAGATTTGAGAGGTATATATGTTAAAGTTATACATTTCTGCCACAGAGTGATTTCTTTCTTGAGCTTGTTGCCAAGTGTCATTTTTGCTGCTTTTTACAGCACAAAGTCGGATGGAAAACTAACTTCACTCGACCAGTACATTAAGAGAATGAAATCGGGACAGAAGGACATCTTTTACATTACAGGAATGAGCAAGGAACAGTTGGAGAAGTCTCCATTCCTAGAAAGGCTTATTAAGAAAAATTATGAGGTAGATAAACTTGGTATCTTTTTTTAATTTTTTGCTTAAATTATATGTTTCCCGTTCTGTTTCCTGTAAGCTTTTGAATTGTCTGTTTGTGTTAACTTGTCTATCATTCATTTCTCATCTCTGAATCATATTCTGGCAGGTTATTCTCTTTACAGATCCTGTGGATGAATACCTCATGCAGTACCTGATGGATTATGAAGATAAGAAGTTCCAAAATGTGTCCAAGGAGGGTCTAAAACTTGGGAAGGATTCCAAAGGCAAAGAACTTAAGGAGTCCTTCAAAGATTTGACCAAATGGTGGAAAAATATTCTTGCTAGTGAGAATGTTGATGACGTGAAGATAAGCAACCGTCTGGCCAACAGTCCTTGTGTAGTTGTGACATCTAAGTATGGCTGGAGTTCAAACATGGAGAGGATCATGCAGTCCCAGACTTTATCTGATGCTAGCAAACAAGCATACATGCGTGGGAAAAGGGTTCTCGAAATTAACCCAAGGCATCCAATCATCAAGGAGCTTCAGGAGAGAGTTGTGAAGGACCCTGAGGTACCTCTTTGATAAAAAGTGTCCATCATATTACTCACAATGACTTCATTCCTATCTTAAAATCAACAAATGCACAAACAATGTTTATTAATTTCATTCAGTTTTTATATGTTGCGCCTGATATTGTTTACTTTCTGTTCAGGACGCAAGTGTAAAGCATACAGCAGAGCTCATGTACCAAACAGCGCTGATGGAGAGCGGCTTTGTTCTCAGTGACCCGAAGGATTTTGCTTCCCGTATATACGGCCAAGTAAAGAAGAGTCTAAACATCAGCCCTGATGCTGCAGCCGAGGAGGAAGATGACGTTGAAGAGACCGAGGAAGAATCTGGCACAAATGATGGATCTGGTTCTGTGAAAGAGGAAGATACAGACGTCAAGGATGAGTTGTAGACTGCTAAAGCAGTGAACGTCCCTTCTTTCTCTCTTGATTTACGCAACAGGAATTTTATTTGTGGAGTTTCTTGTTATGTAAGAGTACCTAAAGAAGTTGCATACTGTGAGGAGGTTCTAGGAAAGGGAAGGTCAAGTCAGATTAATGTAAACATAAGTTGCTGATTTTGTCTCCTTTATTTGTAGTTTGTTAGACGCTGTAACTGAATGTGTTTCTTACGCAAAGCTAATTGGTGTTTACCTCGTGTTCCATTTATGCTTTCTTGCTTGCTTGTTTTCTTTGGTATTGAAATGCTGATATGAATTCAACTTGTGGTTGCTGCAAGGCCCTGGGCTAGCCAATTGCTTCCTAGTGATGTCACAAGTCTAATACATCAGAAAGCTGTTGTACAAATAACTAGCAGCCTCTGTGCCACTTGTTTATTTTTTTTGTGCAGTTACGGTGAACTTACCTAATCTGTTTGTTTGATTTGAATGTGAAATTGATTTTGTAATTCAAGCATCCATCCAATAGTTATGGACTTTGCCTACTCCACAAACTCTATTTTGTTAGGCTGAAGTTGAATAACAAATTATGCTCATTGCAATTATTGGCATATCACACAGGAGCTAGATTCGTTAATAATTTAGTAGGAGACCCATGAATAAACAAAAGACCACTTAACTAAAAAGAAGAAGATTTCATTCTCTAGGGACAAAGCAAACTTAAATAAATCAGATTTATGTTTTGGTTATGCAATTGATTTTTAGATGGGATTCTACGGTTACGTGTTGGTATGACTTGGCGGAACATTTTTTTTCCCGGTTTGTTTTGCCTCAGTATAATTAAAGGCTGCAACAAATCAGAATTCCAGTACGCATGCATGTTTTTGTTTTTGTTTTAAGTAGTTATTTTTGGTCAAGTCAGTTGGTTAATTTCTTTTTGGTTCGTCACAAGGCTGGCTAGTTTACACCATCTTGTTTTATTTGGTCTTTCTATATCCCCTATATTTTTCACTCGGTTTTTGAAAAATCTGCCGCACTAAATGATACTACGGTTGTATTTGAATGATTTTATGGAAATTGTGGCAGACAGTATGATTCCATATATATCTCTATTAACTACGTGCCAAGCTAGCTTGTAATTCCAGTAAAGTAAACCATGTACAAGGCTTCCTTCCTTGAGGGCGGGTACACCCACCAAATCATAAAGCAAACTCTACTTTATTCCTATTCCTACTCATTTTTGAAAACTTAAAACACAAGATCATATATATATATATATATATATAGAGCAAGGATCTTAAGCTCACTCTTATTGAGCTCACCCCGAACTCACTCTGTTTTTTTTTTATAAAATAAAACATAACTAATAAAAAATACTATATAATAATTTTTGGAATTGAAAGTTTTTTTAAAAAGTGTTTTGGGTGTGATTTAGGTACATATAACAAAACAGTGTTATACAATCTATACAACACTGTTTTGTTATATGTACCCAAATCACACCCAAAACATTTTTTTTTTAAAAAAAAACTTTCAATTCCAAAAATTATTATACATTTTTTATTAGTTATGTTTTTTTTATATATAAAAAAAAAGGCAGGGTGAGCTCGGGGTGAGCTTAAAAAATGGACTATATATATATATATATATACGGTCCGGATCTTAAGTTCACCCCTTTTAGCGACGGACCGGACGACGATTCGGTCCGTCGCTATGTTCGGTCCGTCGTCGTTATATGTTGTCCGTCGTTAAAAGTTAAGACGACGGACCGAACATATAGCGACGAACCGAATCGTCTCCCGGTCCGGGGGTGAGCAAGGTGATCTAAATAAGAGGTGAGTTTAAGATCCGGACCGTGTGTGTGTATATATATATATATATATAGATCAAATAAAAAATAATACATGCATTTAATTATGCATTGTTTGACTTCAATTCTTTTCTTTCTTTAATTATATCTCTATATATAGTACGTACATTGAAAAACAAGCCTTAATAAACTGGAATATTTCATCAGCCTTCACCATGCATTTTTGCACGCAGCTAGCATGTGCACTGAGAGATTAAGTAATTCTAGACAAAAACTAGACATTTTTTTGTCACTTAATATTACCCAAGAAAAGATATACGGAAGCAATTAGTGTAAATTGCATGGCAAAATCTGAATTACTCCTTGATGAATCTCCTGTGAATATTTTTGGAAACAGTGAACTGTTCTCTGGCATTGGCTTCTCTTGGGAATCGGACCTGGATCTTGAACCATTATTTGTACCTGTAGTACTCATTGGCAATGACGAACCTCTCGAATTAGATCCCCGGCTGCATGAAAAGAATGAGAAAAATAGCTAAATAGGTAGATCGATCAATTCAATTTACATGCATGATGTTAACAATGGTTTGTAATTGTAATGTATAGGATAGAGAAACCTTTTAAATGTATATATAAGGGTTCCATCTACAACAACAATCGGTTGCTGTGAAGCGACCACTTTTTGGCCTGTCTAAAAAAGGAGTTGACGTTGGATGTAACCCCATAATTAAAGAAACAGAGACGTGATAATTAAGCGAGTAGAATTAATATTATACCTTGTTGCTGAAGGGCAAAATGTAATGGTATAATCAGCTCCGGTACACGTAAACGTACTCGTAGCATCATCATAAGCGTAGCTATAGGACCTCGGACACGCCGACTTAAACATCTCCGAGTAAACCGACGGCCTACAAGTGGAAGGTGAACCATACGCGCCGCTGCAACAGTACTCTGGACTGCCAAACACCTCACGCACTTTTGCATGATTCACCCTCTGCCCACCGCAACTCTGTCGGGCACATCCGGTTCAAGTTAGTTATGCACCCGGTTGTTTGACAAACACCCGACCCGCCATGCGCTTCTACCGCCATTGGCAGGTTGTACCCATCAACCAGGCTAACATCATAGAAGTCTTGGATACTGGACTGGGTACTCGATCCGATTGTGAACTCGGCTAGAGTTGCTGGTGGGGTTGGTCCGGCACCATTGCACTCCATTTGGTTGGACCCGCAATCCCCCGTGGCACAACTTCCTAGACGGGTATTGGGGGCGAAAGTACAGCCCGTTCTGCCCCAAAACCGGCCTGACCAGCCAGGTAGAGGTTGGAAGCTCCTAGACCCGGCCGGCGTAAGTTCAAAACCGGTACTGTCTAATTTAATGGTACCCGCGTTGGCTAATATTCCAGGCCAAACTATATAGTCACACCGATTTATTAAGGTAAATGTAGCTCCTGATATACCTTTGGAGGTTGCAAGAAAAATGAGAATGATGATATACGGAGAGCAAGATGTAGAGAAATTTTGTGGATCCATTGGGAATGATAAGAAAAATCGATGTAGAGTGATGATAATAAAGGCTACGTACTTGATTGGAATGATAAAAAAAAAAAATTAATGGGATTTGAGTTTTAGTTAATGCATGGTTAGTGTGTACCCATGAAAACTATATATGACACTCAAAATCTGAAGAACCTGAACGGCCGTGAAGCGGTGAAGGTCAAAGGATTCCACCCTAGCTAGTACTGGGAGAGAGAGAGAGAAATTGTTCAGATCACTGCCTTGCCTATACGTACTACGTACGCGTCTCTATTGAACACTTTGTTATGGAATTTGATTCTTAATTATCTGAATGGCCGAGATATACTTATTAGTTTGTTGAACGATTACTTGTTTAATTCCATGCACGCGCTTAGCGAGTTAATTTTTTTGATGCGTAAAGATTTTAAGATTCACTATCACCTCCAAAAGGAGATTATATAGTATACTAGCTGGTCCGTGACTCCGGCACTGTATGGACAATATGATTTATCTCAAACTTTGAACGACTAAAATAATTTATTGAGTGAGCGGGAAATTTAAAGTCATTTGTATTTTATTAAATTATTATTAGATTATTAGATAGATAGATGTATTTTATTAGATAGATGTATGAACGGTGAGATTTATCTCAAACTTTGGACGGCCCAGATGATTTATTGACTGAGCGGGAAATTCAAAATCATTTGTATTTTATTATATAGATTGTTTTGACTAAACTGCTGGTTATCGCAATATGTTATATTAATTAATTCAAAAGTAATACTATTAATTACAGAATTTATGTTTTCAAAACAATAAATTACATCAAATTTAAAATTTTCTGATTTCAAATAATCAAAATGATACTACACTTTCTGTGTAACATTAAAAATATATAAGGTTCTTTGCTAGTTATTTAAACTTGACATGTCAAGATTCGAACTCTCAATCTTATTATTAATATGAGTCGACTAATACCACTTGGGCTAATGACATTCTATGAAAATATCAAGCATATATTGTTTCTATATTGTATACTAGCTGGGTCCCGTGCCTCCGGCACTGTATGGACAATATGATCTATCTCAAACTTTGAACGACCAAAATAATTTATTGAGTGAGCAGGAAATTTAAAGTCATTTGTATTTTATTAAATTATTATTAGATTATTAGATAGATATATGTATTTTATTAGATAGATGTATGAACGGTGAGATTTATCCCAAACTTTGGACGGCCTAGATGATTTATTGAGTGAGCGGGAAATTCAAAATCATTTGTATTTTATTAGATAGATTATTGTAAGGTACCCTATTTTTTTTGCATTTTACATGACAAGCATATTAGAGAGAACATTGCGGTCCATGTTTAGTGTACGCTTTACAAATTAGGTATCGCTAGCTGAGATCGTGGGTCGGTTAGAGAATCAGCCCAACTAAAATTGGTCCATGTCTTTAATTACTACCATGTTTTATTTTGTTTTCCTCCATACGCAATTCAGTGTTATAAATTTTCATGAGACTTGTATTTAAATTATGTGAGATAAAATAAAAATTTTATAAAATTTGAATAATTAAATATAAAAAATTAAAATAAAAAGTGTCGAGGGACATTTTCAGAAAAGTCGGCTTTATATATTAGATGTTTCTTACCTAGATTATAATAAATATTTGCCCTTTGTCCTGAAGATATGAATACAAAAACTAATAGACTATATACATCGTATTTATAATTACTTTGATTCTAGATTTGATCATGCTATTCACTTGTCAAATTTATTTTATTTTCAAAAACTACTCCCAAATTTGCATTGAGAAGAATATTTCTTTCTTTTTTTTATTTATTATTACTAGTTGAGTTGAGTGACCTTTGCAATATTATTCAAATAACATAATATTTATTTATTTATTTATATATATTGATTCTAAAATAATTTTAATTTTTTTTCTAATTACAGTAAAATATCTATAAATTAATATTGTTGGGACTGGAAAATTTTATTAATTTAAAGAGTTATTATTTAATCGATAAATTAATAATTTATTAATTTAAAGAGTGTTTTTCTATTCGGCGAACATAAATTTAATTTTATTAAAATTATTGTATTGTATTTGTATTTATATCATACTTTTTTTGATGCAATGTATCATACTTATTAAATTAATGTAATAATAGAATTCATTGTAAGTGATATTAATTATTTTTAATAATTAAATAATGTTCATTGTATCCACTTTTCAAATTACATTCACATTTTATTTCACATTAAGTTTAATTAATTTGTATATATAAGTTCATTGTACTATAATTTAATACATTCCATGTATGATGATCGATAAAGATAACTACTATATAAACATCAACAAAAATTCTTCAAATCATACTCAACAATGGCTTCTCATCTAAAAGGTGTCCATAAATCCACCATAACAGATTAAATACACAAGAATTATTAATTTATGATTTTGATGGGACCATATATTTATATAAGAGTCTTTTTTTAAATTATTATTTTATAGAAATTATTAATTTATCCCATTAGCCCAAGTCGAGATTGAGAAAAAAATATTATTTTAGAAAGATTATTAATTTATCGAGTATTAATTTGTAACTTACTTTTACTATTAGGATGTCTATAAGCTTTGCTCGAAAAAATGAAATACAATGATTAATGAGTTAAATGAATCTTATAAGGAATAAAATTGGGAGAACATTATTTACACATAAGTTTTTAATATTTTCACATGGTCTAACTCTCACATGAAGGTGAGACTCATTTTTTTCCCATGTGAGATGAGGATTCAGTTAGCATGAAGTTTATTTTTTGGTAAGTTGATCGATTGACCAATAGAATGCTGACACACATAGAGCATTGTCTGCGTGTCATCACTCACTCTATTGGCCAATTGACTAATTTACCCAAAAATAAACTTCATGCTAACCACTTCCGTGATATCAAAAACACATGGAAATATTAGTTTCCTAAAATTGTTGAAGAATACCAAGTTACTATTATGATAAAATTAAAAATTAAAGTTTAATCATGCATTAATTTATTTTGATATACATATTAAGTTTTTTAATATTAATTACTATTAAGTCATAATATATATTTTTTATTTGTAATATATAGTCAATTAGGAATAGAATTTTAGTAAAACAATGAGTTACCATTATGATTTTTAATTTTAAAATTAGTTAACTAAATTTTAATCGCTAATATAAATTTTAGAATTAATTTTATAATATTAATTAACTAGAAATCTTTTATATGAAATATAACTTGTAACTTTAATCTTTAATATATTTTATTATATATATATATATATCATATATGTGATAATATTAATTATTATTTATATTTTCAATGTATAGTTATTTAGAATTTAAAGTTGAGTAGAAGCCTAGAAACGTATTTTGCCTCCATTCTTTTCTTCTTTTTTCTTTGCACATAAAAAAGTGTTTTAAATAGTTAAATTGTAAACATGTTTAAAATAAATAAAATAAAATTAGGTTGCCCTTAAAAAGTATTTTAGTAGGAGCTTTTCTATGAGGAACTAAAATCTGGACATCAGTGCTTTATAATTTTACCTATTTATATTTTTATACTTTATTGGGATCAAAATATAAATAAATAAAATTATAAAACACTCATGACCAATTATCATGTCCGTATAGAATTTTTCTTTTAATAACAGTTAAATTCTATATATATACAAATTTAGATACATTGAACTTAGTCTATTTTGTTCTCTTTCCATTTAAGTTTCAATTTTATAGTGACAATTGTGAGACCCCGAATTTTATGAAATAAAAATATTCAATTTTTCTATTTTGGTAAATAGGTAAATTGATAAAAGTTTAAAGTTAAGAGTCATATTTGAAAATTTTTCAAAGTAGACAAGTTGTCATAAAATACCCGGTTACTATTCACGAGTTACTATTCACGGGTTACTATTTACCGAAATTACTATTCACTCTGGTATTGTTCACTCGAGTATTTGAGACACTTTTTGTGTCGGGGTACTATTCACGGGGTACTATTCCCGAAATACTATTCACGAGGTACTATTCACCCGAACAAAATATTTTATGAAAATAACGACGGATGTTTTACCGTTAAAACTGTTGAACTACTCGGTAGTAAAAGTACAGTAATACGCGTTGTTGCATAGTAGCACACGGTATTGATTATTGATATTTATGTGAGAAGTAACTCGGTTTGATTCAATTATTGTTGATTAATAATATGAATTATTATAGTGATAATGACGTTTTGTTTTATTCATATTATTATGAAACATCTTTTTATATAAAATAGAAAGTGATAATGACGTTTTGTTTTATTCGTATTATTAAGAAACATCTTTTTATATAAAACAAAATACTTTTATAAAGTTGTTTGTTTTATTATGCAATAATTAGAATATATTATATTTTATTTAAAAGATTTTGCTTTAAATATGGACCGTCAGATTAAAGTAAATCAATCTGGACCGTTCATGGATTAGTTACTATGCATTCTATTTTCCTATAAATAGAAGCTCATTCCTTCATTATTTTCTTACGAATTCATTGAAACTCTAGAGAGAGAAATTATAGAGAGAAGCTATAGAGAGAAAATTATAGAGAGAAAGAAGAAGAGTATTCTGCTACTTCACTACTTCTATATCCAGTTCTTTTACGGTAAGGGGTGTTATTCTTTCTTCTTGAAGAGAACTTATGTTATTCCATTTTTTTTATTCTGTTGGAATAACCTGTAAAAGTGGCATACCCTATACATAACCTGTATATGCGGAATACCTTATACTTGGTGACATTCTTTTACTATTCCGTCTTTATATTTCTGTCGGAATATCCTGTCTGTGCTATACGCCGGACCTGGTTCCATTTTACTATTCCGTCTTTATATTTCCGTTGGAATATCCTGTCTGTGCTATACGCCGGACCTGATTCCATTTTACTATTCCGTCTTTATATTTCTGTCGAAATATCCTGTCTGTCATATACGCCGGACCTGGTTCCATCATTTATTATTCCACATTTATTATTCTGTTGGAATAACCTGTCTGTGCGGTCTCTATCGCATGCATGGTGAATGATCCTTTATATTCAGTCCTTATTAAATTTTGGAAATAATCTTTAAGTGGATTACCGCATGGCGGTGAAAATCCATTTGCAGTTTCATATATTCTTTACTATACTGTTGGTTATTGGTTTTACAGTTGTATGTCTTTGACCTATAGTGAAAAGATGATATGTTATTAAAGATCTTTGGCTTAAGTGCAAAGATGATCAGTTATTTGATAGCCTTGACCCGTAGTACGAAGATAGACAGGTGTATGACATGATCATGATCATTGGTGATACTAACGAATGTCCTTGGCACGTAGTGCGGGGATGATTCGATGATGTGAATTATTTATTTAGCTGAGTCTCAGCGATTTGTTTTATAGTTGAATATCTTTGGCACGTAGTGCAAAGGTAGACAACTTATTGGTATGATTATTGTTATTACACTTGAATATCTTCAGCCTTTGGGGTAAGGATATTGAGTAAACGCTCTATTAAGCCTTGTGGCAAGAAGGAATTGTTAATTCATGTTATTATAAATATTATAATAATTAGTGGTTCAGGTGAATACATGTGATAAAAGTTGATGAAAACACGATTATCTTTGGCCCGTAGTGCATGGATAATTCGTGGTCGTGATACTAAAGAATATCCTTGGTCTGTAGTTCAGGGATGATTTAATTATGTGGATTATTTATTGAGCTGAGTCTCAGCGATAAAAGTGATGAAAAACTTTTTAAATCATAGAAGACAGTAGACTTTATTCTCTACTTGACTCTTCTAATAGATTGCTTGTTCCGCTGCAGTTAAACTTGATGTTTGTTATATTATATCAGTTTAACACTGTTGAAGGCTAACGATAATTTATTTTTCATTATCTTAGTCATAATATTTCTTACTGAGCTAGTTGAGCTCACCCTTTCTTTCACTGTTCTCTTCAGGAAATGAGAAGATAGCCGGGACTAGTCGGGGAATGGAGTGACGGTCCAGATGATAGTATTAGTAGTCCTCACTATTCTGAGAAATAGTGTATTAATAATTGTAATGAGGACTCTTTTTGAGTTTGTATAATCTCTAGATGACAAAAATCCTATTAGAACTCACAACATATATTTTGTCGTATTGTACATGACTACTGTATTATTAGTTTGTGTTTGAATTTTGTACCATGTAAGTGGCGACCCAAGATGGGTGACGTATACCTAATTTTGGGGGCGTCACAACAATCAACTTCTCAAAGAGATCTTCTAGATAAACTTTCTTTTATCATGTTGAATTTGACTTGCACACCAAAATTGTTCCACCACTTTTCTTTTGTTGTAGGATTTTTTTGAATATTCCTTATTAAATATCGTTTGATCACCAAGATTTTGACTTTATTGTAATAAATATTAAATTTTACAAAATAAAGTAAAACATATTAATTTAATAAACTAATATAATTAAAAGGATAAAATTAAGGATAATAAAATATATAAATTATGAGTCTATCATTACTCTAAAAAATTTAAAATTATAAATGGTGTTTTGATTCTAGTTAAATTTTAGGGATAAAAAGTGTTTGTGTTAATTAAGTAAAATCAGAATGTTTTTAAAAATATTTTAATATCAGAAATATTAATAAGAGTGTGGTTGGCTAGATAAGAATTTAAACATATTATGTAGAAACTTAGTTTGAGCTTTATTAACTACTGCCTTAAATGCTACATATAGCAAATACACTCATTTTTCGGTCATGTGTAATTATTAGTTTAGTTCAATTAAAAACAACCTCAAGAGTATTGAAGTCAGGATGGCCGAGTGGTCTAAGGCGCCAGACTCAAGTTCTGGTCTTCGTGAGAGGGCGTGGGTTCAAATCCCACTTCTGACATTATTTTTAGAAAGTTGTCGCCACCATAAAATAATAATAATAATAATAATAATAATAAAAAAGTCTGTTTTTCGTATGCGATTAAAGCAAATATGTAAGAAGCCAGAGTTGCTAATTAAGCTAAAATCTGGTTTCTATTCAAATATTTTGTATCCAATTAATTAACTTAGCTTAATTATTCACCATGAGTCTAATCATGAATGTTTCAAATTTTCACTTGGTAGAAATTCTAAACACATCAGCAAAAGATATATATATATACAACACGGATCAGTTCCGGAAGTCCGGACCTGATCCAAAATCCGGACCCTATTTTTTTTTGGTAGAACAACTAAAAAAATAAAATAAAATTATGGAACTAAATTTTTTCCATAATACAGTGTTTTGAGTGTGCTTTTAATACCTACACCAACCAATGTATGTATAGTCTGCCCAGACTGTACAGATATATTTTGTTATACGTATCCAAATCACACCCAAAGCACTGTATTATGTAAAAATTCAAGTTCCATAATTTTTTTTTAGTTGTTTTAAAAAAAAAACAAAAAAAAAAAGTCCGGACCTGATCCGGACTCTATATATATATATATAGTTTGAATTGCAGAAATCAAGGCGGGAATGTAATGCAAAAAGTTGTCTCCAGCCAAATTTGTAAATTCTATTCCTTAAGATAAATATGAAATGACATATTTTTATCAAAAATGCAATAAATCATCTTCATTTTATTTAGGCTTAAATATGAATTAGTACCCTAAACTATAGGTCATATTCCACTTCGGTGATCCACCTTTCAATTTTGTCAATTAGGTTATTAAACTATCAATTTTTTCCAATTACACAAATTGAACACTGAGTAGGACTTGGTTGAGCTGATGTGTAAAAATTAAACACACCACGTCAGTTTTTTTTGTTTTTTTAATCAAAATAAAATAAAATACGTTTTTTATTTTTTTTAATAAAAAAAATGCAGTTTTTTTTAATAAAAAAATTAAAAAATGCAGTTTTTTTTATTTTTTTAATAAAAATAAAATAAAATACGTTATTTATTTTTTTTAATAAAAAAAATGCAGTTTTTTATTATTTTAATAAAAAATTTAAAAAATGCAGTTTTTATATTTCTTTTTATTAAAAAAATACAGTTTTTTTTAATAAAATTAAAATAAAATACGATTTTTATTTTTTTAATAAAAAAATGCAGTTTTTTATTTTTTTAATAAAAAAAATTAAAAAATGCAGTTTTTTTTATTTTTTTAATAAAAATAAAATAAAATACGTTTTTTGTTTTTTTAAATAAAAAATGCAGTTTTTTATTTTTTTAATAAAAAAAATTAAAAAATGCAGTTTTTTTATTTCTTTTTAAAAAAATAAAAAAAGTATTTTTTACTTCTTTTTTAAAAAATGCAGTTTTTTATTTTTTTAGTAAAAAAAATTAAAAAATGCAGTTTTTTATTTCTTTTTAAAACGTATTTTTTATTTAATAAAAAAATAAAAAACTGCATTTTTTTTATTAAAAAAAATAAAAAACGTATTTTATTTTATTTTTATTAAAAAAATAAAAAAAAAACTGCATTTTTTAATAAAAAGAAATAAATAAAAAACTGCATTTTTTATTAAAAAAAATAAAAATCGTATTTTATTTAATTTTTATTAAAAAAATAAAAAAACTGCATTTTTTTAATAAACAGAAATAAAAAATCTGCATTTTTTAATTTTTTTATTAAAAAAATAAAAAACTGTATCTTTTTTATTAAAAAAAACGTATTTTATTTTATTTTTATTAAAAAAATAAAATAAAACTGCATTTTTTTAATAAACAGAAATAAAAAACTGTATTTTTTAATTTTTTTATTAAAAAAAATAAAAAATTGCATTTTTTTATTAAAAAAAAGAAAAAATGTATTTTATTTTATTTTTATTAAAAAAACAAAAAAAATGACGTGGCGTGTTTAATTTTTACACATCAGCTCAACCAGGTCCTACTCAGATAGCCACATCAGCAATTGCTGACGTGGCGTGTTCAATTTGTGTAATTGGAAAAAATTGATAGTTTAATAATCTAATTGACAAAATTAAAAAGTGGATCACCGAAATAGAATATGACCTATAGTTTAGGGTACTAATTCATATTTAAGCCTTTTATTTATATTCCATTTCTTCAACCATTTCATTCTTCCAATCTAAACTTAACATAAGTCAATAGAAAAGCAAGTTGTTTAGAGAGAAGATTTCAATGGGAAAGGTTGAGCTGCTAGTTGATGGTGCAAAAGATGGAGCAACTCTCTAAAGTTAAGTTAGTGCATGCAGAATTAACATGACGTACGTGTGAAGGATCGGAGGAATTGTCTACTCAGCAACACAACTACTACTCTTATGCAAGCAAGCATGTGATATGAGTGAGCGTATGATATATAAAAACCGTCGTCTTAGTTTTTAACGACAGACAATATATAATAATAGACTGAATTGTGGTACGGTCCGTCGTTAAAAAAGATAAACAAAATATATTAGATAAAGAGTGAACTTAAAAATTGAGACCGTACATATATAAAAAACATAAACAATAGATAGTAGCTAGGGCTATCCATCCATTTATGTATTATTAAAGAAAAGAAACACATCATTTACAGTCAAAATTAATTAATTAATAAATGAAGTTTAAACTGATATTATAGGCAAGGCACCAAACGATAAGTGACAGGTACTCAATAATTAATTGGGAATACATTAATAACAAATATTTCCGACCTCCAAACAAATCCACCCCGACCCCGAATATCTTTACTTTACTATAAAAGAATAATCATCTAATAAAAACTCCAAGTCCCCACTAGCGTGTTATCACGATGTCGCATCCTTCAATGGCCATACAGAAGCTGACGTACGTATTAATAATATATGTATGTGTGTATGATGTTTTCTTCTGTAAATGGGTGCGTGAGTCGGATCCATGTCACGTGGGCCTCACATGGGAAGGTAACACCCAAAATCCAACAAAGTCCAAAAGGATACACTCTATTTTCCTACTTGATTGATTTAACTTTGACGGTAGTAGTACCGTAGGCGTAAATGAAGTAGTAGTATAGATAAGAAAAAGTTAGAAGAGCTGACACAGCTGCCATAAGGCGGCCAAGACTGCGACGGCACCGGCAATCGACTGAGGCAGACACGTGGATGATGACGCTGCTGTACCACTCACGTCCATCAAACCTTCGTATACCATCTGCGCTGAGTTTTGTTCCCCCCCTCTATTTTGATTTTGACTTTGACTTTGCTGCCGATCCGATGATTTTCGACTGCAATTACATTTACCCGTCATCAGAATAGAATGATAAATAATTATTATAATCAGTGGAGTAAATAAGTGTGTGAATAATTGTTATATAAATTATACTAACACATGCACACTTTTATAATTGTTATAAATATTATACTCCCTCATTTCTATAACAATTGTCTTTTTAACTTTATGAACGTGAATTAAAAAAATTATTTAATACTATCATTTAAAAATTAAAATTTATATAAAATTTCATGCAAACGAAAAAATTTATTATAAGAATGAGAGAAGTTAAAAATAATATAAAAAAAATAAATAATTTATTCTCCTAAAAAATTATAAATAATAAATAAATTAAAATAAATTTATTCGTTTAAAAAAATAATTATTATAAAACCTAAGGAGTACTAACAAACACTTATATTTGTTAGCAAAGTCCGGGATTATTAATTCCGAAATTATAATTATAAATTATTAGATTAATAATAATTTTAAGTCTAAATTTAAAAAATAAATAAAATTTTAAATTAATAATTTTATCCCAAGAATAATCCTTTCAAATAAAAATAATCTTAAGCTATATATTTTGTTTGTAAAGATTTTATACTTAAAAATAAAATTATTAATCTTAAATCTTTTATTTTTAAATATAAACTTGAAACTTTTAATCCCTTAATCCCGATATAATATAATGACTTAAAAATAAATATTATTTAATATCATGTCCAACTAGATATTATAAATTTGTGAACAAAATTAACATTTAATTTTATACCGATGTATCTTATCTTTTATAGCTATTATACTCAAACTAAGGAGAATATGATATTTTTATTATTAGTAATAAGAGTATAATAGTTCAAATAATTAATTTTTATCTAATCTTTTAAATTATTCTTGACAAAACAAACATAACATGAGATTATTTTAAATTATTGCATAAATAATCTAATAAAAAAACAAATATATAACTAAAAATTATTTAATTTTAAAATTATAATCATATAAATATAGTTTAATAGTAATAATTCTTAGAAACAAGACTCTAATAATGGTCTCTCGGATAACCTAACAATTGGAATTCCACGACCAGTGATGACTGATTGGATTTTTATACTCCCTCCGTCTCATAGTTAAAGACTAATTTTTTTTGGCTGACCATTAAAATTCAAAAACTTTAATCAAAGAGAATACAGCAACATTAAATATGGTGATAAAAATAATGACATTACATGTTGTTTCTTCAAAAAGAGATTAATGATTGAATATTTATTATAAGGGCATAAAAATATAACAATGAACCAACTAAATTTTATAAATAGTAAGTAGTCTATATATTGGGACATCTCAAAATAAAAAATCAGTCTATAACTATGAAACGGATGGAGTATTAAGGAAAGCAATTTGCACACGAGTGACAATTTTAAAAATAATTCTGCTTATTTGTGTTGACAACTTTATTCAAAACAAGGATGGATGATCCAAATTCCAATTAGCTAATTTTTGAGCCAATTGACCAACTTATTTAAAATTGAACTTCATGCTAATCACTTGTCTAAATTGTACCCAAAAAAATGGCACAAAGTAAATATACAGCACTAATTACTGTTGTATAATTAATTATATATGCAAACAATACAAGCTTCGGGTTCACTTAATTTTTTTATAAAAACGATAAATAAAAAGCTTTTATTTCTGTACGACTTAAAAAAACCGTCACCCGATTTTTTAATAACGTTTAAATTGGCAGGCTTTATGAATTTCTTGAAAAGACAAAATTACCCTTGCCCACTGCCCCCACTCAACTATTAGAGAACGATTGATTCGAGGGTTGAGGGTAAATTTACCTGGTGGTGGTCGGCGTTGGACAGAAAGTGATGAGGTAGTCGGCACCGGCACATGTGAAAGTACTGGTCTTATCATCATACGCGTAACTGTAAGCTGTTGGGCAAGCGGTTTTGAACAGCTTCGAATACGAAGACGGCGTGCACGTGTCCGGTGAGCCATACGCTCCACTGCAGCAATACTGAGCCTGCCCAAACGCCTCGCACGCGCTCTTACACGCCACCCCATCTCCGTCGGCGCTAGTCACCTTCAGCTCCGACGGGCACGCGCCGTTCAAGTCTACAACGCAACCCGTGTTTGAGCAATTAGCTCCCGTCCCACCTTGCGGTATCACCATCATCGGCAAATTATACCCATCAACCAAGCTAACGTCGAAGAAATCCATCCCACCGGAACCGTCAAGTGTGAATTCGGCCAGCGTTGCGGGCGGTGCAGCGCCACTGCCGGCACATTCAAGCTTCCCGGAGCCGCAATCTCCTGTGACGCAGGTGAATTTGCCGGTGGAGTCCTCTGTGCAGTGGGTCCTACCCCAGAAGCGGCCTCCCCAGGAAGACGGTGCATTTATGGTTTTGGACTCGCCCTTTTGAAGGGCGAAACCGGTGATGGGGAGCGGTGTAATTCCGGCGTTAGATAAAATGCCTGGCCATACTGTGTGGTCGCATTTGTTCACTATTGTAAATGTTGCAGATGAAATCACTCCTATAAAATGTAAAATAGAGATTAAATCAAACAAGTTGATTGGAAAGAGAAAAATCTCCATTTAATCATATTAAAAAAATAATTTAAAGAATGAGGATTACTTTATTTTTACCTGAAATTAATAGATGGGGAATAAGCAGAGCTAATAGAGAGATAGATACGCAGAGTTTTGACATTTGATTCGGGGCTAAATATTAATTGCAGAAATGGGGAAGAAAGTAGGAGGGAGAAGAAGAAGGTGAAGGATTATTAATGGGTAGCTTAATTCTTCTTCCTCTTCCTCTTTTGGGAAATAGAGATAGATGGATAATGGTAATGTGTGAGAATCTCAACGGCAGGGAAGGATGGGGTTTATATAGACAGAGATAGGCGGTGTAATGGCTGAGCTGGAGCATTCGTTTTGGTTAGTTTCGGAATACGATCACATAGTTAAAACGGGATTTGATAGGATATATTTATAAGTTCTTATAATTAATTTTTTTTTAAAAGAATTTAGATAAAATATATTTAAATTTTATAGATACTTTTAAATTAAAAAAATAAGTGAGTTGTTTCTAGATAACGTAATATAAATGTAATAACAAGCATTTAATATTAAGTAATAATATTAATAATTGTTTAATTATAGGTAAAAAATAAAGAAATTTTTAATACGTCAAATTTAAAGTATTACTCCATTCGTCCCGTAAAATATGAGGTTTTAGAGTTATACACAAGAATTAAAAAAATATTGTATACTATTAAATATAGTATTAATTATCTATAATACCTTTTACGGATATTTATCACATACTCTCTTTCATCCGTAATATTTTTTTATCGGAGTTAATTTTTGAAAAATTATGATTAATTCTCTTAAATTATATAAAATGTCAAATAATATTAAAAAAATAAAACTGTTTAAAAAGTGATATATTATGAGACAAAAATAATACGTAAAAATATGTGTTTTAAGTACACAAATATCAAATACATAATGAGTGAAAATATACGGTAACTCTTGAGCTGAAGTTGGAGCCGAACCCCGGAGGATTCATATAGGGGCCTTTTTGGAGGGTTAAATACATTTTTCTACATTTTATTAGTACATTTTATTAGGGGTTGGTTTATAAATATATTATTAAATTGAATTTTTTTACAAGAACTATAAATATTTATTAAATTGTTACAAATTTCGTTAAAGGACTTAGATTTTTAACAGAAAATACACATGTATGCCACGAAAGAGAGAGAAACTTGAAGTGGTAATACAAATTTCGTTAAAGGACTTTGATTTTTAACAGAAAATACACATGTAATGGTTTTTGACTAGAAAAAAGAAAAAAAAAGTTCATTCATCAAATGTTTGAAGAGACCTAAAATCTATTATCATCAGATCTAAGCATTATCATCCTTCATCAACAACTCAGATTCTCAACACAATCCCCATCTCTATTTTACCTTTAAACATGCCACCCAATTCTTTTAATTTTACCTACACAAAACATGATCGGAGAATACAAAGCAATTTGACAAAAGCAAAATTTACCTACAACAATGGCGGAACTTCGACAATGTCTTCGGCGTGGGATCTAAGATATTTTGATGATGGTGATGAGTTTTGAAGTTTCTCGAAAGAGATTCATTCTGTTGATGTTAGTGGTAGAGGCTTGTGATCCAAGCACCCAAATGATTTTGGTACCAGCAGGAAGGAAATATTAAAGCATAAAGAATTAAATCTTAAAAAATGAAATGAATTTAATTAAAGAAACCCAGAGTAGGAAGCAGAGAGAGAGAGAGAGAGTTGCAGGGTGGGAAAAGAAAAGAAAAGAAAAACCCAGATTCGGATACAACATCAACACTAAACCTATTATAAATTGAATTCAAAATTCAATTTGTAAGAACTCAATAAAAATCCCCAAATTATAGAACCTAAATGAAAACCCAATATTCACATACATATATACATATAGAGAGAGAAAGAAAGGGAGAGCTACAAAGATCTTCCTACCTTGATTGCCTCTTTGAATCAATTTTTTGAGATTTGAATGATGAAAGGACTTGTTGGTGGTGATGATACTAGAGGCCAGAGGGGTTGGTAGCATCAATTAGGAAGAAGTTATGGCGGTGAAGGTGGTGGTGGTGGCGGCGGTGGTACCGCGGTGAATCTGTATAGTATGTAATGCGTTTAAATTTTTTAATTTATTTGATAAATATATACATTATTTTTATTTTTTAATAAAACAATAAGATTTTTTTTCTCAATTTTATTTTATGTTTGAATTATACATTAATTTATCTTATTATATATTAATATATTTTATTATTAATTTATTTAATTAATATTTTTTAATTAATTTAATTATTTGTTATTTAAAAAAAAAGAGAATTCAAACTTGAAAATAAAAAAATTTAAACTAAAGCTATTTTGTTATTATTAAAAAAAATATATGGTGGGTCTTATACTCCACGTAGGATTTTTCGTTAATTTTTAATACTTTTAGACGAAAATTTTAATATTTATAAAAAAATTATAGTTCAATGACTTGATCGTAAAAAAAATCAGTTCGATAATGTATTTATAAACCGACCCTTAATAAAATGGGAAAAAATATATTTAACCCCTTTTTGGAGTGTTTGGTCCAGTAAAAGACGGCTGCTCTTTTTCTCGTGTGAGTATTTTAAGAGAATTCTCAGCAATATAATAAGGCGAAAAAACATCAGATTGAGCTCTCCCCAACAATAAAAATATTAACAATGATAAAAATAAAGGAATCAACAATTGAATTAATTTGATTGATAATTAAATTAATAAATAATTATAAAAAATAACGAATCAAAATTGAAATGAATTCCAATGAAAAAAATAGAGTATTTTAAGATAATTTGTGGCGTGCATGACTTCCTAGCTTGTATTGATATATGAAAATTATATCATAAATTTCAATTCATGGATATTTAATATGTCCATTTACATATTTAAATCCTTAATTTTTGTGAAAAAAGAAAAGGTGAAATACTAACTCTTTTTTTCTATAAAAAAAAATTAATTTATACTCGAGCACGTGAAGTGAGGGACAACGTTGCTTGAGTTGTCTCCCAAAAATAATACACTATCTCACCTGGGATAAACGTTCATATTATTATTTAAAATAATTTTAAATTAAATGTCTATTTACTTTAAATAATTTATTTTTTATAATAATTTATCTATAATACTCTTAAAGCATTCACAACAATTTAGTCAATAGACTTTTTATCCCCAATTTTGAAGAATATATCAACAAATTATTATCTAACATTTTCCTTTTTTTTATTTAATTCTCTATTTCAATTTCTATATAGGATTTTACTCATCAAGATGAAGGAGTTAAAAACCGTTCTCTATGTATGCAAAATGACATTTCACACTCTCATTTAAGTGGACAACTCATCAATAATTTTCCAACTCATCTTCATTTTCAAATTATAAAATTAATATTGACTTATTTTTTAAAAATTAATTTCAAACGTATTCAAATTTAAAATTGATATAAATTTATTTATTTCATATCAATATAATTATAAATATTATAAAAGTACTATTAATTATAAAATTTATTATTTTCAAAATTTAAAAGAATCATATTAAATTTAAATTTAAAAAATCAAAAAATAACTTTTTAAAAGTCAATATTGATCTTATATACATTTGCAGCTACAATTCATTCAATACTCACTTCATAAATTACTTAAAATTTAAAATAAAATAAAAGTTATTTTACAGTGGAATACAATTGATAAATTATACTCTCTTTTTTAAATTATAAGATTATTATTAATTTTTATAAGTCAATTTGATGCATTCTCAAACTTAATAATTTTGCTAATAATTGTAGTAGTATTTTTTTTTCTAAATAAGTTACAATATGTATTGATTAAATTTCAAAACATATTGACTGTTAAAACTTTCAAATTTTAACTTTTAAATTTCAAATTTCATTATTTAATAAATAAATATAACGAATCTATTATGTACATATTAAAAAAATTGAATCTCTATCTTGCAGAATGAGTCAAATTCACTACAGAGTAGGGATAGAGATAAATAAACTATTATGAATGCTCTTAGTATTTCTATTCTTTATGCATATTTATAAAATATCACTAATAATATGTAAAAACAATGCAACTAAATGCGTATTTAAATATAAATAATTTTATTATTTTTTTAATATACGCATAAAGTTAATTAGGACTTTCATAGTAAGATAAGACGGAGGGAGTGCTATTTAAAAACACCCTTTCATACACACCAAGTGAGGAAGTGGATTTTTATATATACAAGTAGACAAAATGATGTGTTTTTTTTTGTGGGATGGCTCACCTAATTATCTTAAATTAAAATATATAATCAAAACTTATTTAAACAAATATGTAGGCTCAAATGATTATGGATAAAGTAGAGAGGAAAGCTTATGGTTGGGTTAGAATCACTCTGACTCTCACTCTCACTCTCACTCATGTGAATTAGGAGTGAGAGCCTAAATAATGAAGGGTCCAGACAGACTCTCCAGAGGTTTGTTTACCGACAAAGAAAAGAAAAACCACGTGTACGTGTGATTGAGTAATTGCAACAAATTCGGAGGCGAAATTGGATCTGATCTGGAGTCGGATGAAAATGATGTGTAGCGTAACAGTGTGTGTTAGTGGTTTTTTTCAAGACTGAAAACCATATGAACCAAAGTAAGGTCGAATCAAATCCCAAACTAAACGTATAAAATTGTCTCGACTCCAACCTGGGCTTGGGGTTCACATTCACATTTATCCTTGCAACTATTTCTGGCGTGGATTGGGTTGCAACAGAAGAGTCAACATACCTCCTCTAATACCAAAAAAAAAAAGAGGTCAATTATTGTTTGGAACACGTCTTAATATACAAATATATTTTGAACACGTCTTAATTTCTTTGAACGAGACCAGATCATTTGTCCCCCACTTAAATTTTGACATCTAACCTCTTATTTAACACTAATTAACTCTAAAATTAAATAAGAAGTTAGGTGTCAAAATTTAAGTGAGAGGACATAAAATTTGCTCTCAGTTAAGTTAACTATCATTCTACGAGTATGATCTCCCCATCCCCCGTGCCCGTGGCCATCAAAGTTGAAGTCAATACTCAATAGCAGAAAGTTGGCGGCTTCCACCTTTTTCGTTGACAACATGTTTTTCTTTTATTATATTCTTGTTGGTTAGGATTTTTGACAAGGTAACTTCTTGTAATCAGGCAATGTTGCAGCCAATAAAGTACTAGTAAAATGCAGTTAGGTTAGCAGTTGGCTTCAGCATCCAGACTGTCGACAAGTCTAACCATTATTAGTTGAAAGTTGAAACGCTCTAGTCATATATCATATCTTCCGGACAACTTCCATTATACTCCTATAATTTCCTATTCCTAACAAAACATAGACCCTAGTCCCTACCCTTGTGAATAATTATCTATTTTAACACTTGTTTTATTTGTATACATTGAATTTTCGTTTTAAAGTGGACATCCACCCAAGCTTCTACCAGGGATTATTCAACATAATTAATTATAGCGTATAAATCAAGTTGGCACTAGCCACTAGTTTGAAGAGCAAGAGCAGCCCACGGCCATGGTTGCTAATAATACAATATTTTGTATTTGATGGTTTCTTGCACACAAAAGGATGAATTTGATTTGAAACTTGTAACAATTGTTTAGTAAAATATGCATACAGAAGAAAGTACTACATGTCAGTTTCATCTTCAGAGCTCTCTTCTGGATGGATGTTCACGATACTCGATTCAAAGGTAACACAACTAAGAACACTATCGTATTCAGTTCAAGTTCACCCACAACAAATAAAGCGGTTTGAACTACTGGATGGGGATGGTTCACCAAACCCCCAACCCGAGAGTGAGGCTCAAACCTACCACCACTCTAGACTCTAGTCTAAAAAAAATTAATAACAAGTGGACAAAATTTTTACTGAAATAGTTTATCTAACTCTCCCATTCGATCAACTGATCCAATGATTGAAACTCAATGAAGGAAAAAAAATTGACTAGGAAAATTTGTACAAACCCCAAATAGAGAAGTACACTAGTGTAGTTCATGAATACTTACTTGCATGCACCAATTAATATGAGATCTAGGCGATGTTCTGACTGGAGGTACAAAAGACAGCGCATAGTATAGTCATCTGGGGCTTATCTTATCCCTTTGTCTCCCACTTAAAATCCATTAGCCTAATGTGGGGTCAATTTACATTTATGTTGGAAAAGTTAGGTAATACAACAGCAAGAACGTTAGATGGCTAAAATTAAATGCTAGGAAAAAAAACAGAAGGCAGTCAAAATACTCACCAAGATATTGCTAGATACTAGTATTAAGTAGTATACAAATAGACCATTCCTTGTCACATTTAATCAAAATCATAAGGCGTGCTTGGATTAAGGATGCTAAATTGCTAATATACAAAGTGAAATTTCCTACTACTCTTTTTCACTCGCTATTTGGGGGCCTCAAGAATATTAGTATGATTTTCCACAAAGCAAGCTGCCTTTATTACAAATGATAAAGGTTTTAACACAGCTGTCCTCCTACTTAATGACAAAAATGACACCAACAGAGCCTTTTTAATTGATAGTCACGTTCTTGATCAATGCAATTGTAGTCCACGTGGGCTTTTTATACGCCGGGAGAAATTGGTCTCATTAGGCTTAACTAATGGTGGGGTTATAGAAGATTAAGGATATAAGAAATACTGTTATTGATAAAACTTCAAAATAGTAATTGACAAAATTCATAAAAGAAATTCCATAAAATATCCAGGAGGACACTAACACAAACATATGGATTTTGTTTGGCAATGTCAAAATTGGAATTATATCAAGCATAAAATGCAAAAGATGGCTGCCATTAAAGTATTAGTCTCAACATACCTCAAATTTCCTGCTATTAGATCCCGTTCACATCTTAAGAACCTCAATAATGCAGTAGATTTGTCAAGATGCTAAAACTATCAAAGCAGAAAACGATCAGATGATCAACCGCAGCGTCATTCAATTTGTATTCTTCCTTCTGCTGGATTGAAAATAATGGAGAACTAATGTTGATGTACCTGAGTCATTTCTTAATCACATCGGCTGATGCAAAAAGGAATCTAAATTTTAAAAAATTCATCAAAGTAATACGAGATTGAACTTTTTCTGTGAGCTTGTTGTGTATTTTGCAATAAAATTTTAATGTCAGTGTCCTGATGTCATGTGAATGTTCATAATTCATGGTATACAACTTCTGATTGCCAACATGGCCTACACTAGTGTTACAGCCTTACCCACACAACAACCCACCCTCCCCCCCCCTCCAAAAAAAATAAATAAAAAATAAATAAATTAATAATAATAATAATAATTAAATAACAAAAAACCACCCTCTTCCAAGGATCAATAAAAAATGATCATGAATACTGAACTACAACAATGAACCAAGCAGCAATGCATAAATTGCCACAATAAATTGTTGAGAAATGCCTACCTATACGATCAATGAAATCACCGATATGACAAAACCCTGCCTGCCTTAGGGTGGTGCATGTTAGAGTCGGCAATTAAATAAAAAAAGATATGGTAATACAATATACTCCCTCTATCCCAAATTATAAGATCACTATTGACACTGTAAAAGTCAATTTCAAACATTTTCAAATTTAAAATTGACATGATTCATTTAAGTTTTCAAAATAATAAATCTTATAACTAGTAGTATTTTTTAGGTAGTTTATAATATTCATAATTCTATTGACATAAACAAACTAAATTCATGTCATTTTTGCATTTGAAAATGTTTGAAATTGACTTTTCAAAAGTCAATATTGCTCTTATAATTTGGAACGAATGAAGTAACAGATTCAATGAAAGTAACCATATCATAAAGGTGAGCAATTTCCCACTACAAGGAAAACGGATTCCTATTAACATGACCACAATAAAGGGGCCAAGAAACCAAGCAAGATTCCAAAATAATTTTTTTCATCATGTACCACCGCCACGGCATCTACACAGAAATACAACAGGTCTTATGAAATAAAAACTATATTACCATCAATAAATATCAGCTAATTGAGGAGGCACATTCTTTCCACGCCCAAACCAAACCCCCACTCAAGGCTAGGGTTCTCCAAGGAACCAGGTCTTTACAATCTTCTAATTAACAAAAGGAATATCATGAAAGACAAAGATGATGGCTTCCTAAAACTATTTCTCAACTGCTTAATTTGATAATAAGGCTAATTCAAATAAGACCTGGGCAAAATTACTCACGACGGGAAAAGGAATGCCTGGAAACCTCAAATCGTGCAAATTCAATCTTGAA
Organism: Panax japonicus; assembly: GCA_020205505.1. Classification (NCBI taxonomy): domain Eukaryota; kingdom Viridiplantae; phylum Streptophyta; class Magnoliopsida; order Apiales; family Araliaceae; genus Panax; species Panax japonicus. The sequence continues at coordinate 4,232,813 of CM035091.1, read as the reverse complement.
TTAGTTAAGCCCTAGAAGATATTTAGCTAAGGACTAGATAATCCTAGAAGGAATATAATTCAAACTTAGTGGACATGAATAAATAACTCTATGACCAAAGATTTTTTTTATCAATCTTTTTCTGTTTAACTTGAACGGGTTGTGGGGAAGAGAGGCGTCATGTTATTAGCAAGAAGAAAATTCACAAAAATGGTTTTATGTATAGCGAGTAAAAGGTTATGCCTTAATTAGAAGGGGTAGGAAAAGTGTTAGTAGTGTCATCACAATAATTAAAAAGCATGAAAACAAGGTCTCAATTCGTAAACAACCAGAATTCCATTAGTATATATTCATGTTGAATATACCTCATGGCAGAAATGATGATAAAATAGAGAGCTTATTCAATTGGCAACTGCTCAGCAATGACTCGTAAGAAACGAGTGAGGGACCTTTTAGCAGCCATAAGCGCTTTATCTTCTTTTGCATTTTCCTCTGAAGCGACATCATGCTCTTGCAGAGAGTATACTTTCCGGACAAGTGTACGCAATTCCTGTTAAAGAAGAGTTAACAAGGAAAGAACAAATCACACAATTCAGTCTAAAATAGGATGCATTAATGCAGTTCATATTCTACCCCCTAACCCCCCCTCCCCCTCTTTTTCTCTCTCCTTCCCCCTCCTCCCCCAACAAAAAAGAAAGGAGTTCATAAGCTCAAAAAATAAATAATTTAGAATGCCAAGCAAGCTGATATTATAGCCAAATAATTAAGAGATATGATCATATGACTATAATTTAGAAATACTAAAATGGTTGAATTTCTACATTAGGACACAGCGCCTGAAAGTAAAGAGAGAGAGGAGAGAGGAGAGAAAAAGAGAGAGATTAAAAAGAAGTTCCTTTAAGATAATCATTGAGGCTACACTTATTTCAAATTCAGTGTAGAGATTCTTAATACCAATTTTTCAACATTAGCTGGATCAAGTAAGATCAATCAAAAATGAAACTCGCAAAATTCAAAATGAAATACAATCAGACGACGGTTCTTTTGAAAAAATTCAGATACATCTGAACCAGATAAACTCTGTTTCTATTAAATCCAGTACCTGACCAACATGTAAATCAACAAGAATTGGATGAAGAAAAGTGACAGGGCGCGAGAAATATTCCGCAACAGCCATCAGTTATCTACTGACGATCATGAATGCATGGTAAATAAATATATGAACTACTTAAATTTAAGAGGATATTGTTAAGCAAAAGATGAAAGAATTCAGTACAGCACACAGCTATCTAATCAAATGAGAAATTTCCTCTTTGGGTTTTAGACACTATAATATGTGAAATGGTCTAGCTTTCCAAAATCCAAACCTTATGGTAAAGATACACTTTTGGGTGACTTACACGACTAAACTGGCACCCGTATCCTTTGATTCCTTTCAAAAATTCGAAGGATATTTTGCTACATTCATTGATTCCATATCCTGAACCTTATCTATATAGACGGAGACCAGGCTATAAAACTAAGCTTGGCTGGCTTCACAAGTGTACATCACAAGCTAAACAAGCTAAGCCTCTTTAGTCTTTATCTTAATTATTCGCTAAGAGTATTAATGTCGTCCCTTCGTCATCACAAGTTGTTACAGCTTACAACCGTACAGCTAGCCTGCAAACTACTGGGACAGGTAGTAGCAAATACTATCGGTCTACCCAAATAATGTGATGTTGCTCACTCAATCACTATGTTTTATCCCAACTAGAGAAAGTTAATTATTTATATTAACCGACGAGATGCCAATTGTTTTGCAGCTCGCATTTTGTTGCCCAGTTTTTCTATGATGTGGCATAAATTGCTTTTTTACATCATGTGTGCAGTCAGTTTACAATTACATCAAATACACACTACGGGCTACAATTAGATCAGGCAGCCCAAGGATTATTTTGTAGTTTATCCAGATTGAGCTGATACGTCCAAAACGCAAGGATGACCTCCAGCTAATCGTGGCCAGCATATGGCCCAAGCTAAAGTTCAGACTGACTGCAAAATAAAAAGTCCGCTATACAAGCTTTAAACTCTATGAAATGTACCAATCTAGTGAATTATAAAGTTTTTTCTGCATGCAGTAACAGATACACCTGTTAACTGCACAACAAGAACGCAAATATATACACAGCATACAGAACTTGAGATTTCTACAAATAAAATTTTAATCAGCAATTCAGGATGCAATTAAAAACATGCTTCCCTGCATGTACGTGCATGTGTGTTTATGTATGCATGTGCATGCATTTGACACTTAAATAAGAAGTTATGCAAAGAGTTAGTTCAATGGCAACTACTTGCAAATCAACAGCAATTTCACAAGACTGACAACTAAATTGAAATTGCATACAAAAGATGATACCTTGTTTTCACAATTTCTTGGTTTTAAAGAATGACTGATAGGCTTAATATGTGATTGTGTAGTCTTTATTGTGCGCATTTGTGCTTTTGTCTGTGTATGCATGTGTGGTATCATTCTGAAAAATACAGTTTCAGCAAAAGTAAACAAACGCACCTGACGATCAAACTCAACACTGCGCACAGAATAAACTTCATTGGTAATGTCCACATCCTTATTTATCAGGCCGTCAAACCATCTAGTTGCCATATTAATGCAGTCAGGAGAGCCCTGTAAAAATATTTTCAAGAGAAGTAAGAGCTGGGCAAACTTTTCATTTCTAAATAAGGATAATTTGAAACGTTCACTTGAAATTTTCGCCCAAGTTGAAGGTTAAGGTCTATACGATGATTGTGAGCCAGCAATGCTATATGTTGCTAAACTTGGCCAAGAACAAACATGTACATAAGAACTTGCTGAAAAGAAACTGTAAAGGTCAATGTGTTGCCATGAAAAGGTTGGATAGGATTAGGAATTAGAAATGAGGATATTCGAAAAAAGATTTTCGTAGCACCAATTGAGAAAAAGATGAAGGAACATCTACCCATGATTTGGTTATATTTAAAGTCTGGTATAAGGAGGAAGATATAAGAAAAGTGAGGGGTAGGCCGACAATTACTTGGGGGAAGTAGAACAAAGACGCTTTAAGCAGCAAAATAAAACTGAGGGCATGGCATTTATAGGAGTGCAGGAGTGAAATCTGCATATTAGAGGCCAAATAAGATGTTCCAACTTTATGTATTAATAAGAAGAGTGTCCCACCTTTTTGTTCTCTTTTTTTTTCTCTCTTTTTCTTTCTTAAAACTAGGAGTTCTATAGATCTTCATATCTAGAAGGAATCCTACTATTAACAATTAACAAAGGACATAGAAAGGCAACAATTATTACTTAAAAAAATTAAAACAAAAAAAGAACTGAGATTACATATTTACATATGGCATCACCCAATAATTGGATTCATACAATTCGATCAAATTGAACTTCTCAATAACAATATATCATTTACTAATCACAATCTCAAAGAGATTCTAATGCAAAATGAAGCAATTAGTTTTATGTTGTACCTCCACGTCATCGTCAGATTCAGTTTCTTCAGTCTCCTCAGCATCATCATCAATAAACCCTGTTTCTGAACCATATATAGCCTGAAACTTACTCTGGTCCCCAGTCTTTTGTGGCCTGAATTAATCCATCCATCAGATCTGGCTGCACTTCCCGTAGCAACCTTCCTAAAAAGAATTTACAATGCCAAATCAAGTCCACTTGCACACTAAAAGCTTGTGCTACAAATGTCTTATCAAAAATACCAGGAAATTGCAGGAATTATAATAGTTGCACAGCACAAGATATCCTGTTTACTGGACTTTAATCAAAACTAGATATTTATAATGAACTAGACATTTAAAACTTAATTTACTTATTTATGCATTTGTGCCTGAATATAGCAAAAAAAAAAAACCAAGAAAACTATTTGTCCAATAAATGGACCAAGAAACACTGCCACCAAACTAATTTGGGCTGAAAAATCTCACTACTATTAAAACATATTATTATTCTCAGAAAAACCCACTGACCCTTGTGATCTAATGAAAGTTTTTATAGAAGAAACAACTTTCTAGTCAGGCTTAGCATAGTTTCAATTTGATCTTTTCCAGGTTCCAACCCCCATACTACGGGGCCTACGGGCCAAATTACCTATTAAAGAAATGAAGAGTTTGATCTTCAGTAAAAAGGCATGTCAATGTCTAATGAAAAGTAGGACTGAGCAAAAAACGGGTATAACCGAATTACGAATCGAACCGAAATTTTCTGATAATTCGGTTATTTTTAACAATTCGATTATATCCGAAATTATTTACGGTGTACGGTTAGTTATACGGGTTTTACTTTTGAGTTATTTGGTCTAACCGAATAACCGAATAAAGCTTTAAAAATTAAAATAATAATATGAACTCCTTTAGGCTTTACTAGTTATCTGATCTCAAATCTCAATTTATTTCTCAGCCTCAGCCGTCAGCCGACTCAGCCCACTAGTCCAGAAGCCCCGAAGCCCCAGATCTCAAACTCTCAATCTCTCATCGCCTCATCGGCCATCACGATCGCCTCATCATCGCCTTCGGCCCTTCATCGGTCATCTCTCATCTGACATCTCTCGACTCTCTCCTACTCTTCAGTTTTAGTTTAGGAGTAGATGGATGCTCAACACCCACTGTTGGAAGGTAAAAATTTCCTCTGATTTTTCGGTTGCTCTTTGTTTGATGTGCCAAAATAGGGAGCAAAAAGCATAGAAATGCAGCCTCCAGCAGCCCACATGAAATTCACAATAAGCAAATGGTCTAATGTATTGTCCAGTTTCTTAGTTGTAATGTCCTGTTTATCAAAGAGAGTTCTTGTTATTACACAGTATTTGTACTTGTGATACAAACAAAAATAGTTTTGTTTCCTGCACATGAGCTTGAAATGAGTTTTGTGAAGTATAATACATGTAGTAGAACTTTAAAACAGATATTAGACTCTCAATAGACAAGTAATGTATTTGTTGTTTCTTGTTGTTTCCCCCTGAAAGTAAATGATCTTTATTTATGCAGTTATTTATGCAATTAAAAGGATTAAAGAATTGAGTGTTTATTTATGCAGTTATAGATGAAGTCCTTAAAGGAAGCACTGATGATTCACTGGTTGATGTTGCTGTTGCTGTTGCTGTTGATGTTGTACTGTTAAAGGAAGCACTGTTGATGATTCACTGGATGCAGCTGTTGTGTTGCTTGTACAAAGGAAGCACTAGATTAATTTTGTTGTTGTTGTTGTTGATGTTCATGTTGGCTGTTGCTGACTTGCTGTTGTTGTTGTTGTTGCACTGCTAGTGCTGGCTACTAGCTGCTGCAATGTTGCTGACTTGCTGCATGTTGCTAGATTATAATTAGACTTTGTTAAGTCATAATTTGGATTATGTATTCTTAATTTTAAACCATTAAACTTTGTTAAGGACAGTTAAGGACTTGAGGTTATGACTTTGGCCCAGTTGATGCCAATTTTAAATGGTTCTTTTTTGATTGATAAATGATAACATGGACGCACAGGTTCGGTTATTAACCGAATTACTGAATTTACAATTCGGTAATTTGGTTATTTTTAAAATTCAGTTAGTTGTTTGGATATTGAAATTATGATTATTTCGGTATTCGGTTAGAACCGAATAGCCTATTCGGTCCGGTTATAACCGAATGATCAGTCCTAATAAAAAAAAAGGTTTATCAATAACATCAAACAAGAATGACGCCAAGTAGTTATATAGCATCACACGGCAAATGTCTAAAGGACCTGTCAATCAAGAGAATGAAGTTTAATGGATAATTGTCTTTGTTTGTGAGGCCTGGATGGTATAACAACTAGAGGAGAAGAAGAAGTGATTGGAGGATCAAGAGGAACAAATATCTCATTTGTAGTGCTAGTATTGTGATAAGAATTATTACCAGATGAAGGACTAGTATTGGGGGACAAAGTGTTGTCATGATCTGCACATTCTGAATGTGTAATGTCTGAAGAAACATATATATGTAAAGGATCAGAATCAGGTGTAGAGATTTGCACAAGAAATAAGAATGTGGAAGTAATACTAGTATCGGAAAAATGTGCTCAAAAAATTGGTCATCCCTGCTAATCACACACTTCTTATTTTGTATGTCATACAGTTTATACCCTTTCTTGGCATAAGGGTATCCTAAAAAAACACATTTGACAGCCCTAGGTCTACCATGAGCCAAAGTGGAAGCATAACACAAGCAACCAAACACTTTTAAGTGACCATAGGAAGGAGATTTGCCAAATAAGAGTTCATAAGGTGTATAACCTTTAAGAACTGAAGAAGGAATTCTATTAATGAAATAAGTGACTGTTAATAAACAGTCTCTCCAAAAAGATATAGGAATGTGAGATTGGAATCTTAGGACTCTAGCTATTTGCAGAAGATGTCTGTGTTGACACTCCACAACTCCATTCTGTTGTGTTGTTGTGGAGTGTCAACACAGCTGGACTGATGCTCTATTCTTAGAGACTCAAAGAAGGGAGTAATATCTTTATTGAAAAATTGTCCCATTATCAGTTCTTACAACTTTCACTTTACAAGTAAACTGAGTTTGAACATAGGTAAAGAAGTTTTTGAACAATTGAAACACCTTAGACTTATGTTGAAACAAAAAAATCCAAGTGAATCTAGAGAGGTTATCCACAAATGTAAGAAAGTAGCACAGTTACTATGAGTTTTGGTCTTGTATGGACCCCATATATCACAATGCACTTGTTGAAAAATAGTAGTAGAAACTGAGGTACTTAATTGAAATGGAAATCTAGCTTGTTTAGCTAGAGGGCAAACATCACAATGTGAGTAGTTACAATTAAGAGAAAGTTGTTTTAAAACTTTGTTAGGTACATGACCTAATCTAGCATGCAATTCATTGGCAGTTGAAACAGTAGCAACATGAACTGGTTTATCACAAGAATCAGAAATTAAACAAACTGAGGTTGTAGATTTGGGTAAGGAAACAATATATGAGGTATTAAGTTTGTAAAGGTCTCCATCCAATCTACCAATACCAATCTTCTACTTCTGAGTAAGGTCCTGTAATATAGATTGATGAGAAGAAAACAAGATATGACAATGAGTATCATGTGTTAGTTTGCCAATGGACAAGAGATTGTAGGAAAATTCAGGATCACAAAAAATATTATTAAGAATGATATTTGGATGTAGTATAACAGTTCTTGTATGTGTAATAGCAGTTGTGTGACCATTTGACAGATGTATTTGAGATCTATAGGTTTAGCAGAAGTTAGTAAATGAACAAAAGGAGTGATATGATCTGTTGCTCTTGAGTCGAGGATCCATTGAGAATGATTTGTAAAGTTATTATGACAAGTAGCATAATTGAAACAAATAGTGGAAATAGACTTACCAGCTAGATGTGAAGTAACTGAGTTAATATGATGAGATGACGTGTCAGTTTGAGATTATTCTGAAGTAGCTGCAATAACTGTTGACATTGAGTAGGTGTGAAGGATAAGGTTTCAGAACCAGAAGTACCAGTGGTACCAAAAGTAGAACCATTAGGAAAAAATTGAGATGAAACTGAGTCAATTACACTGACATGAGCAGCTATTTTAGTTTTTAATGAAGCACTTTTCACAAGAGGCTTAGGTTGAGTACCATATAGTCTATGCCATGGTGGATAACCATGTAAGAAAAAACATTTTTCTTTAGTATGCCCAGATTGGTTACAATAATCACACTCTACTCCTGTGTCTTGCCCTTTAGGTTTCTTGAAAGATTTAGAGAACTGTTGCTTAACCATCATAGCAAATCTTTCATAATTTTTAAGAGATGGATTAGTACAATCTCTCTGAGTTTCTTCCTGAAGTAAAAGTGAATATGCTAGGTTGGTAATGGATGCATCATTAACAATTGACCACTTATAGAGGTGTATTGATCATTAAGTCCCATCAGAAACTGGCTTAATTTAAGAGTATTTTCATACTCTTCAAGTTTCTTATCCGCACCCACAAGTGCAAACACAACACGAGCATTTTGGGACATCAGTGTAAGATTCCAATTCATCAATCAAACTACAAAACTTAGTAAAATAGGCTGAAATTGACGGTGTATTTTGAGTTAATGAAGCCAAATCCTTGCGCAGAGAAAATAATTTAGGGACATTACTCTGTGTGTAACGAACAACTGGATCATCCCAAATAGCTTTAGCAGTAGGCAAGTAAACAATAATATCCCTAATTTCAGAGGAGACAGAGTTAAGTAACCAGGATATTACCATGTTGCTACATCTAGTACAGTGAGGAAGATATGGAGATGTAGCAGGAGGAGCAGCCAAGGTACCATCAACCATTCCTATTTTCATTTTAGCAGACAAGGCTATCACCATAGATCTGCGCCATTGAGATCAGTTAAGATTTGGTTTACCAATAACATTCCTGGATGATCGGAGCTATGTAAGTAAAAAGGATGGAAAGGATCAATTTGAACCATGGATGAAGACGAACCAGTTGGATTTGAAAATGGCAGTAGAATATGATTGAGCCATTAGAACTCAATCAATGAACAGAACACACAAATGAACAAAGAAAAATATCAGAGATTAAAGTTGAATAAAAAGATTAGAGAAAGATGAAAACAACGGAGCCATTGAATCACCAAAGAGCTTTGATACCATGATAGAAGATGAAACTGTTCAGAAAAAGCACATTGTATTTCTATTTTCTCTGAATCTCAATTCTTTATATACAGAATAAATATATATTGCTTATAAGCCTAAAACCCTTTTTGGGATATTACAAAAATAGCCTCATGTAATATGATAACTACAGTTATCATTATCACTGTTCATGTTGTGCAAAGCATGTTTCTAATGCTAAATATGCAAAACACAGCAATGTAGTGAAGATCGATTATTTCAAACCTCACAGATACCGCCCGATCCTTTCTAGGGAAGTTAAACCAGCAACAAGTTAATGTCTGCCATATATGATGGCACCCAATGATAGCCCCATAACAGAATTTACCTTGGCCCAAGAGTGAAAAAGTAACTACATCTGACCATAAAGATGATGAGAAACGCAATAGCCTTATATTCAATCTACTATAGGTTAAAGATAATGACAAACAAATAAATAATTTTATATGATCAAAAGGTAACAATTATTTAGCATTTGACCATATGAAACTCACATTCTGGATGTTTTTAACTGAACAAGAAATAAAGGGAAGAACATGCAAAGTCCCCATCATGCATAGAGAATGAGAATTTTCCTTAATGGTATGAGCTTTATAACACTATGCCTGAAACCATTGTTAGTTCAACAAGCACTAATTTCCAAGCATTGGACTTTAACCATAAAAGTCACAAAAGTGAAAGTTGCAATTTTATGTTAATGGGTAGACCAAAAGATTATATAGCCCATACCGCCTTGTATCTTCCTTTTTAATAACAGATTGAGTTTTCTTTCAATACACTTGAAACCAATATTGTTTCAACAAACAAGAATCGAGCTTTGAACTCTTACAGTTTAAATAGGTGAGATGCTGACTACCCTATAAATAACAATGACAACCTGTAGGACTCCCAATACTTCACCAAACAGAGTTATCAGGTTCTTCCATTCGTATCTCTCACCAATCAATCACCCTTATAATGAGGGAAACTAACACTATAATAAACTTTTACAACTTTAGTTTGAATGTTTTGGATGATAATTTCAGGTTAACCCCCAATTACGATACTACAACATAGTAACCTCCCAGTGCTCCCACTTTGAAATGAGTGACAAAATTTAAAAGGTGTCCAAGTCTCAATGTTTCACTTGCATTACATACCTATATAATTGAACTGCCTGCGCTTTCCTTCTCGGACATCCCTGCCTAATCGCTGAGACAAACAAACAAACACCTTAAGCTGATAATCCACCAAGCAGAACCAAACTGATAAATTAAACAAAACCGCACATTCTACTAATTAAAACCCAAATGTAAGGTTCACCTTCACCAGCATGAGAGCATCGAACACCTCCGTTTCAAGGGAAGCCACCCTAGTCACAGAAAATACTTGAAGTAATTATCGAACATTTCACTCCAAACTTTGGAGTGAATCACTCATATTCGTAATTTGCCAAAAGGTGTTTGTGAAAATGCCAGACTTGAATTACCTCAGAATACGTTTAATTTGAGGGGGAGAGAAGGCGGCGAGGTCCATAGCCCAGCGAACGGCGCGGCGAGCCTCGCGTTTCTTCTCGTTCCGGCTCCTCTTTATACTGGAATCCGAGTCAGTATCTGTATCTTTAAAATCCGACGCTGCAGGAGCGTCGGGTAACTTGAGAGCGCATGATCGGAAATGGACGCTCCGGTGAGAGGAAGGAATTACGGTGATATATAGACACCGATTTGTGTTGATGGGGGAGAGTAAGGAGGGATAACTGAATAGATGATAGAATGTTGCGCGAGAACAGCATTGGCGATGACATCTCGACCACTGTACTAGAGGTCTTACCATATGAGCCATTATTTTGTCTCCGTCCCTTATATCTTCCTCTCGGGCTCTCCCAATTGTGTAGGCAGAATATGGATGTACGTAAGTTGAAGGCTTGTAGGCCGTAGCAAGTTTCTTAGCGTGCTGCGTGGTGGGCGTTTTAGTAAAGGCTTAAGTGGATAAAGACTGGTAGTTTTTATTAGGGAGTTGTTAACATTAACTTTGATTAATTAATTAATACAATTTGGACACGCAGTAGGTTGGTAACTCAGATCGCTTGCTGCGTCCGAATTTCCTAAAATTGGGTTGAGTTGAGGTCAAATTAGGTTGAAGAAACTGAAACCCTAACAAAATGTCATTTTAAGGACCTAACTTGACAAATATTAAACGACTTTGAAGGTGACTGATAACTTGAAGGGACAGAAGTGTCATTCAGCCCTAAACTTTTTATGTACTATTACTGATTCCTTTTTCGGCATACACGATTTGTAACAAATATGGGCGCTGCTACTTCTTTAGCTATTTTCATAGCAAGGTTGCTGATGAGTTGTCGGCCCAATGAAGTTGTTTGTGCCCATGGATATGTCGAAACGACCTTGAGACCCTCCTATTATACTATCATCCCCTTGATAATTTATTAACGGGTAATTATGTATTTAAGGTTAGGACTATGGAACCTATGAATAACTTTGTACAATGTAATTCTGGAACATTTTATATTTATTTCTTCTTTTCTTTTTCCCAACCCTTTCTATAACGTTTCAGCTATTATTAATGGAATATTTCAGAATTTCAAATATTTCATTCAAAACACTTTTTGATTGTCAATTATTGAATTTCTTTTTAAGGAGTACAAACGAAAATCAAATAGTAGTAATTAGTTAAAGGGACAATATTTTCCCCCCTTATCGAAACGAGTGGACTATGTAATATGTATATTTGAAAGTGAAACGATACTATACCTTATGCTCCATTCCAAGCCATATCATGGGGAAAGAGAGTTAGAAATTTGAATGCTTCTCAATTTTACCAACAAAAAAAACAACTTTGATCAATCAAACAGTGGGGTGGAAGTTTATATATTTCTATCAAAAATCAAATCGCAGCATTTGATCCAAAAAATAGGATCTGGAGATAAATAAATAATTATACATCCTGTAGTGTATCAGTATCATTATATGTACACGATTTGAACACGTATTAGCAAAACCGTTAATTTGTGCTTAGCCAATTGGTGTTTTAACTATATATATATATAAAAAAAAAAACTTGAAGTTGCAGGTTGAGCTACCAACACTGATCAGTCTCCCATCTCTGGTGCGTGGAGCCTGAAAATCTTAAAGCCGCCGGTTTTGAAAACTGCAAACCGGTCCGGAACAGCTTGCGATCGTAATCGGCTCGCTTCTCGGCATCAGACAGTGTCGAATACGCTGCTTGGATCCTCATGAACTCCTCTCCCGACGACTTACTCCGTCCATTGGATGATCCGACATCCGGATGCAATACTCGAGCTAAACTCCTGTACGCAGTTTTGATTTCGTGATAAGTAGCGCCCATTTGAATTCCGAGAACTTCGTATAGCGATGCCGATGGAGCAATGCAGGAGCTATTGTTTCTCCCAACGGTGGATAAAACAGCAGAGACGCGATGTGAAGAACGGAATCTGACACAGCTCGGCGGCGGAGGTGGTGGTGGAGCGTTAATGACAAATTTAGAGGCAGTGATCAAGTGGATTGAGGGAGAGAGAGCGGACGCCATGATGTTTGTGATCTGTAATAAATTCGTAAAGGGTGGATTTTGGATCTAATGCTGATTAGTCGATACAGGACTATATAAAGAAGGGATATGTTTTGGGATAGCTGAGCAAGAATTTAATGTAATGCGTGTTGGAGATGAGTAGAGAATAAGAAGATGTTGAAGAAGAAAAAGATTCTTTGTGTTATCCATTAGGATTGGAATTATGTTTGTATGCTGATTCAGCAGAAGTGCAAAAGTCAAGATGTCGTGGTGGTGGTTTCATCCCTCTACTAAATGATTTTCTCTCCTCTCCGAGAAAAGGCCAAGGCCGTGTATTGTATGGAATGAATAGTCAAAATAAAACAGTGTTGTCCTGTCCAATAGTTTTGTAATGAATTGACGGTGAGTAGTGACCGCTTATTTTCAGCCTCTGGTTATTACACTAATTTTGTACAATTACAAATAATCAACACCCATTTTTTTAATGTGAAATAAAGATCAACAAAATTTAATCTCAATTTATGTTTCGTAAAGTCGTGTTTAATTTTAGTTAATTTATGCTTTCAAGGTGGATGAAAAATAATGTAGTATTCATTATAGAATCAAATAACAAGACTTGGAATTCTAAATTCAATTCCAAATTTATCTCCTATGACTCATTATCTATCTGTCATCTTTTTCTTCCTTTCCAGTGAACCGATCCACTTATTTTACAGAAATTCTATGTGGACATGGGACTAGGCTGGGTACTAACTACTAGCACGTACGTAGGACTATAATTTGGGAGGCGGACAAGCTTTCTTAGTATCGATTTGTTTCTACACTCGCACAAGAGACTCTTATTTAGAAGGAAAATGATAAATGTTCAAGTGTTAGTTGTAACTCCATGTGTAGACACTTTTATAATTGTATCCGATCTCATGCATTGCATTGATATGTTTGACAATTGTAATTTGTAGCAATACATAAAGCAGAAGTCGAGTATTATCCAAAGAATGTCACTCACTTCACATAAACATAAACATAATCATAATCTTGGAAATGACCTTTCAAATTTATATACTTGGAAAGAAAGTTGACTCCCTTTTTTGTTTACAGTTAACAACTGTGAGATGGAATGCTACTGTTTGATTGTTTTTCGTTAGTTTTCCATCACCTTAAATTGCCAATCATTTGGTTACAGGCATTGATATCATTTCTATAACCAAAAACAAGGAACAAGTAGTTAGTAGTAACACTTAGTTGAGATTGAAGATGAGAGAAATAGAGAAAGAAGCGATAGTCCCCATATCGGAGAGAGGATAAGAAATAATATGGCTCGGTTAGTTGAAAACAGTGGATTTGAGCTTGTTGGAAACCAACCAAATTCACGAACAGTTGTCTATTAGATAGTGTTCTTCATCTCGAAATTAATTCATACATCTTTTTCTTTTTGCCAAAGTAGTACGGCACTCTACTAGCTTCTTACGTGATTTATCACGACGCAAAATTCCCATATAATTCTTATCTATTACACAATACTTCACTGCAAATAAGGATATATATATATATACAATGGGCAAGGGGAAGGAAGAAATTTAATTTTTAAAAAAATGAGGAATATGCTTAGATTGATGATAGCTCAAAATGTTGATCTATCCCATCCAATATATCCAAAATGCTGGACTTTGAGTACCCCTGCTCCAACGCTCTCCTTGGAGAGCTCCCAACACTCCTACTTAGTGCCCAAACTTTGGTCGACCCTCTCTTGCCCATCACAAATTCTTGGCTTTTGCTTTTTCCAGGAACCAATCTTCTCCGTTTCATCACGTCTTCTAATAAATTTCTATCTTCCGTAGAAATTTGGTTGTCTTGGACTTTACACTTTCTATTTAATGACGATGATGACAGTCCCTGCATCTCAACGAGCGGAATCGATCCTCTGCTAGTCGGAGATCCACATGGCAGAGCCCTGAATCCATTATCTCTGTATCTTACAAGGCTGATCAGACGGTGAAGGCAAATCACCAGTTCCAAAATGTTTTTGTCCATCTTTTGTTTATCTGCATGATAGAGTGTCTGGAGACGAATCACACTATTGTGTATCGGTCTTCTTGCCAAAATCAATTCTGCCAAATGAGCAAACTCGGTTAGTTCTTGCACTGGTGGTATAGTGCACATGTAAATCCACACACTGATGAACACAATAGAGTTATCCACTGACCCAGTATTTGCCCACTCTCCAACCCACCCAAAACCTTGATGTGCCCTGGTTCAATTTCAAACAAAGATTAAGAAAAATCACAGCATTCGTGCAAGAGCAAAACTGCTTATATAAGTAGAAGAACTACTGCAAACAAACAAACTAACTAACTAAAAATGAAGTGGTAAAGATTCATTCTACATACTTGGTAGTGTCCACAGCAATTGGAACAAGCCATTGGAGAGTCTTTTCCATTTCAGCTTTAATTTGAGGAACAGTCAACTGGAAAACAGGACCATACAAACACTTATTTACAGAAAAGTGGCAAGGCAAGTGGATGAAACAAGGAGAAAGAAACAACAATTAAAGCCCATGAAGTAAAAATATACTGGAACCAAAAATTTATCAAAAATGGTGGTACAAGGATGTACCTTGAAAGCAACTGTTACAAGCAACTTTGTGGAGAATACATACTTCTTCCTTGGCATTAAATGTCTGCAAGCGCGAACGTAATGCTGTCTTGACACTGTCTGGCAACCCATTATACAATCCATCTCTCATATTAGGAGGGAGAGAGGTAGGACGGGACACCTAGTATCACAAGAAATCAGTTAAATATCAATTATAATTACAGAAAAACTTGCCAACAGAAAAAATACGACGACTAGCACTTACAATGTTATCTATTTGAGTGATTATGTGAGCATAATGTAAAGCAAGACCAGCAACACCCAATCTTTCAGGTTTGTTGGAAGAATTCTTCCCAGTAGACACCACACCTGCCACTAATCCAGCACAACAAAAAAAGAGGTGTTAGAGATTTTTACCTATACTAAATATGATAAATAACACAAAGTCCCATGGGCCATGATTCAGAACAACTACACAACCATCATTAGCATGTGATTTCCCCTTGTTACATTTCTGATATTATCTCTTCTAGAATTTCTTTTGTTCATGCGATCGATGAAGAAACATTTCACACTTTCGGACATATAATCTTTTCATTAAATCAGATTAGTATATATGTCAAGCATACTCATACTCTTCTCTCCAAATGCTTCCAAGATGTCTTGATGCATGAAGGTGACTATATCAACAAGTTTCTCCACAACCTATATAGGTAAAAACGCAGTAGGAAAAGATAAAGTTAGATTTTGATATTACAACTTGTAGAAGGATAAAGGCTTCTTCATGGCCTGCGACAGTATCACATTCTATTAGAAATCCTTTGTGTTCACTACCACCCACACCCACATCAGAAAAGGAAGTCAATTTCAGTCTCAGAAAGGTATAGAACAACAAAGAATATAATCTGATTCAAATTTTGCAACGTTAGAATACAAAAGAATCAATTTAATTATTGTCCAATCAAAAGTCCCAGAAATTTGGGGTTTAGCTTTTCAGGAATTGATAGTAAACAATTTTGAACGGTGTACCTCCTCCAAACTTTTAGACCAAAGAGATTTCTTTTTCAAGCTCCTCACTAGTTTTCTTTGATGCTTTAGCTCAGAATGTAATATCACGAGACCCTCTCCTACAGAGCCAAAAAAAATAATTGAAATATTAATCAAGATTATCTATCTTAAGGAAGCATATACAAATGTAGTGGAAGAAAACAACAATAATGGTACATACAGAGTTTTCTATTTGCTAGAAAGAAGCAGAAAATGAAAACCTTAAAAAGGGAAATGAAGAAGTCCTCTTAGGAAAGCCTACGAATTTTAGGCTAGAATGACTGACAAGCCATCCCGCTCACTGCAAGACATTTTCAGTTACAAGTATATATAAGTCTACTTTAGAAGGTACTATATGGCATGACATTCCATGATTTACTCTAAATAAAGCAGAAATAAGATTTAGGGAAATGAGGCAGATTCTCGTCTTCCATAATTTCCTGAACAATGGTCAGTTCATTTTTCCTACATTATTTCAAGATTGATCACATTACATGTAATTGCATCACATCTAGCAGACAGCATGGATTGTGCTTTCTTATTTATCAAATTTAGGTTGTATATACAACATCGCAAAATATGGGGAAAAAAATACAGCCATGTTATTTGGGCAAGCAAGTGCTCACTCAACACCATGTTGACAAATAGGTTTTATTTAAACGTTATTACATACATCAGACATAGGACTAGTTGCTGCTTTGAGAATATCAAAAATCTACGATAACAATTCTATTTGGAAGTCCAAAGTAAAAGATGAAAAAGACAAATCAGATATTTTCACAATCACAAAATTGGGAATATATAAACTATAACTATTAACGCATTTGTTGAAGACACCTGAAGCCAAACCATCATAAGTCATAAGTTTAAACAGTAATCCTATAGAGGGGGGTTTAATTTAAAGCATCCCGTGGAAACACCTGAAGCCAAATTATCATACTTTAAACAGCATATCCTGGAGAGAGTTTATTTATACCCAGAAGTTATCAAAATCTAATCCGAATATAGATTATAAATTAAATTATTGGATCAAATTGCACTTCCAAATAGAATTTCAATTAAACTATATTTAAAGCACTTGAACAAAAGGAGAAAGAGGTCCATATCTAACCTCTTCGAGGAAGATGTAGAGACTGCACCTCCTCGAGCTTCCTTCGGTAATCTTGTTCAAATCTGTCCAAGGCATGCAACTCATGATATAATTCCTGCACAATATTCACAAGTTAGTGTATTACAGTTGATTGGCCTAAAATATATTTTTACAATGGTATAGCACTAGCCACTATGCCAAACCTTACTTTCTGTCTCTTGTAATTAGTTTTTTGAAGGCATGTCAATGGTTTAAAGGAACATGAATCATCCAAAACATACAGAAAGCATCTAATACACAAACATTTTACAATAAATCTCATATGCTTTCTCATATATGAAATTAAATTAGTATATGTTGGTAACAATAGTGCACTCATGATAATTTAATTCTTAATTAACAATATTCACAAGTTAGTGTATTACAGTTGATTGGCCTAAAATAGGTTTTTACCACAGTATAGCACTAGCCACTATGCCAAACCCTATTTTCTGTCTCTTGTAATTAGTTTTTTGAAGGTATGTCAATGGTTTGAAGGAACATGAATCATCCGAAACATACAGAAAGCATCTAATTCGCAAACATTTTACAATAAATCACATATGCTTTCTAATATATGAACTTAAATTAGTATACGTTGGTAACAATAGAGCACTCAAGATAATTTAATTCTAAACTATATGCCACAGCCGTCAAAATTTGTAATGACAAAAGCAGGAGAAACAAGCACACCAAAAATAACAAACATAAGAAAGATGAAAATACTAACTTACAGAAGTATGCTGAGCCAGAGTGGTCAATTCTTGAATTATCATCTCTGCCTCTACTCTAAGCTGCTTTTGGGTTGCAGGGTCTGTATCTAATCTGACATGTTATTCATAAAGATAGTTTCAAATAGCAGAACATACCATTAAATGAGTATCATAAATCTAAATCCAACATACCTTGCAAAGTAACGACCCAAATTGTGCCATTGTGGGTCTTTACATAAGTCTCCGAACCTGATTACTTCTCGCGAGAATACATTAAATTCCTCCCTACAAACACGAATTTAAAATGACAAAAGCTCTGACTATTACTATTTCATGAAGAAGCATGGGACAGTGGCACAAAGCTTAGTTGGATTACGTTTTGTAAATAGTAGTTAACCTTTTGTCGGCAGCAGTAATTCTAAGCAACTCTGTCATATCTGTAGAAACCAACAGCTGTACCCCTTCTGAGTGCAAGATCTCCTTTTTAAGGAATTGGATATTTTCTTCAGAAATAGATTGTAACAAGTTTGAACCTTTGGCAATGGTATTAGCGACTTCAAAGGCCAGGATAGATATCGTATTCCCTCTTGAAGCCAAATTAGATACAAATCCGCTTCCTGCATTCAAATTTGACATGCTGCTTCCTAATGTGTCCAGAACATCCACTGCCCTCTCCAAGCCCACAATGCCAGCTTTACCAAGAAATGAGCTCAGATGAGGTCCCTACCACAATGCAAGAACAATGGACACACAAAATTGTCACAGCAGTAGATTTCCACATACAAACATGATATTCTACAAAATTAGTTTTAACATGGAATCTAATGATGATTAGTAAAGCCAAGATATAAGAAGCCAATATATGGAAAAATAATTCCTTGATTGTCCCATTAGATAAAAAAAAATTGGGGGGGGGGGGGAGAGTATAAATAAATCACATACCCTCTAAGGCTGAGGGATAATATAACATTTAGACAGACATTATGTTCTAATGTGGTGCTTTCGCCTTCAATATGTTTTGCAAGTTTTTATTATATTACAAGCTGTTGTTAGGCAACACATTTCATTGTGGATTGAAGACATGAAGATCCATTCCCTTGTCATTGTTCTTAAATATTTTTTTATGCAATCCAATCTTGTTAACAATAAAATCAAGTATGCATGTCACTCTCAAATTACCTGACACATTGTAATTTTCATTCAGGCTCAAATATTTGAGTATTTGACACAATTTCTCTGCCTCATAATATGTCTGTTGCAATATCAGATCAGCTATCGCACATTTTATCATATCATGATGCATCCTCAAAGAAACCAAACTCTCATTCTTTGCAAATTGTGATACAATCTTCTTTATGCTTTTTCCCTTCTACTATCTTTTATATTAGGACATTTGAGTAAGTCATTCCTTCTATTCTAGGCTTTGAAAGTTCCGGTTCAACATATTCCAATTCATCCAGTCAATATAAGAAGACATGTGTTGTGTAGTTATTCCACAAATTTCTCCAGCGGTTCATTGAAAGTGCAATTCATAAAATTGTAGTAGACGAGCTTTTAGTACCAATGACCACATTTTATATAAAGTATACTACATTGTGTGCACAGATCTATCAGGTTCTCATTTTGATCCTCTGTTAGAAAATCCTAATTTGTGAAATTTATATACACTAAAGTCAATACACAGATATGCAGAATTATCCTCAGAAAAGTGTGAGCAACTACCCAAACACATTATACTCACATTGATGACTTAGATCCATTATCCTACTATTGCATACATTTAGCTACTCCTCCGTGCTTTTTATTATCCTGCTATCTTTATCTGAAATTATGAAACTTATCAAATGTGGAGCCTAAAAAGATTGCCTTCTCTTCACTTCCTTGCACGAATATTTCTTTGGGGGAGGGGGATAAATACGTACTGCCACAACTGAACTTTTTATTTTTAACCAAATAGCCATGGGAAAGGATCCTTGCCTTTCCTTTTTTCTCTCCATTACATTCCCGTCCAATCAAAAGACTGAGGACATGGCATGCGTGGACTCAAATAAGACTAAAGGGACGTGGGATCAAGCAAGGCTAGAACTAAGAGGTTCAAACAAGATCTCAATGGATTGATCCAAAATGTTTGGGCTGAAGATAACGCAAGAAAATCCAAAGAGAAGGATGAGACACAAATTTGGGTCAATTTGATACAAGCCCAATTCTGATCATTCAAGTAAAGCCCCACAAATTAAATACTCAGCAAAGACTTTTCAAGATTACCATATTATTTATACACGTGGGACTACATGCAGCAACAATCATTACATTATTCTTGCGAATTGAATTTGGTGTAGCAACAATCATTACATTCCGTTTACAAATTAGAAATTGGTGCAGCAACATTCATTACCTTACTATCCTTTTCCTAAATTCGGTAATGTCCAATTTCATGAAGGATTTTCGGTGGCTTCACGCGACAAGGAGAGTCCGAATGCGACAATGATTTTAATTAGTTTTTTTAATACTAATGTAATTAGAATTTTATATAGTTAAAATTTCAAATCCAATTTTAAATTGGATTGTTATTCCTATTAGGGTTTGAATTGTTTTGAGTAGCATAAATAGAGGTTCAAGTTGATGTAATCAAACACATTATTATTATTCAATGGCAAAACTACGTTTTTCACCACTATACTTGGCACGTTTTACTTAATACACCACTGAACTTTTAGTTTTTTGGATTACCCCATTAAACTAATTAAAAAATTTTAATTGGGTCATTCCGTCCAAAATAGTTGACAGACGTTAAAGTCGCGCTAACGTGGCGCTAACATTGCACTGATGTGGCAAAAAAATAAAAATAAATTGTTTATGTGACAAAAAAAATCAAAACAGATTTTAAAAAA
Source organism: Panax japonicus (assembly GCA_020205505.1). Classification (NCBI taxonomy): domain Eukaryota; kingdom Viridiplantae; phylum Streptophyta; class Magnoliopsida; order Apiales; family Araliaceae; genus Panax; species Panax japonicus. The sequence goes on along the minus strand of CM035091.1, from coordinate 4,212,258 downwards.
AAATTTAACATTTTAAAGTTTTAAAAATAACAAAAACATTACAAAATATAACAAAAAAATTAAAAACAGATTTTTTTAAAAAACAGTTTTAAAAAAAAAATAGAATTCTATAAAAAAAAAAAATTTAAAAAAACTTAATTTTTTTTGAAAATAGAATTCTATAAAAAATGAATTTTTTATATTTTTTTTAAAACAGATTTTTTTAAAAAATAGAATTCTAAAAAAATATACTTTTTTAAAAAAATAAATTTTTTTAAAAATTCGCCTTTTTAAAAAAAAACTGTTTTTAAAAATTCTATTTTTTTAAAAAAAACTGTTTTTAAAAAAATATTTTTTAAAAAAAATCTGTTTTAAAAAATCTATTTTTAAAAAAACTGTTTTTTTTAAAAGTCCCGTTTTTTACAAATTCTATTTTTTTTAAAATCCGTTTTTTTTAAAAAATTCTATTTTTTAAAAAAAATATGTTTTTAAAAAAAAGTATATTTTTTTGAATTCTATTTTTTTTAAAAATCTGTTTTTAAAAAAAAACTGTTTTTAAAAAAAATCTATTTTTTTAAAAAAAACTGTTTTTAAAAAACACATTTTTTTTAGAATTCTATTTTTTTTAAAAATCTGTTTTTTAAAAAAAATATATTTTTTATAGAATTCTATTTTTTTTAAAAAAAATTAAAATCTGTTTTTAAAAAAAATTATTTTTTTTAAAAAAAATTTATTTTTTGTTGTATTTTATTATGTTTTTGTTATTTTTAAAACTTTAAAATGTTAATTTTTTTTTAAAAATCTTTTTTTGAATTTTTTTTTTTGCCACAACCTATTTTTTTATTTTTTGCCACATCAGTGCCATGTCAGCGCCACGTCAGGGCCACTTTAACGTCTGTCAACTATTTTGGACGGAATGACTCAATTAAAAAATTTTAATTAGTTTAATGGGGTAATCCAAAAAATTAAAAGTTCAGTGATGTATTAAGTAAAACGTGTCAAGTATAGTGGTGAAAAACATAGTTTTGCCATTATTCAATATATTTGTGAGGTTATTGGAGTGACCCAATTCAGCAGCATAAAAAGATGTGGGCCGAATTAGTCTACTGATTAATATGCATATGGGAATTCAAAATGTATATGCCACGTGGGCCAGCAGCTATCAAGGAAATCAGCATATATAACATGTATATGGGGCCATTAGATATCAAAGATTTAGTAACTTACTTCACAGTCACGAATTTGGTAACTTATTTAACAGCCACGACTTCCTAACGCGGCTTGGAAAATATCAGCATACTTAGCACGCGGCTGGGAAAATTTTTGTGATCTAGAATTAATTTTAAATTCTATTCTAATTAGGATTTCTTTTCTAAATTTACTTCTATTTCTTTATAGAAATTAGGGTTATAGTTTATACATTCCTATTAGGATTTGGATTGTTTTGAGTAGTATAAATAGAGATCCAAGTTATGTAATCAAATACAATATACATTATTTATTATTCAATATATTTGTGAGGTTATTATCTACTTTTGGTTCTTTGAAGGATTCCTAAGTATTTTTTTTAGTTATTTCTTGGAGGTTCAATTTGACTTATCATACAACAATTCATAGTTGTGTGTGGCGTCTTCTACCGCATCAATCGTCGATTGTACCGAGATTACCGCTTCAATATAAGTGAGGGGTCAAGGTGTCGTTGGTGTCCATTCAACGCAGAATTCCGAACGCGAGCAATTGTACCAAGATTACCGTCTACATATAGGTGAGGGGTTAAGGTGTTGCAAGCAATTCACCCAACAACTGTGCTAGAAACGATCGGGGCGGCGACCACCTCACGCAAGCGTGCCGTGGAGTCTATCATTTGGTATCAAAGCTAAGCCTTTCTAGCGAGTTACTTATCTTTAATTTTCTGTCGAAATATATATTGCAAAAATATATATATATAGCGAGTTACGCGTTGTTGCATAGTAGCACACGGTATTGATTATTGATATTTATGTGAGAAGTCGCTCAGTTTGATTCAATTATTGTCGATTAATAATATGAATTATTATAGCGATGATGACGTTTTGTTTTATTCGTATTATTAACGTAATAAAACAGAAACATCTTTTTATATAAAACAGAATACTTTATTAAAGTTATTCTATAAATAGGATATATTATATTTTATTATGCATAGTGTTGCATAGTGTTTTGCATAGTGTTGCTGTGTTGCATAGTGTTTGCATAGTAAAAATCTTTTTATATAAATAGAATATATTATATTTTATTTAAAAGATTTTTCTTTAAATATGGACCGTCAGATTAAAGTAAATCAATCTGGACCGTTCATGGATTAGTTACTATGCATTCCATTTTCCTATAAATAAAAGCTCATTCCTTCATTATTTTATTACGAATTCACTGAATTCTAGAGAGAGAAACTATAGAGAGAGACTATAGAGAAATAGAAGAAAAGTTTTCTGCTACTTTACTACTCTTATATCAAGTATTATTTTACGGTAAGGGATATTATTCTTTTGTATTCAAGAAGAGAACTTCTGTTATTCCATTTCTTTATTGTTCTGTTGGAATAACCTGTATACGCAGGCTACCCTATACTTGGTGACATTCTTCTATTATTCTGTCTTTATTATTCTGTCTGAATATCCTGTCTGTGCTATACGCCGGACCTGGTTCCATATTTATTATTCCGTCTTTATTATTCTGTCGGAATATCCTGTTTGTGCTATACGCCGGACCTAGTTCCATCATTTATTATTCCGCATTTATTTTTCTGTTGGAACATCCTGTCGGTGTGAATTTCACCTGACCTGGTTCTGTTATTATTATTCTGTTGGAATAACCGTCTATGCGAAGTACCACATGCATGGTGATATCTTTTGTTATTCCATTCGGTATTATACTCAGTTGATTAAAATTTTGACTTCTATACTCCATGAAATTAGTGGAATATCCTTGATATTTGCGCTTCATCCAGTATTTTTCAAGGAAATATTCTTCTGAACATTCTTGAATTTTATTCTACAAAGAAATATCATGTTGACAATTTGGACGTTATTGGTTCCTGGACAAATTAATTCTTGAACTTATTTAATTGAATTCTTATATCATTGTCATCATCCTCATGTTTATGTTATGTTGAAAGTCATATGTGGCCTGTAGTGCATAGATGGACTTGGTATGATTATGATCAGGGATTATTTGGTATAATCATGACCGTAATGTTACAAATGATGTGAAAATTAAAAGTCCTCATTGGCCCGTAGTGCATTGATGGATAGTTTTTGGTATGATTATGGCTATGGATTCTCTTCGGCCAAAAGAGCAAAGATGAATTGTTTTATGGCATGATTAGGACCGTTGATGAAAACACGATTATCTTTGGCCCGTAGTGCATGGATAATTCGTGGTCGTGATACTAAAAAATATCATTGGCCTGTAGTGCATGGATGATTTAATGATGTGGATTATTTATTGAGCTGAGTCTCAGCGATAAAAGTGATGAAAAACTTTTTAAATCATAAAATATAGTAGATTCTATTCTCTACTTGACTCTTTTAATGGATTACTTGTTCCACTGCAGTTAAACTTGATGTCTATTGTATTTTATCAGTTTAACATTGTTGGAGGCTAATGATAATTTATTCTGCATTATCTTAGTCATAATATTTCTTACTGAGCTAGTTGAGCTCACCCTTTCTTTCACTGTTCTCTTCAGTAAATGAGAATATAGCTGAGACGAGTCGGGGAACGGAGTGATGGTCCAGAAGATAGCATTAGTAGTCCCCACTATTCTGTGAAACAGTGTGATAATAATTGTAATGAGGACTCCTTTTGAGTTTGTATAATCTCTAGTAGATAATATTTGTATTCAAACTCACAGTTAATGTTTTGTCGTATTGTACACGACAGTTGTATTAGTAAGTTGTATTTAAATTCTGTACCATGTATCTAGCGACCCAAGATGGGTGATGTATACCTAATTTTAGGGGCGTCACAATAGGTGAGGATGCGATACATGGTGAAATTCTGGTTACAAGAAGAGCACTTAGTACGCAGGTTAAGGAAGAGAGCAATGAACAGCGGGAGAATCTATTCCATACTCGATGTCTTGTGAATGAAAAAATTTGTTGTGTAGTCATAGATGGAGGCAGCTGTACAAATGTGGCAAGCACTACGATGGTGGAGAAATTGGGGTTATCTACTACTAAACATCCGCAGCCGTATCGTTTGTAGTGGCTCAATGATAATGCAGACATTAAAGTAACCAAGCAGGTGTTAGTTCCATTTGCTATTGGTCGGTGTGTTGATGAGATATTGTGTGATGTGGTGCCTATGCAGGCAAGGCATATATTATTGGGTAGACAATGGCAGTTTGATAGGAGGGTTCAACATTATGGGTTTACCAACGTATATTCCTTTGTTCACGACAAGAAGATCGCTTTGCGTCCTTTGTCACCACAACAAGTACATGAGGATCAAATTCATTTGCAAAAAGATCATATACAAAGAAAAGAGAGTGAAGAAAAGAAAAATCAAGAAGAAAAAAAGAGAGAAAAAGAAAGAGAGAAAAAAAATATGAGAGAAAAACAAATATATTGGCAAAAAAGAATGATGTGAGAAGAGCTTTGATTTCTAAACAGCCTATGATTTTACTTCGGTATAAAGAGGCGCTTTTGAATACTAACGCTAATGAAATTTTGCCTAGTGCTGTTTCATCTCTCTTACAGGAATTCAAAGATATATTTCCTGAGGAGCTTCCTCAAGGACTATACCACCTATTCGGGGAATTGAACATCAAATTGATTTGGTTCCCGGTGCGACGATTCCAAATCGTCAGGCTTATCGGAGTAATCCCGAGGAGACAAAGGAGTTACAAAGGTAAGTTGACGAGCTGATGGGGAAAGGATTCGTGAGAGAAAGTATGAGTCCGTGTGCAGTTCCGGTAATTCTAGTGCCGAAAAAAGATGAAAAATGGAGGATGTGCATCAATTGTCGAGCAGTAAATAATATTACGGTAAAATATCGACACCCCATTCCTCGTTTAGATGACATTTTAGATGAATTGCACGGGTCTTGCATATTTTCAAAATTTGATTTAAAAAGTGGTTATCATCAAATTAGAATGCAAGAGGGTGATGAATGGAAAACAGCGTTTAAAACTAAATATGGTCTTTATGAGTGGTTAGTATTACCTTTTGGTTTAACTAATGCACCCAGCACTTTCATGAGATTAATGAACCATGTTTTGCGTCCATTCATTGGAAAATTTGTCGTAGTTTATTTTGATGATATATTGATTTATAGCAAAAACTTGGAAGATCATGCATTGCATTTAAAATTTGTTTTAGATGTACTTAGGAAAGAAAAGTTATTTCCTAACATGGAAAAATGCACGTTTTGTTCGGATAGAATTGTTTTTCTTGGCTTTGTTGTGAGCTCACAGGGAGTCCAAGTTGATGAGGAGAAAATACGTGCGATCCGGGATTGGCCGAGTCCAACCAATGTGAGTCAAGTACGAAGCTTTCATGGACTCGCAAGTTTCTACCGACATTTTGTTCGGAATTTCAGTGAGATTACAACACCATTAACCGAAGTCATCAAGAAAAGTGTGGGCTTTAAGTGGGGTGATGAACAGGAAAAAACATTTAATTTGATTAAGGATAAATTGACAAATGCTCCTTTACTTATTTTGCCTAACTTTGCTAAAACTTTTCAGATTGAGTGTGATGCTTCAGGTTTAGGGATTGGAGCTGTGTTGATGTAAGAAGGGAAACCAGTGGCGTATTTTAGCGAAAAGTTGAGTGGGGCAGCTTTGAACTGTCCTACATATGACAAAGAGATGTACGTTTTGGTTAGAGCTTTGGAGACATGGCAACATTACTTGTGGCCTAAGGAGTTTGTGATCCACACTGATCATGAATCATTGAAATATTTGAAGGGTCAACACAAGTTGAACAAAAGGCATGCACAGTGGATGGAATTTATCGAGACATTTCCATATGTTATTCGATATAAGCAAGGTAAGGAGAACGTCGTTGCAGATGCTTTGTCTCGCAGGTATGTTTTATTAAATACTCTTGATACGAAATTGCTTGGGTTTGAACGAATTAAAGAGTTATATGATAATGACCTTGATTTCGGTGAAGAGTTTAAAACTTGTGAAAAGAATGTTGTGGGCAAATACTTTAGAATTGATGGATTCTTGTTTCGTGAAAATAAACTATGTATACCTGCATGTTCTTTACGTGAGTTGTTGGTTAGGGAATCACATGAGGGTGGTTTAATGGGACATTTTGGTGTTGATAAAACATTTGTTGTTTTAAAAGAACATTTTTATTGGCCTCATATGAAACGAGATATAGAAAGAATATGTGATAGATGTATTACTTGTCGCCAAGCTAAATCTCGTGTTCAACCCCATGGATTGTATACCCCATTGCCTATTCCTAATGAACCTTGGATTGATCTTTCTATGGACTTTGTGTTGGGTTTACCTAGGTCTAAGCATGGTTATGATTCGATATTTGTGGTCGTGGATAGATTTTCAAAAAATGGCACATTTTATTCCATGTCATAAAACTGATGATGCATCTCATGTTGCTGATTTGTTCTTTAGGGAGATTGTGCGTTTACATGGTATGCCTAAAACTATTGTTTCTGATAGAGATACAAAGTTCTTAAGTTACTTTTGGAAGACCTTGTGGTGTAAATTGGGTACTAAACTGTTATTTTCTACTACTTGTCATCCACAAACTGACGGTCAAACTGAAGTAGTAAATAGGACTTTGTCAGCATTGTTACGGGCTGTCATTAAAAAGAATATCAAGCAATGGGAAGAATGTTTACCACATGTTGAGTTTGCATATAACCGTTCTGTTCATTCTGCCACTAATTTTTCTCCATTTGAAATTGTATACGGTTTTAATCCCTTGACACAGATGGATTTATCACCATTACCTGTTTCTGAATATACTAACATGGATGAAAAGAAAAAGGTTGATCTTGTTAAGCAGATTCATGAAAAAGCCAGATTAAACATTGAACGGAGGACGGAACAGTACATTAAGCACGCGAACAAGGGACGACGTCAAGTGATCTTTGAACCAGGAGATTGGGTGTGCTTACATATGCGGAAAGAAAGATTCCCCGTTCAAAGACGTTCAAAATTGCTTCCGAGAGGAGATGATCCATTTCAAGTTCTCGAGCGTATCAATGACAATGCCTATAAATTGGATTTGCCAGGTGAGTATAATGTTAGTGCCACATTTAACGTTACTGATCTAACTCCGTTTGATGTAGGTGACGATTTGAGGACAAATCCTTTTCAAGAGGAGAGGAATGATGAGGACATGGCATGCGTGGACTCAAAAAAGACTAAAGGGACGTGGGGATCAAGCAAGGCTAGAACTAAGAGGTTCAAACAAGATCTCAATGGATTGATCCAACATGTTTGGGCTGAAGATAACGCAAGAAAATCCAAAGAGAAGGATGAGACACAAATTTGGGTCAATTTGATACAAGCCCAATTCTGATCATTCAAGTAAAGTGATGAGGACATGGCATGCGTGGAGTCAAACAAGACTAAAGGGACGTGGGGATCAAGCAAGACTAGGACAAAGATGTTCAAACAAAGTCTCAACGGATTGATCCAAGATGTTTGGGCTGAAGATAACGCAAGGAAGGACGAGACACAAATTTGGGTCCATTTAATACAAGCCCAAATTAAAGTCCAATCTCACAATTGAGGACGATATCATATTAGCATGTGGGCCAAGAATTTCGTTTACACAACATTGGAAGGATTTTTAGATTTTTATAATCCTATTACTATTAGGATTTGGATTGTTTTAATTAGATTTCTTTTCCAAATTGATTTTAATTTCCTTATAGAAATTAGGGTTATAGTTTATAAATTCCTATTAGGATTTGGATTGTTTTGAGTAGTATAAATAGAGGTCCAGGTTGATGTAATCAAACACATTAAACATTATTATTATTCAATATATTTGTGAGGTTATTCTCTTCTTTTGGTTCTTTGAAGAATTCCTAAGTATTTTTCTTAGTTATTTCTTTGAGATTCAATTTGACTTATCATACAACAATTCATAGTTGTGTGTGGCGTCCTCTACCGCATCAATCGTCGATTGTACCAAGATTACCGCTTCAATATAAGCGAAGGGTCAAGGTGTCATTGGTGTCCATTCAACGCAGAATTCCGAACGCGAGCAATTGTACCAAGATTACCGTCTACATATAGGCGAGGGGTTAAGGTGTTGCAAGCAATTCACCCAACAACTGTGCTAGAAACGATCGGGGCGGCGACCACCTCACGCAAGCGTGCCGTGGAGTCTATCATTTGGTATCAAAGCTAAGCCTTTCTAGCAAGTTACTTATCTTTAATTTTCTGTCGAAATATATATTGTAAAAAAAAAAAGCAAAAAAAAAAAAGAGAGACAAAAAAAAGAAAAAAAAAATTCATATTTTCATTGTGCTAACCAAATTTGTAGCACACCATTAAATCATCAAATTCCAACCAAGAGTTCATACCGTTCCATCATCATCAATTCTGAAACGGAGCTACAAATTACAAAACTGAGGCATACAAGAAGAGTACAAGACAATCGATCGGTGATTTTGTGATATTCTAATAGTTACACCATCTATAATTTTGTTTCGTGATAAGTAATTTTGAATTGATTAGTAAAACCAAGAATTTTGCTAGGGAATTCAATAAGAACCTATTAGAGAGAATATTGAGGTAAAAGGCTTAGTGGTGAGATTAATCGAGGGTAAAAGCCAATTTATTGAGAGTATACACGAGTGAACCATTGATTCGAGCGAAAACACGTAAGGGAGTGGTGAGGAAACTGTTTTCTACTAACCCTTATTTTGCAGGAAATATGTCGAAGGATAAAGGAACTTATGAGGAACAACCCTCAACAGCTGAATTGAAATTCCAGATGGAGGCCATGCATAAAGAATGGGATCGAAGATTGAGAAAGACTATGGAGCAAATGCAAGAACAATTAGAAGAGATGAGGGTGTCTATAGCTGAGTTATCCCAAAACACTCTTGGGATGCAAAACAAGACGAGGACACAACAAACTGACGCAAGAAAGGAAGACCCTTATGGTGAGGACAGTAGTGCAGCGGAAGATCGTGAATCTAATTTCCGACATCAAAGACACGGAGGTGCTAAGGAAAGAAGAGGTCAGGACAGAGAAGATGGCAATTTGGATAGCATAAAAATGAAGATTCCAGCTTTCCAAGGCACGGGTGATCCTGAGGCTTATTTAGATTGGGTAACCAAGATGGAGCGAATCTTTGACTGTAACAACTATTCAGACCTCAAGAAAGTCAAACTGGCCATTACGGAATTTTCTGGATATGCATTGATATGGTGGGATCAGTTGACAGCTAATCGGAGAAGGTGTGACGAGCGGCCGATTACAACTTGGGCGGAGATGAAAGCTATAATGAAAAAGAGGTTTGTACCAGCATACTATCAACAGGAGATCATTCGTAATTTACAAACTCTTAAACAGGGAAGTCGGAGTGTGGATGAATATTACAGGGAGATGGAGATGGAGATGTTGAAGGATCGGGCTAACTTGATTGAGGACAATGAAACATCGATGGCTAGGTTCTCGGCAGGATTGAACTGGGAGATTGCAGACTTGGTTGAACGACAACATTTTTTAGAGTTGGAGGAACTGGTCCATATGGCTACTAAGATAGAGAAACAACTCAAGAGGCGAGGAGGACAACGAGAACAATCTAATGCTAGTTCATCATGGAGACCCAATTTGGCAAAGCGAGAGGAAAAGACAGCTGCGTTCAAGCCAAGGGAGGAACCCAAGCAAGGATCAACTAGCCGAGAAACTCAAGGTAAAACTGAACAACCTTCTTTTGGTCGTACTCGAGATATTGTATGTTTTAAGTGTCAAGGCAGGGGACATATTTCTAGCCAATGTCCAAATCAGAGGAAAATGTTGTTACTTGACAATGGAGATGTGGAGACCGAGGGGGAAGATAGCGACACCAACTCTATGCCACCATTAGAGGAGATAGGTGAGGATGCAATACATGGTGAAATTCTGGTTACAAGAAGAGCACTTAGTACACAGGTTAAGGAGGAGAGCAGTGAACAGCGGGAAAATCTATTCCATACTCGATGTCTTGTGAATGGGAAAATTTGTTGCATAGTTATAGATGGAGGCAGCTGTACAAATGTGGCGAGCACTACTATGGTGGAGAAATTGGGGTTAACTACTACCAAACATCCGCAACCGTATCGTTTGCAGTGGCTCAATGATAATGCAGACATTAAAGTAACCAAACAGGTGTTAGTTCCATTTGCTATTGTTCGGTATATTGATGAGGTATTGTGTGATGTGGTGCCCATGCAGGCAGGACATATATTGTTGGGTAGACCATGGCAGTTTGATAGGAGGGTTCAACATGATGGGTTTACCAACGTATATTCATTCGTTCACGACAAGAAGAAGATCTCTTTGCGTCCTTTGTCACCACAACAAGTACATGAAGATCAAATTCGTTTGCAGAAAAATTATGTACAAAGAAAAGAGAGTGAAGAAAAGAAAAATCAAGAAGAAAAAAAGAGAGAAAAAGAAAGAGAGAAAAAGAAAGAAGAGAAAAAAATAAATATACTGGCAAAAAAGAGTGATGTGAGAAGAGCTTTGATTTCTAAACAGCCTATGATTTTACTTCGGTATAAAGAGGCGCTTTTGAATACTAACGCTAATGATTCTTTGCCTAGTGTTGTTTCATCTCTCTTACAGGAATTCAAAGATGTATTTCCCGAGGAGCTTCCTCATGGACTACCACCTATTCGGGGAATTGAGTATCAAATTGATTTTGTTCCCGGTGCAACGATTCCAAACCGTCCAGCTTATCGGAGTAATCCCGAGGAGACGAAGGAGTTACAAAGGCAAGTTGACGAGCTGATGGAGAAAGGATTCGTGAGAGAAAGTATGAGCCCATGTGCAGTTCCGGTGATCCTAGTGCCGAAAAAGGATGGAAAATGGAGGATGTGCATCGATTGTCGAGCGGTAAATAACATTACGGTAAAATATCGACATCCCATTCCTCGTTTAGATGACATGTTAGATGAATTACATGGGTCTTGCATATTTTCAAAAATTGATTTAAAAAGTGGTTATCATCAAATTAGAATGCAAGAGGGTGATGAATGGAAAACAGCTTTTAAAACTAAATACGGTCTTTATGAATGGTTAGTACTACCTTTTGGTTTAACTAATGCACCGAGCACTTTCATGAGATTAATGAACCATGTTTTGCGTCCATTCATTGGAAAATTTGTCGTAGTTTATTTTGATGATATCTTGATTTATAGCAAAAACTTCGAAGATCATGCATTACATTTAAAATCTGTTTTAGATGTACTTAGGAAAGAAAAGTTATTTGCTAACATGGAGAAATGCACGTTTTGTTCGGATAGAATTGTTTTTCTTGGCTTTGTTGTGAGTTCACAGGGAGTCCAAGTTGATGAGGAGAAAATACGTGCGATCCGGGATCCAACCAATGTGAGTCAAGTACGAAGCTTTCATGGACTCGCAAGTTTCTACCGACGTTTTGTTCGGAATTTCAGTGAGATTACAGCACTATTGACCGAGGTCATCAAGAAAAGTGTGGGCTTTAAGTGGGGTGATGAACAGGAAAAAACATTTAATTTGATTAAGGATAAATTGACAAATGCTCCTTTACTTATTTTGCCTAACTTTGCTAAAACTTTTGAGATTGAGTGTGATGCTTCAGGTTTAGGAATTGGAGCTATGTTGATGCAAGAAGGAAAACCAGATGCGTATTTTAGCGAAAAGTTGAGTGGGGCAGCTTTGAACTATCCTACATATGACAAAGAGATGTACGCTTTGGTTAGAGCCTTGGAGATATGGCAACATTACTTGTGGCCTAAGGAGTTTGTGATCCACACCGATCATGAATCATTGAAATATTTGAAGGGTCAACACAAGTTGAACAAAAGACATGCACGATGGATGGAATTTATCGAGACATTTCCATATGTTATTCGATATAAGCAAGGTAAGGAGAACGTCGTTGCAGATGCTTTGTCTCGCAGGTATGTTTTGTTAAATACTCTTGATACGAAATTACTTGGGTTTGAGCGAATTAAAGAGTTATATGATAATGACCTTGATTTCGGTGAAGAGTTTAAAACTTGTGAAAAGAATGTTGTGGGTAAATACTTTAGAGTTGATGGCTTCTTGTTTCGAGAAAATAAACTATGTATTCCTGCATGTTCTTTGCGTGAGTTGTTGGTTAGGGAATCACATGGGGGCGGGTTAATGGGACATTTTGGTGTTGATAAAACTTTTGCTATTTTAAAAGAACATTTTTATTGGCCTCATATGAAACGGGATGTAGAAAGAATATGTGATAGATGTATTACTTGTCGCCAAGCTAAATCTCGTGTTCAACCCCATGGATTGTATACACCATTGCCTATTCCTAATGAACCTTGGATTGATATTTCTATGGACTTTGTGTTAGGTTTACCTAGGTCTAAGCATGGTTATGATTCGATATTTGTGGTCGTGGATAGATTTTCAAAAATGGCACATTTTATTCCATGTCATAAAACTGATGATGCATCTCATGTTGCTGACTTGTTCTTTAGGGAGGTTGTGCGTTTGCATGGTATGCCTAAAACTATTGTTTCTGATAGAGATACAAAGTTCTTAAGTTACTTTTGGAAGACCTTGTGGTGTAAATTGGGTACTAAACTGTTATTTTCTACTACTTGTCATCCACAAACTGATGGTCAAACTGAAGTAGTAAATAGGACTTTATCGGCATTGTTACGGGCTATCATTAAAAAGAATATCAAGCAATGGGAAGAATGTTTACCACATGTTGAGTTTGCATATAACCGTTCTGTTCATTCTGCTACTAATTTTTCTCCATTTGAAATTGTATATGGTTTTAATCCTTTGACACCGTTGGATTTATCACCGTTACCTGTTTCTGAATATACTAACATGGATGGAACGAAAAAGGCTGATCTTGTTAAGCAGATTCATGAAAGAGCCAGGCTAAACATTGAACGGAGGACGAAGCAATACATTAAGCACGCGAACAAGGGACGACATCAAGTGATCTTTGAGCCCGGAGATTGGGTGTGGTTACATATGCGGAAAGAAAGATTCCCCGTTCAAAGACGATCGAAATTGCTTTCGAGGGGAGATGGTCCATTTCAAGTTCTCGAGCGTATCAATGACAATGCCTATAAATTGGATTTGCCAGGTGAGTATAATGTTAGTGCCACATTTAACGTTACTGATCTAAGTCCGTTTGATGTAGGTGACGATTTGAGGACAAATCCTTTTCAAGAGGAGATGAATGATGAGGACATGGCATGCGTGGAGTCAAACAAGACTAAAGGGACGTGGGGATCAAGCAAGACTAGGACAAAGATGTTCAAACAAAGTCTCAACGGATTGATCCAAGATGTTTGGGCTGAAGATAACGCAAGGAAGGACGAGACACAAATTTGGGTCCATTTAATACAAGCCAAAATTAAAGTCCAATCTCACAATTGAGGACGATATCATATTAGCATGTGGGCCAAGAATTTCGTTTACACGACATTGGAAGGATTTTTTGATTTTTATAATCCTATTACAATTAGGATTTCTTTTAATTAGATTTCTTTTCCAAATTGATTTTTATTTTCTTATAGAAATTAGGGTTATAGTTTATAAATTCCTATTAGGATTTGGATTGTTTTAATTAGATTTCTTTTCCAAATTGATTTTTATTTCCTTATAGAAATTAGGGTTATAGTTTATAAGTTCCTATTAGGATTTGGATTGTTTTGAGTAGTATAAATAGAGGTCCAGGTTGATGTAATCAAACACATTAAACATTATTATTATTCAATATATTTGTGAGGTTATTCTCTTCTTTTGGTCCTTTGAAGAATTCCTAAGTATTTTTCTTAGTTATTTTTTTGAGATTCAATTTGACTTATCATACAACAATTCATAGTTGTGTGTGGCGTCCTCTACCGCATCAATCGTCGATTGTACCAACATTACCGCTTCAATATAAGCGAGGGGTCAAGGTGTCGTTGGTGTCCATTCAACGCAGAATTCCGAACGCGAGCAATTGTACCAAGATTACCGTCTACATATAGGCGAGGGGTTAAGGTGTTGCAAGCAATTCACCCAACAACTGTGCTAGAAACGATCGGGGCGGCGACCACCTCACGCAAGTGTGCCGTGGAGTCTATCATAAAGCCCCACAAATTAAATACTCAGCAAAGACTTTTCAAGATTACCATATTATTTATACACGTGGGACTACATGCAGCAACAATCATTACATTATTCTTGCTAATTGAATTTGGTGCAGCAACAATCATTACATTCCTTTTACAAATTGAAATTGGTGCAGCAACATTCATTACCTTACTTTCTTTTTCCTAAATTCGGTAATGTCCAATTTCATGAAGGATTTTCGGTGGCTTCACGCGGCAAGGAGAGTCCGAATGCGACAATGATTTTAATTAGTTTTTTAATACTAATGTAATTAGAATTTTATTTAGTTAAAATTTCAAATCCAATTTTAAATTGGATTGTTATTCCTATTAGGGTTTGAATTGTTTTGAGTGGTATAAATAGAGGTTCAAGTTGATGTAATCAAACACATTATTATTATTCAATATATTTGTGAGGTTATTCCCTGCTTTTGGTTCTTTGAAGAATTCCTAAGTATTTTTCTTAGTTATTTCTTTGAGGTTCAATTTGACTTATCATACAACAATTCATAGTTGTGTGTGGCGTCTTCTACCGCATCAATCGTCGATTGTACCGAGATTACCGCTTCAATATAAGCGAGGGGTCAAGGTGTCGTTAGTGTCCATTCAACGCAGAATTCCGAACGCGAGCAATTGTACAAAGATTACCGTCTACATATAGGCGAGGGCTTAAGGTGTTGCAAGCAATTCACCCAACAACTGTTCTAGAAACGATCGAGGCGGCAACCACCTCACGCAAGCGTGCCATGGAGTCCATCAATTATGTACGATTGAACCAGGAGGGAATGAAAGATAAAGAATAGGAGAGCCAAAACTTGTTTTCTGCTCATGCAAAGAGCTGATCCAGTGATGCCCAAATCCAAATCCAAGAAGAAAAAATAAAACAAGAAGACTCATCCTAAAACAAAATTATGGTCAAGGAAGCATACTTGGATCTTCAGTTCTTTTAATCACTTACTTTCACTGCAAATCAAACTAATTAAAAATAGATACGAGAGAATTATAATAGTACCTTGGTGGCAGCTATTCGAGCAGGCGTTGAGGGCTTCAATTGACTATAAACGGAAAAATGAAGTTCACCGGAATCGAAAGTATGAGGAGTCCGCCTCTTTTCATAAACCTCTAAATCTGGATGATAGGAATCAGAATAATAGATATCATCATCAGCGTCCTCGCCGTCTTTCATCTTCTTCTGCTTACCAAAACTCTTCACAGATTTCAGCTTCCCGGAAAACCCTGAATCGTTCTTCTCGTGAAATTCGGGTTGATGCTTCATCGTCCCACCGGTGCACATCCCTCCCATTGTGTCGTGATTTGCTCCGAAACAACTACTATTCAACTGAATCCAGTGCACAAATTACGAATTGAAGAAGATTTAAAATAAAACTAACAAAATAGTGAGCAATCGGAATGAAATTGATGATGAATCCTCCTCCTCCTCCTTTTGAGTTTTATTGGAATTGGAATTAAAGAACAAAAGTGAAGGAGATTTGAGTGAATTATAAGGTAATAATACCGCGTTAATTGATCATCGCAAATCTCGTGAGAATGGGCAATACCAACACGGTGAGGGAGCTGAAACGCTTGACTCCATTCTTTTTTTCTTTTCTCTCTCTAGTTTTCACTACTTTCTCTCTATAATAAGATTTTGTCTCTGTGCTAGAAAGTCGGTCTGAATGAGAGGGGTAAAGGGGATAATGAAGTCGCTTGAGTGTTTGGTTTCTGATGATGTCACTGTCAGTCTTTGGAATTACCACTTTACAGTATTGCCCTTGCTTTGTCTCCACTCTCCCCTCTTAAACGTAATTAAATTCTGATTACAAATTTTGACAAAATAGTATATTACGCCTACGCTTTTTGACCAGGATAATATTCCTGCTCTAACCTCTCTGTCTATATTATGGTGCTGCGTTTGAATGGAATGAAAGATGTAATTGAATGAAAAATAATGTATTTAGTTGTTATTTTATTTTTAGAAATGATAGAATGAAATTTATTTTAATAAAATGAATATATATGTGATAATTATATCAATTTACTAACTAAATATATATTTAAAATGCTAAAAAGTAAACTATTTTTATTATATTTTTTCTTTCATTCCATTCATTCAATCAAAAATTATTGTCATTATTATCATTTTTAAAATTATAATGGTATATTAGTTGATATCAGAAGCCATTCATTAAATTTCTATGTTGCACATATTAGATATACGAAATTCTATGAAATTATACTTTTACAAGTAAATTTATATTAGGCGCTGTTTGTTTAGTACTGAATGGCTGAATAATAGAATTAGTCAGTTATTCAGTGCGTTTGTTTTGGGGGGAAAAATCGTAATGGCTATATCGGTCAACCATTTAGACGATTTAGGCCGAATAGTTTAGCGTCATTTTTTTGATTGAATGGGCTGAATGAAGTTTTTTTTAATACAATATTAAGTAAATTTACAACAATTTTGATTTTTTAGAGAATAAAGTAATAAAAATATGTTATTCAGATGTTTTAGACATTTCAATTATCAAACAATTTTTTCATTCAAATTCAACTCATTCAAATTCAAATTTAGATTCAAATTCATTCAATTTTTATGAAACAATCCCTTAATTTTACAACTAAACTTCATTTATACACACACATATTATTAATAACAATAGAGTAGAGAGGTTACAACACCAATGTGGCCCAGAGGTTACAACACCAATGTGGCCCAACAAAAATACAATAAGTCTAGGGGGATATTTTTAGTGACATTTCTAGTAATATTTTTATTTATTTATTTTTGTTTTTTTTGTAGTACCTCCCAAAAAATGTATAATATATATTTCAACTGAATTTTTTGTAAAAAATAGTATTTTAGGTGTAATTTGGATACTTACAAGAAACACGGTTGTATAGACTGTACAGACCATGTTTTTTGTATATATCCAAATTATACCTAAAATACTGTTTTTTACAAAAATTTCAGTTGAATTAAATACTATATATATTTTGGGAGGTATTACAAAAAAAACCACATTTTAAAAATAAAAAAAAATGTCATTAAAAACGTCACTAAAAAATGTCCCCCTAGAAAGACTTGAGATTTTATCGGTGATTAATTAACTATGAATATCTTGAAGATTGTAAGTAACTAGTGGGAGTATTTTCTTATCTGAATTATGTGTCTTGTGTTCTTTATTTATTCTCTAAGTGATGGACATTATTTTTGTAAGTTCTTCTAGGAGGACATTTTTTAGTGACATTTTTATTAAATGTCATTAAAAATGTCCCCCTAGACTTATTGAAAATCTTAACCCAGTGGATAAAGGATGTGAAATACTAGGTAGGGTCTAGGGAATGAGAGCAGATTCTCTTTCCCGTTTTTTCTATCACCTGTATCATTCACTTAAATTTTGACATTTAATTTTTTATTTAATTTTAAAATTAATTAATATTAAATAAATAATTAAATGTCAATATTTAAGTGAAAGAAACGAAAAGACCGAGAAAATAAATACAGATGATACGCTCTCGCAGGGTCCATCAAAAATAAGGAGATGAAGCTGTTAAAGCTTGATATACTACTTTGCATAAAATACCCCCTCTTATGTTGACTTTGGCCACCAAGTCAAAAAGAAATTAATGGACTATTTGTCCGTTACTGGACAGAGTTTTGAATGTCAGTAATGAATCTGAATGGCACTGATTCCGTAATTCTCTCACTTCTAACTAGGGGATAAGTTCCAAAAATTTTCCTGACATTTTTTCAAATATCTACCAAGCACATTATATTTTTTTTTGTCCAAAAATACTCCTAACGTTATATTTTTTTGATCATTCGTGCCCCTGCCGTTGACAAGCATGTCACATAGACTAACATCCGTCCAAATTGCTTACGTGTCTGCCACATGGAAATAATTAAAATACTAATTAAAAAATATTAAATACTGATTAAAAAAATATTTAAATACAAAATAACTTTTTTTAACAAAAAAATTTTTAAACTGTTTTTAACAAAAAAAAAAATTAAAACTGTTATAAATTTTTTTAAAACAAAATAAATTTTTTTAACAAAAAAAAATTAAAACTGTTACATTTTTTTTAAAACAAAATAATTTTTTTTAACTGTTTTTAACAAAAAAAAAATTTAATGGTTAATTTTTTTTTAAAACAAAATAAAAATTTAAAACTGTTTTTAACAAATTTCTTTTTAAACTGTTTTTAACAATTTTTTTTTAAACTGTTATAAATTTTTTTTTACCTGTTATAATTTTTTTTTAAAACCAAAAGTTTTTTTTAACTGTTTTTAGCAAATTTTTTTAAACTGTTATAAATCTTTTAACTGTTAGATTTTTTTTTTAAAACAAAATAAAAAATTTTAACAGTTTTTAGCAAAATTTTTTAAACTGCTTTTAATAAAAAAAATTTAGACTGTTATAAAAAAAAATTTAACTGTATTTAACACATTTTTTTTAAAACTGTTATAAAAAAAATTAAACTGGTATATTATTTTTTAAAACAAAATAAAAAAAATTAACAATATTTTATAACAGTTTTTAACAAAAAAAATTTAAACAGTTTAAACAGAATAAAAAATTTTGTTAAAAACAGTTTAAAAATTTTGTTAAAAACTATTTAAAAATTTTATTTTGTATTAATTAATTTAAGAGGACGAATTTTTGTTATTTGTGTTATTGAATTAAATATAAATATAAATATTTATTTTGTTTATTAAATATAAATATTAATTTTGTTTATTAATTATTATTTTTTATTTTAAAACAAAATAGATAATTAATAAACAAAATAAATATCAACAAATATTGCCATGTCAGCAAATATTGACACGTGTCAGCCACGTCATAGAGGATCTAACACCCGTTTGTCTAGTTGGCAGAGTTGTTAACGGCATGGGCACGAATGACCCAAAAATTATAACGTTAGGGGTATTTTTGGATAAAAAAATATAGGGTGCTTGGTAAATATTGGAAAAAATGTCAGGGGCATTTTTGGACCTTATTCCCTTCTAACTAGTCAGAACTAGTTTTGAATAAAAAATTTACTTAAATGATCATCTATTAGTATGCTACATCCGTTCCTAAAAGATTATCGTTTAAAGTTTTTCAAATAGATTAAAAAAATAATTTAATACAATCATTTAACAATTAAAATTTATTTGAAATTTCATCATTACCCCTTTATAGGAAGTTGCAAACTATTAATACACGGAGAGAATTTCTTGGGACGATGAGAGAATGTATGAGTGATATAGGAAATTAAATAATTTATTCTTCTAAAAAGTTGTAAACGACAAATAAATTAGAATAAATTTTTTCTTCTAAAACGATAATTTTTTAGGAATGGGGAGATTATTAATTATTTCTGACTGAATAAGAGACTAAGTCGTTTAAAACTA
Source organism: Panax japonicus (assembly GCA_020205505.1). Lineage (NCBI taxonomy): Eukaryota > Viridiplantae > Streptophyta > Magnoliopsida > Apiales > Araliaceae > Panax > Panax japonicus. Next base: position 4,192,546 of record CM035091.1, on the reverse strand, counting down.
AACAAACACAGCCCTAAGTAGAAAAAAATATCAGCTCAATAGCTTAATGCTAAACAAGTTTGGGATCATTCGCCGAGTACGATCAAATCATTTCCCAGCTACAAAGTAAGAAGAGAAATGATTTTTATATTGATAAATTTAATATTTAAAATTGACATTCATTCTTTTAATTGTAGGTCATATATACAATGATAAATATTATAAATTATCTAAAAAAAATTACCTATTATGATATTTATTGTTTCATAATATTAATAAATCATCTCGACTTTGAGTTGAAAAATATATTCAATTGACTTTCAAAAGTCAATAATAATCTTATAATTCAATTTATAAGTATGTCCCAATATATCTAGCCATTTTATTGATGTTATTAAAATTTAATCTATAATTAAATTACACCATTTTATATTTTTTTGGTTACAACCATATATACAAACATAGTTTCATATTTTATTTATAAGTAGGGTAAAATGGTCATCACATAATCTATCTAATAAAACACAAATGATTTTGAATTTCCCGCTCACTCAATAAATCATCTGGGCCGTCCAAAGTTTGAGATAAATCCCACCGTCCATACATCTATCTAATAAAATACATCTATCTATCTAATCTATCTAATAATGATTTTGAATTTTTCGCTCACTTAATAAATCATCTGGGTCGTTTTAAGTTTGAGATAAATCTCACTGCCCATACAGTGCCGGAGGCACGGGACCCAGCTAGTATATATATATCTATATAATAAAATACAAATGATTTTGAATTTCCCGCTCACTCAATAAATCATCTGGGCCGTCCAAAGTTTGAGATAAATCCCACCGTCCATACATCTATCTAATAAAATACATCTATCTATCTAATCTATCTAATAATGATTTTGAATTTTCCGCTCACTTAATAAATCATCTGGGTCATTCTAAGTTTGAGATAAATTTCACTGCCCATACAGTGCCGGAGGCACGGGACCCAGCTAGTATTTAATATAACATTATAATCATACTTAAAACGAGTATCGGACCAAAGTTTAGTATCAAATACAAATGATGCACAAGTACACAATGAATTATATAATTAGTCTCGATGATATCTCATAATAATAATATTAAATAAATCTCTCACACTTAATAAGCGATAATATAAGCTTCATATATAATAATAATAATAATATTAGTACAATACAGTCCCCAAGTTTTTTTGTACAATACTATGCCCCCAAGTTTTTTTGTAACGTTCTTGTGTTTAATTGTTCTTATTATGAAGTTTTATTTCTGCTACTTTGATTTTTATTTTTTTTAACTTATGGAGCATATTCTTCTCTTAGTTTGGGATTTTCTCATTTTACGGATTTTTTTCTCATGATCACGTCAAGGGGATTTGATTGACATTAATCCGCGAAGATAAATTTATTTAAATTTGGGTGTTAGATTCTCCCAATGGTCTCCTTTTGCTGCTTGTGTTGAAAAATTACAAAAGTATATATATTTTTATCTGTTTTTTAGAAATATATATGTTCTCAGTTTTTGATTTTGATTTGGGACATAAGGGAGGAAGTATCACATCCGCTCTAGTATTTTTGTATTTCGATTCACTTATTAATAAGAAGTATTCCATATTCTTATTCAGCCCAGGTGAATCAATGTTGGGAAAAGAAAGCTAAATCACACTCTCTTATATTTATTTTTAAATAAACATTAGATCTAACGTTTAAGCATATACTTACCAAATAGCTTTTCCTAATTTTCACTTGTAAAAGCAAAAACATTTAGAAGCAAAATTTAAAAGTAAATATATGGAAATATGAGGGTCCCTTTTTAGACCCTCGTATTCAATGGAAATTCTTTTTTACACTTTTTTTCTCATAGTTGGTATATATATGAGAATGATTTGTAGTATGTATTTGTTATTGTTAACGCCAAATTTCGTCAGCGCGTCCAATCACAGAATTCACGCGTTTGAACCCGCACATGAACAGATCACACACGAAGTTTGACGGCTTGTACCGCCGGAGAATAGCTCCGGTGTGAGAATAAGTACATGCCGTTCTCAAGGTATAACAATATAAACTTTAGTGTTTAGTACTCAATCAAATACTAGGGTAGTGAGAATACTATAAATATTCTCAAGGTGTAACAATATAAACTTTAGTGTTTAGTACTCAGTCAAATATTAGGGTAGTGAGAATACTATAAATACAGGGTTTGAGTTTCAATTAACAGATTGAGCATTAAACACTAAAGTCTCCATTGTTACCTTGAAAATAATATAATGTTTTGAGTGTGATTTGAATACATATAACAAAACATGTTTGTACAGAGTAAAAATTCAAGTTTCATAATATTTTATTTTTATTTTTAGTTGTTTTTAAAAAAAATAAAAAAATGTCCGAATTTTGATCCCGAACAGTCCGAACCTGATCCGGCCTATATATATATTATATTTCCCAGTCAACTCATCCTCAACAATTCATTATAATTGCAGACAGTTGTAGTTATATCAGCCAAAATAAAATGATTTAATTATAATCACGGACGATTATGATTATTACTATCACTAACAAAATATCAAATACTAGCTGGGTCCCGTGCCTCCGGCACTGTATGGACAATATGATTTATCTCAAATTTTGAACGACCAAACTAATTTATTGAGTGAGCGAAAAATTTAAAGTCATTTGTATTTTATTAAATTATTATTAGATTATTAGATAGATAGATGTATTTTATTAGATAGATGTATGAACGGTGAGATTTATCCCAAACTTTGGACGGCCCAGATGATTTATTAAGTGAGCGGAAAATTCAAAATCATTTATATTTTATTAGATAGATTATAACCAAAACTTATAATAGTGTATTTTAAACACAATTTTATATATATCAAGAATGGATCTTATATTAATTTTATATATATCAAGAATGGATCTTATATTAAAGATATTGACTGAGAGGTCTCCATTATATAAATCTATAATTTTGAATTTATAACAAAAAAATTATTGAATTTTACATATTAATTGAAGAAAGAAGAAAAGTTGGAATAGGAAAGAGAACGAATAGTCTTTGAATTTTAACATAAAAAGATTCAAATATAAACCGTTGCAATTTGAAATGAATGGCAGCCTATCATTACTCATACAACATTCAATCAAATACCAAACTTGAATCAAGTCAGAAACCAAACCAAAAACAGTCGGTCATAGAATCATTGTAATTTTTAAACCAAACGACTGTTCATTTATTGACATAGTTGGAATACATAAACTTATTACGAGAGCTGGCCGCAATCGGCAACCACAACAGGCTTGGCGGTCCTTCCACTAGAAGACCCAACCTTCTCAATAGCCCTAACCACATCTATACCCTCCACAACCTGCCCAAACACCACGTGCATCCCATCCAGCCACTCCGTCTTCTCGGTACATATGAAAAACTGCGATCCATTCGTTCCCGGACCCGAATTCGCCATTGACAGGATTCCTGGACCGGTGTGCTTCTTGATGAAGTTCTCGTCAGCGAACTTCGCTCCGTAGATCGACTCACCGCCGGTGCCGTTTCCGGCGGTGAAATCACCTCCTTGACACATGAATTGAGGGATGACTCGGTGGAATTTTGAGCCCTTGTAGTGCAGCGGCTTCCGGCTCCGACCGACTCCTTTCTCACCGGTGCAAAGTGCTCGGAAGTTCTCCGCCGTGCGCGGAGTAGTGTCGGCGAAGAGTTCCATCACAATCCTACCGGCGGATTGCCCGCCGATCGTCATATCGAAGTAAACCTTAGGGTTCGGCATACTGTCTCACTCTTTAGAGTAAAAGTCAACAGACAAAACGAAGACTTGCGATGACAGGGTAGTGTGCGAAGAAGGAATATATAGAGTTCACCGATTGATGGGCATCTTGCCTACTTTGATCGTGGTCGTTGAATTTGGACACGCGTCAACAGATGGCTTTGGGGATAAGAGAGATGTGAATATGAGCCTTTCACTTGCAGGTCATGCTTTCGTGAGTAGCGTTGTAATTCCGCAATGTGGGGACATCACGTGCCTGGAGCCTAAGCGACTTAAAGAGCCGCATTCTATCTCCAATATCTTCCCATGTTAATATAAAAATATAAAATACATAGTGGTGTTATTTTTAAATTAATTTTTTTTGATATTTTACAAAGTGTTTGTAATAAAATAGGAAATATCAATAAAAGTAAAATAATAATAACTCCTATATATAAAATGTTTATATGTACTGACTCGGGTCAAGTAACACCGTTGAATTAGTTTATGATAAAACAACATAATTAATATTTTCATAAGTAGATTCTATTTTTAATTAAATTAATTTTTTGTGCATTAGATTAATTATAGAATTTAGTCTTGATGCCCAATTTACTTTTATTTAATGTTGAATTCTAATATATGTTAACTATGCTCAAAAAAACATGTATTGTGTACAAAAATATATAAACAAAAAAGAAGTGTAGACATACCATTGTATATATGATAGAAACGTAATTCATACATTTAATTATCCCTAATTTTGTCCTTTTAATTATATTAGTTTATTAAATTAATATGTTTTATTTTATTTTGTAGGATTTAATATTTATTGCAATAAAGTCAAAATCTTGGTGATCAAGCAATATTTAAGGCTTTTATTCATATAAGGAATGTCCAAGAAGAATCCTACAAGTAGAAGGAAAGAGGTGGAACAATCTTAGTGCAATTCAAATCCAACAAGAGAAAGAAAAGTCTATCTAGAAGATCTTTTTGAAGTTGATTGCTACTAGGAAGTTGAATTCTACATGGAAAGGGAATGATCAAAGTGTCCAAGTTCAATGAATCTAAATTAGGGTTCAAAGTTATTTTCCCTATAAATAGGCCTCTTGTTTGAGAGAAAAAGGCACCACTTGTTATTTTCTTTTTCTCAGATTTTCACTAGTGTAGGAGGGAGTAAGATATTTAGAGTTTGTCCTTTCTCTTATTCCAATCACGTGTGGAACATACTGTCAGGGAGTATTTGTAACCTTCTTTTATTTATATTATAGAAATTCTCTTTTTAATTATTGTTCTTATTTCATGCGAATAGTAGTACTAATATTATTTGTTTTTGTTTTTAATTCCATGGCTAGCTAAATTTCTAATACCTAGGATTATGATGAAACTAAATATTTCATAACTATATTTTCTTTCCGTTCCTAAATTAATGCCTAATTATTTTCACCTTCATATTTTCCTCCGCATAAATTGCATATGATTTTTATATTGATTGCGAGGTTTTGATAAGTTATAGTTAATCTGTGAATTTTTCATAACTTATGCTTGCCCATATTAATTATATGAATCATTATTTTTAAAGGGAAGGGGAAATAATTTGGGAATTGATTTAGAAAATAAGAAATTATTTATTATGTTAATATTTGGTGGATTCTAATTCCTAGGTATCTTTGCTCATTAATAGTTTCTGTCATTAATTAATAGTTTGCATAATTTAGTTAAAAAATCTTCTCCACCATTTTTATTTCTAATTTGCCTAAAATATTAATTAAGGATATATTAAAGAATTAATCTAGTCTCTGTGGGTTCGACCTGTACTTGCCAGTTCTTCAATTCGACACTGTGCACTTGCAGTACATATTTTTATCACATCAAGTTTTTGGCGCCGTTGCCGGGGACTAGAATTAATTTTTATTTATTCTTTAATTTTTATTTATTCGAATTAGTTTTAACTCATTTTTTTTCAGGATTATTGAAGCGGATCGAAGAAGCGAAAAGATAAAGATTTTGTTGCTGTGCTTTCTTCGGTACTTCGTATCTCCATAATTTTTTAAAAAAAAAAAAAAAAAAATAGTAGTTTAGTTTTTTTATATATATATATATTTTATTTATTTGTCGCATTCATGCATTCACTCACGTAGAGCACATCCTGTTAGGTTTTATTTTTTATTTTTTATTTTTTTTTGTCAAATATAAACTGTGGTGATTGCTGGAGGATTGAGGTACGTCAAAATTTCTCCTTCTTTCGTAATTCACATAGTTTTAGGACATTTTATTTGTTTATAGTTTTTTTTTTATTTGTGCATTTTCATCTTTAATCTAACATTAAGGGCACAACCTGTAACAAGATAAGGTGGGGATTTCATCACCCTTCCTTGGCCCACAAACAACCCAATTTACATTGTGCATGACCATGACCTAATAAAATCAAGTAGACGTTGACCCCTAGGACTCTCGAGCTCAATTAGGACAAGAAACTCCAAGAGGAGTCTGAATTTTAAATTAATCAAACTACTGGTGTCTAGGCAAGTGGTTCAAAAGGTATACGCCTAAAGATTGTGTGGTTATTCAATTAGTCACCGTTTCTACGGAGAGATTCCCACCTTTCTTACACTTACCTGGCTAGTGGTGTGATTAATTTCGAATTTGGTGGACCTTGCGGTGTAACTTGGAACAGTTAGGAGCTGTCTAGATTTTATTTAGGTTGACCTTAGAAGTAAATTTTTTTTTTATTTTCATTTTTTGTTTTTTTTTGTTTATCTGCTTATTTGTTGAGTAGTGTATGCAAAAAGTGTGGATTAGGGACGAAACATCACGATTAGTGAAAAAACTTGATTTTTTGGATTTCACTTTAAAAGATCTCACTTTAACAAAAATGGAGGGCGCCCAAACTGTTTCTTTAAGGGATCGATGTTATCCTTCCCGCTCTGCCCAACCTTCATGTATTAGTCTACCACCGGTAACTGATAATAATTTTGAACTTAAGCCACATTTCATAAATATGTTACCTAAGTTTACGGGAATAGAAGATGCATATTTATTTATTCAGGAATTTGAGGAAGTTTGTGCCTTAATGAAAATTCAACAACTGTCTGATGACTCAATTAGGCTAAGATTTATAACATTTGCTTTAAAAGATAATGCAAAAAAATGGTTATATAGCCTACCAAATAATTCCATATCAACCTGGGAGGGATTTGTTGTTACATTTCTAAAAAAATATTTTCCAAATCATAAAACTGCTAAAATTCGGACTGCAATTCATCAATTTTGCCAACTTGAAAAAGAGTTCTTTTGGAAATATTTTGATAGATTTAAAAATTTGTTATCCCAGTGCCCACACCACGGAATTGAGAAATGGAGATTGTGTCAAATTGCCTACGAAGGTTTAGACTATCCCACTAAAACAATGTTAGAGTCAATGTGTCAAGGGGATTTTTTGAATAATGATGAGGAAAAAGCTTGGGAGTTTTTAGAAGACTTAACAGAAAAAACCATGCAATGGGAAACCACCCGAGAGACCGATAAACCTAGTTCATCTAGGGGTGTTCATACAATTGACAATTCAATTGCTACAGAAGTTAAGTTGGCTGGTGTACTTAAAAGACTTGAAGATTTAGAAACTAGGGGATCACACGTGAATCAAGTCTCAACACCTACACCTTTGTGTCTAAAGTGTAATTCACCAAGCCATGCGATTGAGGAATGTCCTAGAGTCATAACCCAATTTGAAGAATATGAACAAGTCAATGCAATGTTTCAACGACCTAGGAATGACCCATTTGGACCCACTTATAATCCTGGTTGGAGGAATCATCCTAATTTTGCATGGAACCAAGGACCCTACCCAAATAATTTTTCAAATCAGGTCAATCAGTCTCTAAATCAATCTTTTCCACCTTACCAAAAGCCAAACCCTGGTTCATACCAAAATTCAAGTTCAACAACCCAATATGGTCCACCAGGTTTTTCTAATGAAAGTGAGAAGAGACTTAACGTTTTAGAGAAGAGCATAGAAACTTTAATGAAATCTCATAATAATTTCAATAATTTCATGCAAGGCACTAACAATTTCATGCAAAACACTACCCAAGCCATTTCTCGCTTAGAGATCCAAATGAGTCAATTGGCCACTGCAGTTAGTGAAAGAGAGAAGGGGAAACTTCCTAGTCAACCCGAGACCAATCCAAAATTTTCAGTCCCTACTCAAAAACCTTATCATGTTAATTCACTTGAAAATAACCAAATCAATCATGTGAATTCTGTAATTTCTTTAGGGTCTGAAAATTATCATGCTGGCATTGATAATGAAGAAGAGAAAATTTTAAACGTTGAATCTAACAATCCATCTTCAAAGTCAGTCCAGCCAGAAAAGGCCACAAACTCTGAGTCAGTAGTTCCATCTACTAAGCTTGTGTCAAAAAATGATCAAACCAATTCTTGTGAATTAAATGAAAAAGTCTTTAAACCGAAAGCCCCATTCCCTCAAAGACTTATTTCAAACAAGCAGTCGGCCCAGTTGGACAAAATTCTAGAAGTGTTCAAACAAGTGAAAATTAACATTCCTCTTCTAAATGTCATTCAACAAGTTCCCTCATATGCTAAATGTCTAAAAGATTTGTGCACACATAAAAGAACCACTCATGTTCCTAAGAAAGCTTTTCTAACAGCCCATGTGAGTTCTATCTTGTCATGTCAAGTCCCTGTGAAATATAAGGACCCCGGTTGTCCTACTATTTCATGCATCATAGGTGACACATTAATTGAAAAGGCTTTGCTTGATTTAGGAGCTAGTGTGAACCTGTTACCATTTTCTGTGTATGAAACCTTAGGCTTAGGAGAGTTGAAAAAGACAAGTGTCACACTCCAACTAGCAGACCGTTCCATTAAAGTGCCAAAAGGAATAGTTGAAGATGTACTTATTAAGGTTGGTGATTTTGTATTCCCTGTTGACTTTGTTGTCCTTGAAACCCAACCTGTTGTCAATCCCAAGGGTCACATTCCTGTCATTTTAGGTAGACCATTTCTAGCGACCTCTAATGCATTAATTAATTGTAGAAATGGACTAATGAAATTGACATTTGGAAACATGACAATTGACTTAAATGTGTTTAATGTGGGAGAGCAACCTAGTGATTTGTTTGATCAGTCCGTTGAAGTGAACATGATTCAGAAAATGTTGGGAAATGAACTTACGGGGGAAGATGAAATTGTTAACTTTTGTCTAAATCATTTTGGTCAAAATTGGGATGAAATTGAATACTTGAATGAGGTCAATGAGATGTTGGACTCAACAGTCAAAAAATCATACTCTAAATTGAAACCTATAATTGAATCAAGTTTGACGCATTTTGAGCATTTTCAAGAGAATCAAATTGACCTTAAATCCTCTTATGATCATTTTATGTCTACCATGGGTCCATCCGAAGCGTCTTCCAGAAACACTAAATATGATTTAACAAATGAACCAAAGGTTGTGGACAATGATAATCTTCCATGTTTAGATAATGAGATCATATCTCCCATTTCAAATAATGCATGTGATAGTCCAGTGGTCTCTAAACATCTTGGTATAACAATTATTCAAAAGGATGAAAATGTTTTAGTGCCCCTTTGTAACAAATTTGGATGGCAAGTTTGGCTAGATTTTACGAAGTTAGAATTTTTCAAAAGGAACTATCATTTTTCGTTATCATTCCGTGACTCAATTTTAAAAGAATCAGTCGGGTATGATCACAATTGCTCTTCTGTTGAAAATTCTAACTATTTCCAATTACCCAGACCTCCTGAAAATCATACGAAATCCACTTTAGGTTGCTTGTTTGTATCATTGATCATTTACAGTTGCATAGTTTTTAGGATGCATAATATTTGTAGATATGTACATTTGTTTTCTTTCTCACCACATCTTCTTGCAGAACAAATGCCCCGCATACAAGGTAAAATTCTTTCATATCTTTGTTCTCTTTTCTTCATTTGCATACATTGAGGACAATGCATGATTTAGGTATGGGGGGAGTTTGTTTGTATTATATTTTTTTTTTCTTTTTACGGAAAAAAAAACACAAAAAAAAAATTAAAATATTAAAAAATAAATAAATACATAAAATTTGTTTGACTTTTTATGAATTGAATTAATTCTAATAAGTGTTTATGGAGCAAAGCGCATGAGTGAGATTGAAAGATTTAGAACTCTTGAATTGTTGATAAAATACAAAATCTTAGTTCAAAACACCATCTGGATTTAAAATTGATTTCACAAGCATTTTTGCACTTCACGTTTGCACTAATTCTTAGTTGTGGGGTACAAACCATGATTCGAGTAATTTCAAAAGAAAAAAAAAAGAAGAAAAAAAGAAGAAGAAAAAATGAAAAAAAAAAGTTGAGAAAAGTTGAAAAAAAAAAGAAAAAGAAATAAATAACTGCTTCAATGTTCATTAAACGAAATAACTGGGTATCCAAGCCTCGGGAAGCATCGATATTCACGCAGAAAAGTATGATGGATAAAAGCAGCTTGACTAGTCTAATTTTGTGGCCTTTGTTACTCGAGTTAGTAAATCCTTAGGGGTGTCTCTACACCTAGTGCCCTAAAACCATCTGGTTTGGGAGTCATTGGTCCAACGCTCGCTCTACATGGGTAACTCTGAAAAGCCTAAGAAAATGAGACATTGCACAAGTCAAGAATAAAAAAAAATGAAAAAAAAGAAGGAAAAAAAGAAAGACAAAGAAAAAAAGAGTTTGCTTGATTTTCATGATAAAAATCCCTACTAAGAGTTACATCACATACACATGCATGCATTACATGAAATTGATTTAATGAAGGATGGTGTCTAAAATGAAGATCGAGTATTTTTGATAAGGTGAAAGTGTGATTTTGAATTTAATCTTGCTTATGTATAATGCCCATAAATATTTAGAAGTTTTCTTTCAATTTCATAATTTGTTGAACCCAAAAAAAAATATTTTTAAATTTTGTGGGTATATTCACTGCAAACCCTCACGAGACACAACTCGTCCACTTGGGGTAACCTTGGGGTTTAAAGGCTTGTTGCACATGCTAAGTGCAATCGTGTTTCCTACGAAAATGGGGTATTGTAATTTTGTTTTATTTTTTTTATTTTTTTTATTTTACTCGAGGACGAGCAAAAGCTAGGTATGGGGGTATTTGATAGAAACGTAATTCATACATTTAATTATCCCTAATTTTGTCCTTTTAATTATATTAGTTTATTAAATTAATATGTTTTATTTTATTTTGTAGGATTTAATATTTATTGCAATAAAGTCAAAATCTTGGTGATCAAGCAATATTTAAGGCTTTTATTCATATAAGGAATGTCCAAGAAGAATCCTACAAGTAGAAGGAAAGAGGTGGAACAATCTTAGTGCAATTCAAATCCAACAAGAGAAAGAAAAGTCTATCTAGAAGATCTTTTTGAAGTTGATTGCTACTAGGAAGTTGAATTCTACATGGAAAGGGAATGATCAAAGTGTCCAAGTTCAATGAATCTAAATTAGGGTTCAAAGTTATTTTCCCTATAAATAGGCCTCTTGTTTGAGAGAAAAAAGGCACCACTTGTTATTTTCTTTTTCTCAGATTTTCACTAGTATAGGAGGGAGTAAGATATTTAGAGTTTGTCCTTTCTCTTATTCCAATCACGTGTGGAACATACTGTCAGGGAGTATTTGTAACCTTCTTTTATTTATATTATAGAAATTCTCTTTTTAATTATTGTTCTTATTTCATGCGAATAGTAGTACTAATATTATTTGTTTTTGTTTTTAATTCCATGACTAGCTAAATTTCTAATACCTAGGATTATGATGAAACTAAATATTTCATAACTATATTTTCTTTCCGTTCCTAAATTAATGCCTAATTATTTTCACCTTCATATTTTTCTCCGCATAAATTGCATATGATTTTTATATTGATTGCGAGGTTTTGATAAGTTATAGTTAATCTGTGAATTTTTCATAACTTATGCTTGCCCATATTAATTATATGAATCATTATTTTTAAAGGGAAGGGGAAATAATTTGGGAATTGATTTAGAAAATAAGAAATTATTTATTATGTTAATATTTGGTGGATTCTAATTCCTAGGTATCTTTGCTCATTAATAGTTTCTGTCATTAATTAATAGTTTGCATAATTTAGTTAAAAAATCTTCTCCACCATTTTTATTTCTAATTTGCCTAAAATATTAATTAAGGATATATTAAAGAATTAATCTAGTCTCTGTGGGTTCGACCTGTACTTGCCAGTTCTTCAATTCGACACTGTGCACTTGCAGTACATATTTTTATCACATCAATATATACACACACACAAGAACAAGAGAGAATCGAGAAGATCATATGACTGAGGACGCACGATAAGCAATCGAACAAAATTTGAAATTAAAATAATAATAATAACAATAATAATAAATACTAGTCCTAAAATTTACTCACAAATTTAAGTGAGAGTGATATGATTCATGTACTAATACTTTCATTGCTTCTTTTTTCTTACATTGCTTAATCGACTCGTGTGATTCTAAGTATCACAAGAGAAGAAAGCAGAGATGAGAATGGTAATAATTAGACAAAATCTTATATATATATATATATATATATATATATATATATATATATATAATTTTATTTAAACATGATAAAAGAAAATTAAAAAAGAAACCAGCTAATCAAAATCACAATGGAGTTTAGTTGGTGTAGAAGATTTTAGGATTTATAAATAACTAGTTTTATTCAAATACTAGTATTTAACTAGTTTTAGTAATAAAATTAATTATATTATATTACTATAGACTTTTTAGTAATATGATATGATAATATAAAATTTTAAAATAAATATTTTTTTTGAAGAGAAAGCTAGATCCTAATTTTTATATTTTAATATTTTTTCTCACTTATTTCCTAACAATTTTCTAATTATTATTAGTATTATTACTATAATAAAATTAAATAAATAAGAATTGTCTTCAATTAAGTAACGCTACTAATCAAATAAAATTAAACAACTAGATGTTTAGTTATTTTCCAAGTTGGGATAATTTGGACATAAAAACTAAATCATATAATTAATTTACTGTACAAAAGGTTGTTTTAGTTAAAAATGAAACCCACTTGTGAAAATATCAATTCCCTAAAACAAAATTGTAATAGTGTCGTATAATTTTTACATGAAAATATAATATTATGACATGTAACCTAAATAAAGATATTATGTTTTTATATAAAAATAAAAATATATCAATTCCTCAATAATACCTTTTAATTCATTGGATCCATTTCAATTTTTTTTTATGATTTTATGATTTGTCATAAAGAAAAAGGATTATTACTACAAAAATTAATTTATTTTGTGATGGATGTTATTTTTAAGAGTAATATATAGTGCTACCTAGGAGTGCTCAAAATTTTAGATTTTTTATCAGTACCGATTTTTTCGGTACTGATTTTTCAGAATTTTAACACTTTTCGATACCGATAGCAGTAATGATTTTTTTGAATTCGATAAAAACCAAAATACCAAAATTTAATAATATAATAATTAATAGTTAATGTTTTGTAATTTTATCTATTAAAAAAATTTATATTAATAATTTCTATATAATAGTAGTTTTATTAATTTTTTATATATATTAATAATATTTTGTAGTTTTATTTTATATATTAATTATTATTAATAGTTAATGATTTCTTAGTTTTTTAAAAAAGTATGAATATATAAAAAAAATTATTTAATTATTAATAATAATAATATATATTACCATGCGGTATAACCAAAAAAATCGATACCCATTTTGTACCGAGCCGGTAATTCAAAACAAATTTCAGTTCTTGTTTTTCCGATAATTTTGGATCGATACCAGTTCGATATTTTTGATATCGATTCAATTTTTAACAATGAACACTCCTAGTGTCACCCCCTCTAGATAATCATAAATCATAATAACACCCATCTCCCTTGTAATTTTTTTTTAAATAACAGTTAATACTAGTGCAAGTTTTTAAAATTGACTAAGTAGATAAAATTATATATTTACTCTGTTATCAAATTTTAATTCCCGAATAATATATATGTTTAATTATTCTTTTTAATACAATACATTTTAATTATAATTTTAATTATAATTAAGACTATCTCATTCAAATAATTTAATTTAATTAACATATTTTTGGATAAATAATACTAATATTAAAAAATTTAAATTAAATTATTAACAAAAGTTTTCTAATTAAAGTTATTAAATATCATGATAATTTAATTTTTAGTGTTTAACAACAAAAATTATTTATTGAATTCTTAGTTTCATATTAATTACAAAAAACATATCTAAATGTAAATTATGTAAATTTTAATTTTCTTGATAAAATAAAAATAATTATTTTTTAACATTTATATTATTTATTGCACAAATTCATAATTAAATTACTTAGATCAAGTAAAAATTATAACATAAATTAATTTATATTTAGTGAATATATTAAACATTATAACTTCAAAAAAATATATTAGGCAATATATTAAAAATATTTTTGAATATTAGTTATTCAATCATAATAGTGAATGTATTAAAAGGATAGTGCCTATTGTTATTTAAAAAACTAAAAGGATGGTTAATATTATAATGGTTATATTTACCGGAGTGATCAATGTATTTTTCTCTATTTTTAAACCTAGATTAAACGTTTTGTACCAACATTCCGACCGGAAAGAGTGCAATACCCCTCAAACATCATCTCAAACTGAAAATTTTCTTTTATCGTAAAGCCTATGATCTTTTGTAACTATTTTTGGCTATAATTGGATTGGATTACATCTTAGAATTTAGAAAGGTTTTAATTTTTTTAATTAATTTTATACAACAATTATTAATTCAATTAAATTTTAATTTAACTTCCTATAATGCTTGTGGATACTAACCAGCATGGATAAGGGTTATTTCAGATAAAACTAATTACCAAGACTTGTTATCCAATAAAATGTTTTCTGAGCATGTATAATTTCTCTTCTACAACCCTTTATATAAAAATTTAAAAATGTTAAAGAAATTAAAGAGCATTTTGATCAAACGACATTTAATGGTCTGGGTATAAAGCAAGTGATTTATAAGCAAATAATCTAAATTGTTTTCAGGAGCTAAAGAATGAAGATCAAAATTGCTGATGCATCAGATTATTACTGGATCATACGTGTTAAGTACAATTTGATAGTCGTATTATTTACCCAAAATAATAGAATTATCAGTTTTTAATGTTTCCTTTGAAGATGTTCAGTAAATTTTGAAAAATCTATCTGAATTTAACAGAAAGGAATAAACTGATTTAGGGTGCTGGATTCATCCCAGAGGCATTTATCAATTGCCAAAGAGTCAAACTTCAGACCCATAGACCGATTATATGTTGTTTGGACACTCCTAGTGGTTAATACTAAATTCCAAATAATTTTTACAGAATAAAAGTGAACAGTAAAGACATTAACATCAATTTGCCCCGTGTAACATTCATCAATGTAGCTTACTAGCACTCAGAATGAAAAGGACTAATATAAATTTTACTTTGCAAATTCAAAGATCTTTCGACCTCATCACATATGCTGCATCCTCATCGTGCCAATTCCAGATAAAATTCAATTCAATGTTTCTAACGATGTTTTTAAAGATTGAAAAATCTAGTCAAATTAGTACAGGAAAAAGAGAAAAACAAAGAGAGAGACGAGATAAGAAATAAAAGATGCTTATTGCTGAGCAAACATTCAGAATGAGTAGGAGGTTTGGTAATCCTTCATGAAAATCGGAATATTTATAATTTATCATCATGATGCTTGCTCAAAGCTCTGAAAATTAAAAAATGTCATATATATATATATATATATATATATTTACAGACGCACTGATAAACTACAGGAATGAAAAAAAAAGGTTTTATAAATATTAAACCATCAGTATGGATCAATCATCAGACAGACACTACACAAGTGTATCAGACGACCGTCGTGAGAATTAAAAATCCATCTCCTCATCTGGTTTTACAAAATCAATGGAAGGGGGAAATTATTTAACAAACACAATAACAAGTGAATACCTGAGAATGCAAAAAACTAGCAGCCTACAATTTATTGAATTACTGTGAGAAACCATACGAAGACGATGACCATTTAAAGGGAACAAGGCGGTCGTTAGGGTTTTTAGTGGTCGCCTATTGACCACTTTGCCCTTGAAAGGTGATGAAATTAATTCAGATCAGGGTCATGGGCTTGGAGCCTGGACCGATAATTGCCCGACCACAAATTTGTATGAGTCATTTACATAAGTATACAACATTTAGAAAGTAATTATATTATTAGTGCATTCATAAAAAATTTACATAATTAATACACTTTTTATATTTATTTACAATATTAGTGCAATTAGAATTCCTTAATTTAGGGAATTAGTATAGGATTCAATTCATAATAATAAGGAAACATAAAATCAAGGAGAAATAATTATCATAATTAATAATTCAATTCAAATATCTTAGATCTAACAAACAAAACAAATTCAAATTCAAAAATAATAGTAATTAAAATTCAAATATTCAAAGTTTGGCAACGTCATCTTCCTCCTCCCCTTCGCCTGCCGCTTCAACACCTTGACGTCGGTCATCTTCCTCCGCTTCACCATGGAAGCCAGGTCATCTTCCTCCGCTTCACTATGGACGCCGCCGCTTCAACACCATGGACGCCGGCCACAGCTGCCATTATGACGAAGGTTGATTTAGTCCAAAAATTAAAAGGAGAAAAAGATAAATTTTAGTACAGTTGATATCCAAATATTTATACAAAGGTAACCATTTTAGTTTTTGTGGATAACCAATAGAAATTTCAGTGCAAGTTGGTAATCCAAAACTTTCAAAGGTAACAATTTAGTTTTTGTAGGTTACATTTGTATTAAGGTTTGGCTACCAACTGCACTATGAAAAAAAAAATCTATAATAGATTTTTTATAATTAATTGGTAACCCAATAAAACTAAATTGGTTACCTTTGTATTAAGGTTTGTCTATCAACTGCATTATAAAAAAAATCTATAATAAATTTTTTTAATTAATTGGTAACCCAATAAAATTGAATTGGTAACATTTGTATAAAGTGTTAGCTACCAACTGCACTATTAAATAAAAAATATATATAATAGATTTTTTAAAAATAAATTATAAACCTAATAACACTGAATTGGTTACCTTGGTATGAAGGTTTGGTTACTATCATCCAGTATTCATATCCACCGCCACCATTGCCTGAATCTTCATACCCACCTCCATTTTGACCCTTCATTTTGAGAAGCTACTGGAGATATACAGTTGGTTGACTCATATATATATATATATATATATAAACCTTCATTTTATAGTAGCATGAAGTCTGTTAATGCTCATGATGATGCGGTGAATTCTGTAGTAGCAACTAGCAAACTATGGTGGGTTGGTTTTTAAGGGGTCGGCGGATGGGACGTTGAAAGTGTGGAGGAAGGAATTGGTGGGTAAAGTGACGAGGCATGTTTTGGTGCAAACGTTGTTGAAGCAAAAAAATACGGTGACAGTCGTGGCGGTGGCAGGTGGGGTGGTGTACGGTGGCAGCCGTGGCGGTGGCGGTGACAATCGTGGTGGAAGGTTTGGATAGTATAGAAAGACTATTGAATGAAGAAGAAGGGTGATGACTAACTGTAGTTGTTATATACGAGGAGAAAGAGAAGAAGTAATGAGTATAACTAATCCCTAAATTAAGGAATTTTAATTGAATACTAATTCCTTAAATTAAGGAATCCTAATTGCACTACTATTGTAAATAAATATGGAAGTATATTAGTTGTGTAAAAAATTTATGAGTGCACTATTGTTGTAATTATTTTAAAAAATATAATAAAATATGTAATTAATCCAATTTGTATTTGCCAAATAGGCCCAACTATAAGAAAAATAATTGAATGTCACATGGTAAAAGTTATAATGTCAGGGTTAAATATATTTTTGGGTTACAATAATATACAACATTTAATAAGTAATTATACTATTAGTGTATTCACAAAATAATTATAAAATAATATATTTTTTCATATTTATTTACAATATTAGTGTAATTATGATTCCTTAATTTAGAGAATTAGTATAGGATTCAATTCATAATAATAATGAAACCTAAAATCAAGGACAAATAACTGTCATAATTAATCATTCAAATTTAAATATCTTGGATCTAACAACAAAAATAAATTCAAATATTCAAAGTTTGACAATGTCATCTTCCTCATCCCCTTCGCTAGTGAGACAAAATTTCATGTCCAAAAGAAAATAAGAACACTGCATAGGAAATAAATAGATAAAAGAGTGATGTGTAATGTAATGTTGATAACCAAACCTTCTCAAAAAGGTAATCAAACTTTTATACCAAGATAACTAAACCTTTATATCAAGGTAATCAATCTACCTCCATACTTGCAGTATGAATTGGTTACATTGGTGTAAAAGTTTGTCAACCAACTACATGAATGTTTGGCTACCAACTGTATCACATTCAAAATAAATTGGTAACCTAATAACACTGAATTGGTTACCTTGATATGAATGTGTGGCTATCACCTACATTTTGAAAAAACTGTAGTTGAAGATGTACAACACGTCAACTCCGCCAACTCCCTCTCCCTCTCCCTCAAGCACACCCGCTCTCAAATCTGCGATAACTGCCACTCCCACCCCGTCTCCGTTCTCCGCGCCATCGACAACCTCTTCCTCTGTTAGGACTGCGATTCCACCGCACACTCCACCTGTTCTGCCTCCGCCGGACACCATCGATGCCCCGTCCAACCCTTTACCGGATGTCCCTTTGCTTTCGACCTCGTTTCTGCCTAGGTCTAAACTTAGAGGAGGATAGGAAGTTCACGATTTCTAATAGTTTATACAAGACCACAACACCAACAACACCAGAAGCTGATGGTGGAGGGGGAGGAGAGAGGAACTCAACAGATTTTATAGTGCCTAATCAAGTCAGCCATTGTGAGGAAATGAATGTTGGGTTTTCCAAGATGCAGCAGACTTCGAGTTCAAGCTGTGGGAAGCAAAAGCAGATAATACTAATTAAAGGAAGAATAAATTCATTAATTATGTAAATCACACAACTAAATTAAAGGGAGAATACATTTACTAATTCTGTAAATAAAACTTTAAAGGCTTAAATATGAATTAGTACCCTAAACTATAGGCCATATTTTAATTCGGTGATCCACCTTTCAATTTTGTCAATTAGGTTATTAAACTATCAATTTTTTCTAATTACACAAATTGAACACGCCACGTTAGTAATTGCTGACGTGGCTATCTGAGTGGGTCATTAGGCAGCTGATGTGTAAATAAAAAAAATTATTTTATATCTATTTACACATTTATTTATACATTAAGGGCAAATTCGTCAAATCACTTATATTAATCATTTAAACTAAATAAAAACAACAAAACTATTTAAAATCTATACCATCTCAGATCAAAAACAAAAAAAAACCACTACCTCCATAGCCACCATCTCAGATCTAAAATCTATACCACCGCCACCACCACCTCCATACCCACCTTCACGTCGGCCACCTCCTCCATCAGAACCGCCGCTTCCACCTCCATACATGCCTCCTCCACCTCCACCTTCACGCCGACCTCCTCCATAGCCACCGCCTCCTCCGTAACCACCTTCACGCCGACCACCTTCACCTCCGCCGCCACCGTCGAGGTCCTGACCTCTAGATCTGCCTGTCTACTTCCGTAACCACCTTCATGGCGTCCCTCATCGACTAGGATGAAGGTAACGAATCCAAAACCTCTAGATCTGCCTGTAGTGATGATTATCCATTTGGCTGACTGTTTGAGACTTAGCGTCGGTGAACATTGAATATATTTATAAATCCATGAAAAATAAGGTAATATTGGATTAGGCGGAGGCAGCGCCATTGGATAATAGCTTGGTGGACCGTAAGGAGGTACATTGTGCCAAGAAGAACAGGGATTTAGGACAGCTGGAGGTGGCAGTACATATGACAGAGGCATCGAGGGAGATGCCGGCAATAACGGAGAGACCGGGCGCATTGGAGGTGTTGGAGTTACCGGAAGTGGTGACGGTTTGGTTGGTGGAGGGCATTTTAATTCGGTAGATGCGGGTGGTGGCTGTGGTGGCGGTGCTGTCACACAAGAAGGGCAAGGTGGGTTTAAGGATCTCTTGCGGTGGTCAAGGTGGATTGCAGATCTTGATCTTCAATATTTGGCTATTGAAGAGTTTTTGATGATTTTAGATTTTATTATTTTAGTTTTTGTTTTTGATGATTTTAAGGATGGGATGAAATATAAGGATTTATTTTATTTTAATTAATTATGTTATTTTTTGTTTTGACCATTTTGCCCCTATTAAATCAGACTTATTTATTTTATGATTAATTTTTTTTGCCACGCAAGCTTGTTACGATCCCACTTAAATTAGACACGTCAGCAATTGCTGACGTGGCGTGTTCAATTTGTGTAATTGAAAAAAATTGATAGTTTAATAACCTAATTGATAAAATTGAAAGGTGAATCACCGAAGTGGAATATGCCCTATAGTTTAAGGTACTAATTCATATTTAAGTCAACTTTAAATGCATTAATTGTGTAAATATTTTATGAGTGCACTATTATTGTAATAATTTTTAAAAATGTATTAGAAAATGTAATTGTACCTATATTTTTGATTTCTAAACTGAGATGATTTACATTTAAATCATTGAATTTGATATTTTTATAGGGTTGAAATCCCAACCTATATTTATACTAAGAAGATCGGTCCTTCAAGCAACGGGAGATTGTTGTAATACATAGTCCCGATCGTCAAAGTTTGTTTGGCTAAATAATTTGCGCATGGGTTAAATTTTCTCAATTCAAACATTTATTTAGTGAATTCTTAATTATAGACAAAACGACATAAAATCTTTTAAGTGTAATAGTAATATATCTTGCACAAAAGAAATAAATAATAACACAAGTAATTATTATTGAATTATTTTAATTTTCCTAAAGTTTAATCATTTATTTATTAAGAAAACGTGTTTCCTTTTTCCCACAAATTTATTGTTTTTTTAAATCTTCCATTCTCCCATTAAATTTCCTTTTTAATAAAAAAATCCTACTTTTTTCCCACTCTAATATCACGTTTTTCCATTTAATTACATTACATAACACATGAGTTTAATATCAACATTTCCTATTAAATTTTCTCTCTTATATGTGAAATTATATATGCTCTTTCTCGAGTTTTGTAACATTTTGCAAAAAATAAAAATAAAAAGTAATGAGTAAATTGTTAAGAAATCGAGTTTAATGATATTTAAATTAGACACCCGTTTAAATATTTAATGACTAAAAACACATCTAAATTCTAACCCATAATTTTGATTAGTGACATAACATTCTAATTAATAATTAATGTAAATTGAAAGATATATTAGAAGTATACAAAAATCTATAAAAATATGTTATTTATTTCGTGGAGTTTATAAAAGTCATTTTAAAAAAGTTTTTAAAATCTTTAAAAGTCATTAAAATTTTACAAATTCTACAAAAATCGATCACCTATTTTTTTTTTAAAATTTTAATTGAATACACCCCTAAATAAACTTTTACTAATGTTACCCTCCTTTGTAGCCAAACCAGTAAATAATTGTATTAGACCCATAGGTTTAAGCTGAGGTGGGATGGGGTGCAATTTTTGGCTTTCCACCCAAAAAACCATCTTTTACCCTGACAGATGATAGGAGACGTTTACAGTTTATTGAAATTTTCAGATCACCGGACAAAACAACAACGCAGGCAGCCGGAGGAGTTATGGCTATCGATAGTATAGCTCCTCTAATTAACGCACAACTCAATTACCTACTCACTCATTCCCCTTTCTCCATCAAGGTAATTAATCGAATAGATTATCCCGTCCATATCAAATTAGGGCTTCAATACTTTTTTTATGTTTATGGTATTTGGTAATCTAGTTCAAAAGGGTCAATATATCTCGTTTTGTTTCAAAAAATTCAAATTTATACAATAATTGATTTTGTTTTTCCAGGTTGAGCAGATGTGGTCTGGTTCCAGAAATCCTTGTTTGCTTGATCGCTTCACCTTAGCTATCCCCTTTTGCCTTGACTATATTAAATGTCAGTATTATTGCTTTTTGTATGTCAATCTACATCAACTCAAACAATTTCGCGTTAAATTTTAAGAACCTATATTGTTCTCTAAATAATACAGTTACACAGACTAAAAATAATGCATCTCTCTGTATTATTGTCAGCATGATTCCTGTTTTATTTATCTACATATATATTTGCATCACACATTCTCACATTTCTTTATTGTTACAAGTGACTTTATTAATATTTGACTGTTGAATACAGGGGATGTTATATACAATTCACAGTATCCATTGATTGCACCTGATATAATATTTGGACCCGATGATGAAAGTTTTCATCCATTTCATGGCGTGGGGGAAGAAGGAAACTCAAAGTTGACAAAGAACAGTTTGTCCGATTGGAACTACAAAGACCCAACTCGGCTTTTGTCTCTCATTCTTGAACTTAGGTGAGGTTTTACTATATTACTATCCTGTTAAGGTTGTCCACGTTTCATTCCATTATTTCATCATTTCAAAAATTTAGCTATTTATATACTTTATAGGGATTCGTATATGGCATACCAAAAGAAGCGTGTTGGAGAAGTTGATGATGATAGACTGAAGTTTGAAACTAGTACTGTTATTTCTAAAGAGGTAACTGCTTAGAATTTCTTTATTGTGGAATTTGGTAAAAGATGGAAATGCTCTAATGATATATGAAGGGCTGTACTATCACTATGTATGTCCGAAATTTAACCTCGAAGTATTTTGAGAAGTGTGGTTGTTGTAGGTAGGATAATGGGAATAAAATTGTTTGACCATGAGCGATGATATGTTGTTGATAATATACACAAATACTCTCCCTCCATTCCTATTTATTTGACGTTTTAGAAGCAATTTTTGTTCATATTTATTTGATGTTTGTAGATTTCTAGGAGATATTGATTACTTTACTTCCTAAGTTACTCCTAAACATTTAATACTCTCCTTAATTCTCTCTTACTTTTCCAAGGCTATATTTTCTCCCTCTTTTATTATCTTAATGGTATACTCTTTCTTTCTCTCTCTCTCTCTCTTAATTCCTATATTTTCTCTATCTTCTAACAATACGTCTCTCTCATCTTTATCATCTACAAATTAGCTTTTCATTTATCTAGGGTGTTTTTGGCAATAAATAGTAATTTTAGTGGAGTAATTATAGGAGTTTAAACTTCCTTAATGGTTGTGCAAAGCTCCGAAACGTTAAATAATTAGGAATGGAGGGAGTATCTTCCCACCTGAGCACTGTATTAAAGAAGAATGAATATTTTAAAAGCTGATGCTTAACTTTACGACGAAGGATTTGCATAAGTTTGCAAATGTAATAGGTGCACTTTTGTGTTGAACTTTTATGTATTGGGGTTGGGGGTTAATCTGAAGTAATTGAGAATGATTGAAATGACACGAAGCCAAGCCTCCCATTTTATTCATTTGGAACTAGGGACAGTGGCATTAGCAGATATCATTATTTAGAACTAAGGATTAAAGGAACTGGAATACAGAGTTGTTCCACATTGTACGAATATAACTACCTTACACCAATATCTAAACGATTGCGTGTGTTAATTTGAAGTTATCTGGACTGTTTTGAGATTTTTAGAGTGTAGAATAATTGATTTGGGACTTTTATGGTACAATAGGCTTTGAAAGAGATAGAACATGCATGTAACACCCCTTTTCCCCTCCCTCCACGTTCACACCCTCCGAAAAAAGATAGACAAAATTAGGAAATAGACATATCATAATTTTCTTGGTCATTAAAATATACTTTTGCTACATGCAGTCATCTAATAATGTATTGGGTGAAATTGAATAGACGGTGTCTTGGAGGTGAGCCAGATCTTGCAAGTCTCTTTCAAGTACTCGTGATTCAGGAACTTTATTGATTTCAGTTATATGTTTCAGTTTCTGATTTCTTTGTTCTAGACGTGTTTAATGCAAAAGTGAAACAAAGAGCTTTGTCCATTTTTGCTAATCATGTATTTCAATGCTTCATTAAGACAATTTGCTGCTTATTGGAAGATGTTGTGAGGCCTAGCACATTAATGTTTAAATGTGGAAAGACGAAAAACTCTGCTCTCCCTCTCTATCTATTCGATCGATAATACAGTGCCTATGAAGTTAAGAATATCATATGTTAGCATTTGTGCTTGTAGCGACTATTTGTTGTTTTAGGAGGTGTGGTATGAAAGAAATTGAAAATCTTATGTAGGACAAGGATGAAAGAAAGAATAAAGGAGATTAAAAGGAGATAAAAGAGGCTAAAAGCCACAAGTACAAGGCTTAAAATTCAATAATAATCAATCATTCAAAATTTCCCATGATGAATGTTTATATAGGAATAGGAAAAACCCTAATACTTGGAGGCTAAGTAAAATATTAAGTAACCTAATTCAATAAGGAAATAAAATCCTAATAATTACTTACTACCTTAAATAATTAATATTCTAGAGTATTCTACTAATATAATTGAATATATCCTAATATTATCTACTAAATAAACTAACTATATTGAAATCATCCATAAATAATAATATATAATAATAACCCAATAATATTAAATTTCTCTTGCTTCCATCCTCATCAAAATCTTTTACTTATTTTTCAACGTGTGGATTTTGGTCTATTTGAATGTCCTTCTGATTATAGCTATGAAAAAGAACCAGTCTATAATCCTGTTGGTATTTATCCTTTATTCTCTTAATGCGACATTTAATATTGCCCTGCATTCTTGAGAAAGCTCATGAGGTCTAATACATGAACTTTTAGAATCTAGTATATATGTTGGTGTATTAGGAAGTACTACTTTAATGTTTGCTTATTTTGGATAATTGACCAGATTTTTATGGCGGCATTCTTTCTGAGTCGATGTTCTTAACTTGTGATAAGGTTACACGAATTTTGTCTGCCATGAGTTATGATTTTATCTCCTCTCTTCATGTCAGTCAGTTGATTTGCATTTAAAATAATAGAATCAATCCAAACTCAACCAATGTATTATGTCAAAAGAAGTGGTGAAATCCATTGCTTGACGTTAGGGTACCTACCCTTGCTACTGTACAAATAAAGTGTTTCAATCACTATATTCGTACAAGACAAACTCCTTTGTTTTTTGCTCACAAAAGAGAAAGAGGGCAAGATAGTTCCTCGTTCGACCAAGAGATTGGACAACAACTTCCAGACTTCAACTCTATTAGAAAAACAACCAATTTAATAACCTTGAAAAGCTTAAACTTAATAGGTTGCTACTCTAGGCTCGCTTCGCTTTTCAAGCTCCGCCCCTTATTGTAAACGGCCTAGCTAACGAGAAATCAAACTAAAGCGCTAACGCATCTTCAGACATGACAATTTCTTCTCACCTAATAAGTTCTCTATCTAAGCTTGCCATCTCTTTCTAACTCCTGTCATATTATGGTCTTTTAATGCTTGAGTTGGTGTTAATATTTTTCTTTGCCTTTATATTTCTCTCTAAACCTTTAACCTCATGCTGCAGGGAATAGAGATGTATGTGAGCTCAGGTGTAGACAAGGTAACTCTTTAACAAGGGACATGCTTTTCATTTTTCTAATAGACTTTAGAGCTTATAGGAACAACTTCAACATATCAATATACTTTTAACTATATCATGTCTTTGCTTTCTGCATAGTCAGAAGAGGTCAGATTTGCAGTGCCTTTACTGGAGATGGATATCAACAAAGTTGTTGTTGGGTCCACCTGGCGACATCAGCAGAAGATACACTTGCAGGTAACTTCACATAATATTAGTTGGGAAACAAATGTATACTTGTGTCGCACAAACACAGTAAGGAACTATATGCAAATGGTAAAATTTTGCTGCCTACCTACCAAAAAGAAGTATAACTAGAAAATACAAGGAGAACATACTAACAAGCCAACTCCACTTTCTTCCCTCTTTTCCCGTCCCTTCTCTTTTTCATCAATTCTAAGGAAACAACCATGATATTAGAAAGAATCTACGGATACAGAAATTGAGGCACAATGCAAGTAGGTTAGGGGCCTGTTTGATCAAGTTTAATCATAGTAGTTCATTTGTTCTACATTAATGAAGACTGGAAGTGAAGGATCTTCTGCTTGAGGATGGAGAAACGATCTTATTTCCTTGAACTTGTGTCAGCTCTTTGTCTGTAACTGCAGTAAGATAGTTAAAAGCTCAAGAGACATTTATTTTTCTCCAACATCTTTGCCACCCCCCGAATTCATTCTCCAATTTAATAAAATCACTCTGATCTAATTATTTGTTTTCTATGTTGTAATTTCTTACTACCATAGACCGATTTTCATTATATTTCTTTTTAACTTTTTGTTTATAGTTATTTGCTGACATTTTAAGGTGGATTCCACAATGCAGGTGATATTTCCTGTTGCTAGAAAATTTTCAAATACCCCATCAGCCCCACGTTTAAAATTGGTTTCTTCTTCTGAGCTGAAGGCTCTATTTTCCACTGAAGATTTCAGGCTTCCACCATGGTTGGATGGAATGTAAGTTGTGGCCATTCTTTTGTACAATGCAACATGTGGTTCCCTATTCCCCCCTAAGTTCCATTTCTTGGAACACTACATGTTGTTGACAAATCTTAATTATTGTTTTCTTCCTCCTCCAAAGGTGCATGGCCGAATATCTTCCCACTTTGGAAGATTTACTTTCCTCACAGGTTAGCTACATTCGAAAGAATTATAGTTTGCACTTCTCCCCAATCTTATAAGTGACGACTCCTTTAAGCAAATGAAATACTTATTGAAATTTGATGTTATAAGACTTTGATGAATCTCTCTTTCTCCAGATTAGAGATGCTGTTTTATCTATTGAAGTTAGAAGGAAGTTTATTGTTTCATTAGCTCCTGTTTTCGGAAGGCCAGTAGAAGCTGATCCAGTATGCATCTTTCACAATTAAGTAACTTGGTTAGTAAGTATATTTACCAGTCACATCAATTGCTAAGATATTTTTGCTTCTTGCAGGTCTTTTGCAGAAAGGCAACATTTCTAGTTGCCTCCGGGGTGTTCAGCTGTCTGGTATGATATCACCTTGTTCAATTCCTGGCTTTTTTATATTGACAATTTTGCATTTCTTAGAAACTAAATTCTAAAATGGAAATAGTTATAGTAGTGGTGCATTACTGGCTGTAACAAAGAAATAGTTCATTAATTTCAATTAGGTGAGTAGCACGATGACACCTTCTATTGAGTACTACTTAAATTTTGCTTGGGACTAGGGATATACATCCATTTTATTCGTAACCTAATTATTATGGCCTTAAATTTGTGTACATGTGATTTCGTTACCTGTGTCATTTTTCTGCTTTCCACTCAAAATTGTATTTGGACTTCAGCACAACTACTCCGTATAAAGGAGAAAGGATATGAACTGTCACCAAGAAATGATTTAAGCGCATCATATTTTTCTTTACAGACCCCTTCTGCTAGTTAATGTAACACAATATTTTTCTTTAGTTATCACTTTTTTTTAGTGTTTTGGTTTTTTGGTTTCTAAGGTGGTCACACTAGTTTGGAAGGAAGATATATTTGCTATTGTTGAAATTGTTCGGGCAATTACTTTATTTAGTTGAGCTCAATCATTGTCTCACCCATATGAAACAGGAAATAGAGTACAAAGTGAATAGTCTTGAGGGTGTTTGATAAAACTTAATGAAATAATTATGAGTGTTTAAGTAATCTGAATGAGTTGAATGAAACAGAGTTCTGAATGAAAAAAGTTATTTGATAATTGACATGTCTGAAACATGTGAATAACAATTTTTTATTATTTTACCTCTCTGAAAAAATTTAAAATTGTTGTAAATTTATTTAATATTACTTAATATAATAGTTAATATTGTAAAAAAAATACTTCATTCAACAGTCATTCAGTCCATTCAGTTAAAAAAATTCACTTGGTTATTCAGCCCCAAAATCTGACATTCAGCCATTCAAACGATTTTTATTCAAAACAAACGCACTGAAGGACTGACCGATTCAGTCATTCAACTCCATTCAGCTTTAAACAAACACCCCCTTAGTCCAATACATTTGTGAGCATTTATAGACCAAGGCACTCATTTACTACCTAACTAATATGGCCTTGATTTTTTATTCAATGCGGTTTCTAGTGCCCATGTATATTCAGTTGCCACAATAGATCTTAGACTCTATAAATTCAGTTTCTATGTTGGGTTAAGGTACTGGAGGTCAGATTTTCCCATTCTAAATTAAATTTCTTGTTTAAGTCACAAAATGTACTTCTAAGTAATTACCCTATAGATTTTATATCTATCTATATGAAGAATAAATCATGTAAAGAAGGAGATTCTTATTTGTACAAATGGTACTTTGACCTGAACTGGATTGGAAAGACTTGTGACAAGAGGGGATATGTAAGAACCATGCAACAGTTAGAGCAAATAGTCCCTTGAGTACGACTTACTAGTTACTATAACTATTCTTTGAAAATTGGGAAGTGTTCTTGTGGAAACTAGAAAGTATTTTTGATATTTTAACAAGTTTTGCCTCTCATATGAGTGTGGGAATCATTTACTATTCATGTTAGAAAGTTCTTGTGGAAATATCAGAATTGTTTGTGGAATTATAAATTCTTTCCCCCACCCCCCGAAGATAATAGCTTGATTTTACATTTCTGATATACAGTAGATCTACACAAGGGAGGAGTGTTGCCCTGTTTTATTTATTCAAAAGCGGGTACTCTTGTTTTACTCAAAAGTTGAAAATCGTGTTGCAACAACTCTTAGCTATGTTGCAGAATGTCGAGCACAACCTTAGTCATTTTCTGTTAAGTTTTAATATCTAGAATATTCTCCAAATAAAATAGGTGTAGGATAAGTAAAATAGGTGTAGGTTAAGCTTTATTTTCCTGCAAGTAACTTTAGTATAAATATCTAAACAGTGAGTTGTTTCATTTCAAGATTTATGAACGATATATGAAATATGAGAGTCTATGCTTTTTATTTCAAGCTGTAGGTTTAGTTGACTATGCTTTTTATTGTGATCATTGACCAAGTAGTGAGCCTAGTGATAAGCTTTTTTCAAGGCATTTATATTATATATAGTTCAATGCCAAAAGGAATTCTTGTTTGAGTGATATAGGATTCAAATTATGGTTGAGTTGACTGCAGAACATATATTAGTAAAATGTTTAAAACAGCACCCCCAAAAAAAGTACTAGAAAGTAAGGAATTATAACTAAGAGCGACACAAATGGGGAGGTGTCCAACTGACAGAATCCTATATCGTACAAGTGGCATATGAATCATTACGTATGCATAATTGCAACAAAAAATACCATTACTGATTTATGTTGTTAATGAGGTTAATTTTTTTTTTAAATTTAGCAAAAAATTAAAAAAATCACTGGATTCTTTATGATATTATGATACAGGGAATTACTGTCACTAACTGTTACTAGTTGATCTATAATTAGCTTTTGTGTTGCCTCACTTGCTCTTTTGCAAGGCAACACATTCATCAAGCAATTTTCCAACATCCCTTGGTGTAAAATGCTGCATGTTTTTCAAGATTTGCTTTATTTACCGAGGCTAATTACTTCGATCAGCCAAGGAAACATGGGTGCTGGCTCGAGATGCAATTTGTTCTGGTGCTAAAATATACTATAATGCATCTAAGGGACATGAGCCAAGTTTCCGCTCCTTGGGGAGGCTGTCAGTGCTAGTTTTTCTGAGGCAGAATATGAACTGATACTGATTTTGTTGAAGTAATTGAATTGTTTAGTAACTTTATTTTCATTTGACTTTAATCTTGTTTGTTTTTTATAGTAGTCCTGTTAGCTACTCATAGCCAGCGGTTGCAATTACTGATTTTTCACTCTGATAATACGTTAATAAGATTTGTATGTTAAAGCCTAACATCTCAATTGTAAATGCATGTTTCATCTTATAGGATTCTTGTTACTGCAGGTTCATTTTACCCTTCCTCTTCAGTATCCTAAACAACCACCTCTTCTTATACTTCAGAGTTCTCAGGTAAACTCCTCTCCTCCCCTCCCCTCTCTATAATCAGAGACAAACATACGCCCTCACACACATGTATATCAGATAACATTCATATATATTATCTGATTTTTCATTTCAATTTCTCAGTTCATAGTTCCATTAAAAATGCACTCTTTTTATATATATTTATTTAATATATTATTATTATTATTATCATCATCATCATCGTAGATGTTTTTTTGGTGGTGGGGGTTGGGGGCTCAATTTCTACAAAGGAAACAATACCATAATGGTTACAATACTGTCTCACTGAGGCTAGATCAATTATTGTTTCCGCTAAAAATATGTTTTTTTTCCTTTCATCATCTCTTCTTTCCCTTTCTTTCTCTATTTGGCAGGATATTTAACTGTCTTGTTCCATGAGTATTGTGTTCCACTGTTATTACTCTTGTGGTCTTGGTGGTTCCAAGTGTTAGAAATGTTCTTGTTTTGATGCGAGAGGAACCACGGTTGAATTAGTTGTTTCTGAATGTATAACAAGTTTTTAGTGATGGAGAGTACTGTTAGCAAATTATCCTTTTTGTGCACTTTCTCAAAGGTTGAATGGTTTAAAAGTAGGTCTTTCCATTTAATTTTTCTTTCTTTTTGTCTAGCATTTCAACTCCCATGGTGCACCCATTAAGTCGCCTCTTCTGACCGAGTATCCATGGAGCCCCAGATGGGAAGCACCGGAAATGGCTGAGCGGATCTTGTGAGTTCTTATATTACTTTGTGGCCTTAGATTAATTTGCCAGTACTGTGTCTAATTAGTAATTGTCGTGGTGTGATTCACTTTGGCAGCGATTTTCTTGTGGAAGAATGTCTGAATTTCAAGAAGTTCTGCACCGAGGCTGTGCTTCAGCAACGTTAATGATGTGGATGGGATGACAGCTAAATCTTTGGTAGTTCATTTACTTCAGCTACTTTGTGTATTTTGGTCGGTTGGAGTGTAAAGAGGAAGGTCAGTTTGGTTGGTGACTTATACAAGTCTTTGAATACGAGATTTACCGCGAGTCTTGTATGTTCATATGGTTACGTTTGGTTGTTAGCTGGTGTTTTTTGTTGGATTACTTAAAAAATTGCCTGGTGTGGAAACAACCATTCAATCCAGCCTATTCATTTTTATATTCGTTTCCTATAAAAAAGGTACTCAAAAAAGGTACTCATGAAAACTATATAGTTGACCAAAATGGGATTTATTGGGTTGGGTTAACTAATTTTTAAGCAATGGATTGGTTTAGTTTTGGACCTATATTATTATTACAAATATGGGTTAGATTTAATTTAACTAGTTTTGACCATATTATTCTATAATAGTTTTTTGCACTTTGTAGAGATAACAAAGAACACACACCATCCCCGCACACACCCGCCCCGCCTCACCCCAAATATGCGTTGATATTTTATATTACTGTTGTTTCAATAATTGTCACTACACAGTATTTTTCATTATCGAAGCAATAATTCATATTATCTGAATAATATTATTAGATAACATTATTGGAAATGTCTAGAAAGTTCTGTCTAAGGAGAGGTTTGGTCACCTAATTGCGCGCCAGTAAGAATAAATTTTTATTGGAAAGCCCCCTCTTTCCTAGAAACTGTCTGGTTGTCATTATTGTGATTCTGTAATATTATTTGTGAATAATTAATTATTGGTTTATATGATGAGGAAAATATTCATTTTATGTGGATATAGATGGAGAAAATTTTTAAAGTGACAATTGTTGAAAATTATTATTTTATCTTTTCTGATAAAATAATATTTTATTATATTAT
The DNA here is from genome assembly GCA_020205505.1 of Panax japonicus. Taxonomy (NCBI): domain Eukaryota; kingdom Viridiplantae; phylum Streptophyta; class Magnoliopsida; order Apiales; family Araliaceae; genus Panax; species Panax japonicus. Next base: position 4,160,776 of record CM035091.1, on the reverse strand, counting down.
TATAATATAACAATGGTGATATTTTTACAATGAATGTGAGATATATGAGTATATGAGGAGAAAGAGTATTTTGTTGCAAAAGTTGTTTAAAACATGTTAAACATGTTGATGGACCCATATCTTGACTGAAGTTTGATTATAGCCTGTAAAATTGTCCGTATGTAGATTTTGGTCAATTTCTGTTTCGAATTTAGAAAAACTTTCTTCTGCAAAGTTTGTAGAGAATTGAATTTTCTACAAAAAGTCGTGAGGTTCAAATTTTCTGATAAAATGACTATTTATTATGAATTATTGAAGTTCTGAAGTTCCGAAATAATTGATTTTGGAAGTTTTAATTAACAAAAACGTTTTTTTTGTTTTAGTTGACTATTGGTGGCTGATCTTGGATCTGATTTAGTGTGCGTAGGAATTTAATATATATATATATATATATATATATATATATATTAATATTTTATTAAATTTTCTGCTTTGGCGTTCTAAGCATTTTTTTATAAATAAGGCGCTTAGGTTAGAATTGAAAATCACACCAGAAACTAAAGATTTCTCTCTCTTTCTCTCTCTATTATATCGAGCGTATTTTATGAGTATTTTAGTACTTCAGTATTGCTATACGATGCAAGTTCTTTCAGTACTATATCCAGTATTTCAGTCAGAAGTACTATTCTTTCTGAGGTAAGTGATTGTAAGAGAGGTTATTTTCTTCTAAAATGATATTATTTCTTCAATATCATTATACCAGAATGTTAGTTAAATTTTTTTATCAAATTTAGAATTTTTTCATATCGGGTTACTATTCATGAGTTACTATTCACGAGTTATTATTCATGAATTACTATTTATAAGTACTATTCACGAAACGTGATGATATTTTTTATGAAATTTCTATCTTTTGGTGTCGGAGTTACTATTCATGTATACGACACTATTCACGTATACGACACTATTCACGTATACGACACTATTCACGAATACGATACTATTCATCGAAAAATAAAATTTTTTCTTTTTGTCCAAAATATTTATTCTGGATACTAGCTTTGATTGTATCCATGTTTTGATCATTCTTGAATTTTATCCCACTCTGGTTATTTATGAAGTATTTTTGAATGTGAATTGTTTAAAGTACGAATCCTTAATATTTGTTTTTTTGCTTCACTGGATTCGTTTTCTTTAAAATATTTTTCATCATCCTCAGTCCTAAATGATGATATAACGGAATATCTTTGGTCCGTAGTGCAAAGATGAACATGTGTTTAGATGAACATGACCAACTGATGAATATCTTTGGCCTGTAGTGCAAAGATGACTTGTTGATGAATATCTTTGGCTTGTAGTGCAAAGATGACTTGTTGATGAATATCTTTGGCCGAAGTGCAAAGATAAATTTATTAGTAGGATTATGAACATAAACTGTAATTTGGTATAACCATAATCTTTGATGTTTCAGGTGATGAAAATTATCTTTGTCCTGGATGAGAAAAGGAATTTAGAACTGCAATTACGATTATGAGTTATACATGTAATTGTGGACAGGAATTGTTGATTGATGTTACAGGGATAAAACATTGTTGGTAGACTTTTAACATGGAAAAGATAATAGACTTTATAGTTTATTTGACTTTTCTAATGGATTGTTCATTCCACTGCAACTATGGTTGAAAGGTTTTATTATCTACCATATGTTCTAAATCTCTGATTTATTACTGTTGAAAGCTATTGATAATTTATTTATCTTTAGTCATGATATTCTTTACTGAGCTAGTTGTACTCACCCTTTTGCTTCACAATTCCTTTCAGGTAATAAAAGTGTAGCTGGGTCGAGCGGGGGATAACAAGGGAATAGAACGGTGGTCTATAGAGGTTTAGGGTGAGATGAATTTAACTTGAAAGGGTGTTTTGCCACTATCATACAAGGTGTTTAATGACATACAACCTCATGTCACCATAAGACAGGGTTGTGCTCATCCACTTGCTGAGTATATTTACGAGCACTACCTATATAATCTTGGTGTTTGTTTGGAGTTTAATTCCCAATTAGAGACAGTGGAGATAATGATATATCAAGAGAAGACTCATCATTGAAAAAAATATGATAGTAATCTTCTCGTTTTTCTCTGGGGTCTATTGGGTCAACCAAGAATAATTCTGTGGCCATATGATATCTATCATAACCTAAAAGCATGGCCTCCCATGTACGAAGATTTCCTTGAGCACTTCCCAAAGGTTTTAATTTCTAAAACTGTTTTTGACTGTACCTTTATGTAAGGTGTCATGGTGACGTGCTATCCAAGTTGGTGTCCAGAGTCACAGTTGGTATATTTTAGTATCAAAACTCACAACATATGTGTTGTTGTATTTTGCACGACAATTGTTGTAATAAAGTTGTAGTTATTTTTTGTACCATGTATTTGGCGACTCATAATGGGTGGGATGGGATGGACCTATTTTGGGGGCGTCACAATAATCATACCAAGTCCATCTATGCACTACATGCCACATATGACTTTTAACATAATATAAACATGAGGATGATGACAATGATATAAGAATTCAATAAAACAAGTTGAAGAATTAATTTATCTAGGAACTGATAACGTTCAAATTGTCAACATGATACTGCTTTGTAGAGTAAAATTCAAGAATGCTCAGAAGAATATTTCTATGAAAAGATACTGGATGAAGCCCAAATATAAAAGATATTTCACTAATTTCATGGGTATAGAAGTCAAAGTTTTAACCAACTTAGTATAATAAAGAATTGAATAATAAAAGAAATTATCATGCATGCGATAGACCGCACAGGCAGGTTATTCCAACAGAATAATAAAGGATGGAATCAGGTCCGGTGTAAACGCACAGACAGGATATTCCGACAGAATAATAAATAATGGAACCAGGTCCGGCGTAAACGCATAGACAGGATATTCCGACAGAATAATAAATAATAGAACCAGGTGTGACGCCCCCAAAATTAGGTATACATCACCCATCTTGAGTCGTCAGATACATGGTACAGAATTCAAATACAACTTATTAATACCACTGTCGTGTATAATACGACAAAATACAACTGTGAGTTTGAATACAATAATTGTCTACTAGAGATTATACAAACTCAAAAGGAGTCCTCAATACAATTATTGTCACACTATTTCACAGAATAGTGAGGACTACTAATGCTATCCTCTGGACCATTACTCCGTTCCCCGACTCGTCCCTGCTATGTTCTCATTTCCTGAAGAGAACAGTGAAAGAAAGGGTGAGCTCAACTAGCCCAGTAAGAAATATTATGACTAAGATAATGCAGAATAAATTATCGTTAGCCTTCAACAGTATTAAACTGATAAAATATAATAACATAAAGTTTAACAGCAGCGGATCAAGCAATCCATTAAAATAGTCAAGTAGAGAATAGAATCTACTATCTTCTATGATTTAAAAAGTTTTTAATCACTTTTATCGCTGAGACTCAGCTTAATAAATAATCCACATCATCCCTGCACTACGGCCAAGGATACTCATTAGGGTCACGACCACAAATTCCATGCACTACGGGCCAAGGATATTTGTGTATCCATCAATGGTCATGATCATGCCAACAACTGTCCATCAATGCACTACGGCAAATGAGACTTTTACCACATCATTTGTAACATTACGGTCATGATTACACCGAATAATCCCTGGTCATAATCATACCAAGTCCATCCATGCTCTACAAGCCACAGATGACTTTCAAAAATATAAATAAGAGGATGATGACAATGATATAAGAATTCAATAAAACAAGTTCAAGAATTATTTTATCTAAGAATTATTAACGTCCAAATTATCAACACGATACTGTTTTGTGGTGTAAAATTCAAGAATGATCAGAAGAATATTTCCATGAAAGGATACTGGATGAAGCGCAAATATCAAGGATATTCCACTAATTTCATGGAGTATATAAGTCAAAGTTTTATCCAACTGAGTATAATAAAGAATGGAATAACAAAAGAAATCACCATGCATGCGATAGACCGCACAGACAGGTTATTCCAACAGAATAATAATAATGGAACCAGGTCAGGTGAAATTCACACCGACAAGATGTTCCAACAGAATAATAAATGCGGAATAATAAATGATGGAACCAGGTCCGGCGTATAGCACAGACAGGATATTCCGACAGAATAATAAAGACGGAATAATAATAAAGACGGAACCAGGTCCGGTGTAAAACACACAGACAGGATGTTCCAACGGAATAATAATAAAGACGGAACCAGGTCCGGTGTAAAACACACAGACAGGATGTTCCAACAGAATGATAGAAGAATGTCACCAAGTATAGGGTAGACCGCGTATACAGGTTATTCCAACAGAATAATAAGAAATTGAATAACAACAGTTCTCTTCATGAATAAGAAATAATAACACCCCTTACCGTAACAGAAACTGGATATAGAAGTAGTGAAGTAGCAGAATACTCTTCTTCTTTCTCTCTATAATTTTCTCTCTATAGCTTCTCTCTATAATTTCTCTCTCTAGAGTTTCAATGAATTCGTAAGAAAATAATGAAGGAATGAGCTTCAATTTATAGGAAAATGGAATGCATAGTAACTAATCTATGAACGGTCCAGATTGATTTACTTTAATCTTACGGTCCATATTTAAAGAAAAATCTTTTAAATAAAATATAATATATTCTATTTATATAAAAAGATTTTTACTATGCAAACACTATGCAAAACACTATGCGACACTATGCATAATAAAATATAATATATTCTATTTATAAAATAACTTTAATAAAGTATTCTGTTTTATATAAAAAGATGTTTCTGTTTTATTACGTTAATAATACGAATAAAACAAAACGTCATCATCGCTATAATAATTCATATTATTAATCGACAATAATTGAATCAAACTGAGCGACTTCTCACATAAATATCAATAATCAATACCGTGTGCTACTATGCAACAACGCGTATTACTGTATTTTTACTACCCAGTAGTTCAACAGTATCAACGGTAAAACTTTCGCCGTTATTTTCAATAAAATATTTTTGTCGTTTTCTCAATCCGACAATAATTCCGTCGTGGGGTCCACCAATAATTGTACCGTCGTACGAATATTTTTCCGACACAAAGAATATTCCCTGACCAATCGAATATAATATAACAACTTGCATATTTTGTAAAATTTATAAATACTATCCACAACTATAATATTATCTCAAATTCACACCATAATATAAAAAAATTATTTCGAGAAAATTAATTCTTTATTCATAAAATCTGGGGTTTTACACCAGGTCTGGCGTAAACGCACAGACAGGATATTCCGACAGAATAATAAAGAACGAAATATTAGAAGAGTGTCACCATGTATAGGGTAGCCCGCGTATACAAGTTATTCCAACAGAATAATAAATAATGGAATAACAGAAGTTCTCTTCATGAGTACAACAAATAACATCTCTTACCGTAAAAGAAACTGAATATAAGAGTAGAGAAGTAGCAGAATACTTTTCTATAGGTTCTCTTGTAATTCTCTTTCTAGAGTTTCAGTGAATTTGTAAGAAATAATGAAGGAATGAGCTTCTATTTATAGGAAAGTGGAATGAATAGTAACTAATTCATGAACGGTCCAGATTGATTTCCTATTAAACAGACGGTCCATATTGGTTTACTATTAAAACTTAAAATAATGGTCCATACTGATTTACTATTAAAACTTTAAACCAGCGATCCATATTGATTTACTATTATATCTTCAACCAACGGTCTGAAAAATTAGCACATCTCCTCATGAAATAATATTGTACCCAAATACTCCGAATGCACAATACTAAAGTGAATAGTAATCGAGTGATTAGTAACTCGTGAATAGTAACTCATGAATAGTAACCTGTAAATAGTAACTCATAAATAGTACTCCGACACGAAAAAGTGTCCCTAATACCCGATTGAACAATATATCATATTATACAGATGATACTGTAATAATAATTGAATCAATAATATGAGAGATATGATGCAGTAATTACTGTAGCAATAATTGAGTATAACTGAGTGACTTTTCACGTAAGCATCAATAATCAATATCGTGTGCTACTGTGCAACCACGCGTATTACTGTACTTTTAACACCGGGTGTTTCAACAGTTAACGATAAAACTTCCGCCGTTATTTTCATAAAGTATTTTTGTCATTTTCTCTATCCGACAATAATTTTGTTGTGGGGTCCACCAATGATTATACCGTCGTACGGATATTTCCCGACAATAAGAATATTCCCCGACCAATCGAATATTATACAACCACTTGCTTACTTTGTAAAATTTATAAATATTACTCACAACTATAATATTACATCAAATCAACACCATAATATAAAAAAAATTATTTCAAAAAAATTAATTATTTATTCATAAAATCCGGGGTCTCACAAAACTATAATTTAGTTAGAAATTTTTATCCATATAAAATTGTGCTCATTAGTTGTTGAAGAGATTAAATTTTACTTGGTTTGTTATTATTTATCCATAATTTAAAAAAGGATAGAATATAATTAAGATAATTGGTTTGTTATTATTTATCCATAATTTAAAAAAGGATAGGATATAATTAAGATAATTGGTTTGTTATTATTTTTCTATAATTTAAAAAATGATAGGATATAATTAAGATAATTGGGACATAATTAAAACTATTTAAGATGAACAAGTGTTGAATTTGTAGAAGGATATTTGTCAATATACGGTGCCATGTACTGTGATTTAATATATACTAGATACAAACCCCCGCGTTGCGGCGGGATTATTCAAATTTTTAATAATAAATATGTGCGTAAAATTAATAAATTAAAATATAATAAAAAAATAGTATATTATTGTGCGATGATCAAATAGTATAATCGGATTAGAGATAAGTCAAAAAAGACCATAACACATTTAAAATGAATAAGTCTAAAAGAGTAAATTTGTACTAAATAAAGGCAACAATTAAAAAGTGAATTTGTACACGAGACTCAGGAATGTGGATTAGAACCAAAACTTTACAGACCATACCAATAAAATACCTCATGTCATCATCATTTACATGCATACTTACATGTTTGTGTTTATTTATAATATTAACAAAACTAAAATACAGACTTAAAATGAAGATACTAAATAATCAAATTAAGAAATAAACTCAGTTCCTTACTGTTGATATAAGAAACATGAATAGCTATAATCTAAACACAAACTTTCCAATCGAAAACTCACCAAAATTTTCTATTAAACACGATTGACAACACAAATATCAGATCAATCAAATCAATTGCAAACATTATTTCGCATATCAAAAACTAAATGCAAATGCAATAATCTCAAATTTTAGCACATAATATCTAAATATTTAGAAAATATGCAAACCAATGAAATAATTCCATTCGCTTCTGGGTTGTGTTTCACACTCATGCATATAGCTGTAACCTGTAAGTAATAATGTGTGTATATAATGGCTCTTCTATCGTTCGAAACGTGAATGACATAAGTAGAAGAAATACAGAGAGACAAAACGAAAAAGAAAAGAAAAATTGACCGTGAAAGAAGAAGAAGAAGCCATGGTTGCTATTCACTTATGATAATAAATAATTAGCCTGATCAATATACGTATATATATGTATGTATATGCATGGAGAATTAGGTAAGGTGATCATTAACATTATTTAAAATTCTAATTCAGTTAGGAAGTTTTATCCATATAAAATTGTGCTCATTAGTTGTTGAAGAGATTAAATTCTACTTGGTTTATTTTTATTTATCCATAATTTAAAAAATGATAGGATATAATTAAGATAATTGGTTTGTTATTATTTATCCATAATTTAAAAAAGATATGATATAATTAAGATAATTGGTTTGTTATTATTTTTTCCTAATTTAAAAAAGATAGGATATAATTAAGATATTTGGGACATAATTAAAACTGTTTAAGATGGACAAGTGTTAAATTTGTAGAAGGACATTTGTCAATATATGGTGACATGTACTGTGATTTAGTATATATAATAGATGGTTTTGGTTTCAAAACCAATGCAAACCTATTTTATGGGATCCGGTTAGAAGGAAGTTCATTTTTGAGTAAGTTGGTCAATTGACCAATAGAATGCTGACACACATAGAGTCTCGTCTGCCTGTCAGCACTCTATTGACCAATTGTCAAACTTACTCAAAAATAAAATTCATGCTAACTACTTTCTATTTTATGTAATCTAAAACCAACCCAAAGTTATTTTTTATGAGCTCTACTCACTAGTCACTAGCCACTAGCCACTGCAATGAAAAATCTCTATATATATATATAAGGCAAAATTTAGATTTTTTGTATGAGATTAGAATTTAAATACTTTTAAAACACTCTCCTTAATTTTACTTTCCTTAAATTTATTTATTTTAAATAAGCAAGCATACATGCATACCTAATAAGGAAAATTTTAAAGTTTTGTATGAAATTAAAATTTAACAACTACTAAAACGTTTTCTTTAAATTTATTTATTTATTTTAAATAGGCCTATAATTTGACTACAATTAAAACACTTTTTAATGTGCGAGAAAGAGAAAATAAAGGAGGAAAATACATAATATATATTGAAATATCTCTAATAGTGAGTGTTTTGTTTTTATTTATTTAAATAATTAAATTTCTAATGAATACATTTGTCCATTTAATACATAGTTTCTTTAACTATATATTTTTTCAATATTAAAAAAGATTATGCCTAAACTAAAAAACAATACCCTACCAGTGAAAAATATACAATTAGAAACGATGACAATGATTTTATAATAATAAATTTTTGTAAATTTAAGTTCAATAAAAATTCATATACTCTCGTATACCATTTTATCATTAAATTGCCAAGTGATAAATCAACATAGACATAACATTATAATTTATACACATGGCTTACCATATACATCATTTTATATCTCTTTTTTTTAACCATTCTTCATTTACCATAATATTATTTATTTTGAAAATTAAGTCATTATACTAACTTATTATTCTACAACATTTTTATTTTTAAATAATTACATACTAAAAATATAAGGAAAATAGTATGAGAAAATAATAATTAATATATCAATTATTAAACTTTATTTGCCAATTTTATTTCAGATGGGAGATCTTAAAGTTAATTAATGTTAAAATAAATGAATCACTTATTAGTTACTAAAATTTAGTTATCTTTTAAAACTGTTTTAAAAATCTTGATGATAATTTATTATTCTACAATAATTTTATTTCATATTGAATTCCTTAAGTTTGTATGTTTTACTCATTTTTTGAACTCTAAAAAATTATACATAAATTAGAAGATTGAAAATAGTAACTAAATATTAAATTTAAAAATTGGATATCAAATTAAAAATAACAACAAAAATAATACATTACTAGTACTCAATTGTGAGTTTTTGATAAAAATTTGTTTGAGTAATGTATATATTGTAACCATTTTAATACTAATAGTAAGTTAATTTTAAATTAAAAAAAAATTATAATCATTATGTATATAATAAATAAAAAAAATAATCTTATTAAAAACCACTACCTAGCATTACCAAGTCCTTCCCATTTTATTCGAATGTTACTATTTTTAATCTTAGGATGTCCCAAATTAAGTGAATTCATTCTTTAAGAAAATGCAACCAAAAGTAATACAATCATCTTTTTTTTTTCTTTTCAAATTAAAATCAAAATATAAATAAATAAAATTATAAAATATTCATGACCAATTTTTTCAACAAATTTTTTTTATTAAAATTATTTGTCTTAACACACACACACACACAAAAATAAAAAATTAGGGAAACGCTTTTATTATGAAGAAGCAACTCTTCGATTTCTTAATCCAAATTCGATAATATAAATGACATGTACGAACAAAAATAATTAGACAATATTTTAACATATTTAACGTAATTAAACTTATAGTAACTTGATTAATTTATTTTAATTGTTAAATTTATAGTAACTTGATTAAATTAAAAAGATATTATCCATTTATCGTCTTTGACGGATCTTACGGCTTGTTATAGATAGACATTGATAGGAAGGAAAGAAAATATATGTACATTATTTTCTCCTTTATTTTATGTGTAAAGAAAAGTTATACTCCAACACATAATTAATTACCTTAATGAATATCAAAAAAATTAAAATTAAAATATGTCAATTTTTATTATGAGTAGAAAAATCAATGAATTACTTGTGTGCTTATTAAATTATACTATCATGCCTGCCGATCAAAGTCAAACGTATTTCCCTCCTAATTTAAAGAATTACTCCTTGAATATAAAGGCCTCTCCCCTTAGCACAAGTAATAAATAACTATATGTATTTTTAATTTTTTTTATATGAAAGTGAGACATAAAAAGAGAATTATATAGAAATATCAGTTTCCTAAATAATATTATTTTCCTTCTAAATGTTCAATTTTGACTTTTTAAAGTTAAATTAATTATTTTAAAAAATATTTTTACACTATTTTTGTAAAATATACCGATGAAGAAACTATAATAAAAATATATATATACACACAATTTACTATTAACTCCTGACTTTTATAATTTTAAAAATATATTTATATACTTAATTATTAAATTTAAAAATAATTAATTTGACTAAAAAAAGAGTAAAATTAGACATATAATTTTGGACGGGAAAGTAAGAATTAGCCCCAATATATATGAAGAAGATAAGTGTTTTTTTTTGAAGTTCTCTTAATTATCCTCGTGACCCATTTTCTAAAATCTCTTTAAACCCATTCCAATTTCCAACAGTGAAAATCGTGAAATTAACTCGACAGTTTTGGTAAAAAAACAGATACTCCAATAAACCGACAATGAATGAGGTTAACAAAAGCGGTGGCACGTGGGCCTCACACTCTTAACGTGCACCCTCTCACTCTGGTTATCTATCCTGTCCGTATTCTCCCGCTGTCACCAGTAACATGACATTCAAATAAAATCCGAATCTCGCTTCATCCCCTCTGTATCTTTCTCTCTCACTCTTCTATCCATCACAACCCCATAATTCTATCGCAGGGAAAAATGAGAGAGATCTTACACATTCAAGGAGGCCAATGCGGTAACCAAATCGGTTCCAAGTTTTGGGAAGTTATCTGCGATGAGCACGGCGTTGATCCGACCGGCCGCCACGTTACAGACGGAGCCTCCGATCTTCAGCTCGAGAGGATCAATGTTTATTACAACGAGGCTTCTGGCGGACGCTATGTTCCGAGGGCTGTTCTCATGGATCTGGAGCCCGGTACCATGGATAGTATCAGATCTGGTCCTTATGGTCAAATCTTCCGGCCCGATAACTTCGTCTTCGGGCAGTCCGGTGCTGGTAACAACTGGGCTAAAGGTCATTACACCGAAGGCGCTGAATTGATCGATGCTGTTCTCGATGTTGTTCGCAAGGAAGCTGAAAACTGTGATTGCTTGCAAGGTAATGTATTTTGACAAGGATTTTGAACAAGTTAAATTGTGCTTGAGTGTGACAAATAATATTTTATTTTTGTGTGATTTGGTTTCTGCTTCAATGAATAACACACGGAATTAGCTACTTCTACTCTGATAATTATTTTAAATAATTCAATGCCATCACTTATAAGACTATCAAATCAATTCTCTTTGTTATTACATGTAGATCTAGTTTATATCCTCAACTCAGCACAACTATTTAATAGCAAATGCAACCTGATAGTGTTTGGGCTGCCTTATATACTAGATCCGTAAGGTTCATCTGAAGTTTGATTTGAAACTTGAGAATAGTCTTAATGAGGGTTTCAGTTTTATTGTTTTCTATTTAGCTTTTATCAAATGTCACTTTCTTTGGAAGCAAAACTTAAGTGCGGAAGGATGTCAATTTGAGATACGTTTTTTGTGCTTGCCTGCTTGGTGTTTATTAAATATACAGATTTATTCTAAAATGAAATCTGATTTACTTGCCTACTTGGAATCCCTCCATTTTAGTTGGATTTTGATACATGAATCCCATACTAAATCGAAATCTCCAAAACAGACTAACCGTTTTGGATAATTCAGGACGCAAAGTAGAACATTTTGTTAATAGTGCTATAGTTATTCAGACCTTCTCTGATCTGTTTGCTTTTTCCATGCTGAAATCCTTAAAAAAAATTATTAGTAGAAACAAAACAACTAGATCTTATTTATAATCTTTCTTTTTTTAGAATTTTTATGACCATATGTTATATGCCAACTGAAATATAGTTATTTGATATGAGATTTAAGTAAGCTGATCAGCCTATGAATTTCTGGTTTGTTTAGTAATATGGAAGAATTTGTGGCCTGATAGCTAGACATTTAATTTACATTTTATAAGAATGAATGAATGACCCTCATTAGGCTTTAACGGTAGGCACTCTTTGTTATGAAGATTTTTAGGCAATGAATCATATCTTTATTTGGATGTTTAAATAATTATTTAAATGTTGACACCATAGCATTAAAGTTACAGTACTGCTTGTCTTAGATTTTGAAATCTATGATTGTCAATATATCTGATTTTGTTTGACAAGTCCTAATGTGGTTCTTAATTATTGACATTAGAGTGTTTTCTAGTTTATAATTATGGGCCAACTATAAACCTTCAGCTGGTTGAGCTGTAATAATTTACAGTATTTAAATTATTCGATTGCTTGCTATGCTGATGACACCAGCATCATCAATGCGACAAAGGAAGTTAGAAAGCCTAAGCTTCTGTTTAGTTCAACTTATACTATTAGGTGGATTGTACTCTCATAAATTTTGTATGATATCTAGCATTAGTGATGTTTAGCTGTACCCATGCATGTTGATCTAAATTTGACTACATATCTAAACATTTCAGTTTATAATATGCTAGAAAAATATCTAAGCATATTTTAATCCGAGATAAGTTTGAAAATTCGTAATTGTAATTTATGTATCTAAAATTCTAAATACTGTTTTTAGCTCCTGAGAATCAACGATGATTGTGAGACATGCTTTTGATTTGTGGTTAGTAAAATTATATACCTATTTTTATGTGGCTGATCTGTATTCTGCTGCCCTCATTTATGGGCCAGGTTTCCAGGTGTGCCATTCTCTTGGTGGAGGCACAGGATCTGGCATGGGAACTCTCTTGATTTCAAAAATTAGGGAGGAGTATCCGGACAGAATGATGCTCACGTTCTCTGTTTTCCCTTCACCAAAGGTCTCTGACACGGTTGTGGAACCTTATAATGCCACACTCTCAGTGCATCAGCTTGTGGAGAATGCTGATGAATGCATGGTGCTTGACAATGAAGCATTGTATGACATTTGTTTCAGGACCTTGAAGCTCAGCACTCCAAGTTGTGAGTAACTATTACTATTATGAATAGGATATATTGTATTATTGTCCTCATTTGAATCTATTGTTTGTAGTTGGTGACCTAAACCACTTGATCTCTGCAACTATGAGTGGGGTAACATGCTGCTTGAGATTTCCTGGCCAGCTAAACTCAGATCTGCGGAAGCTTGCTGTGAACCTGATTCCATTCCCACGTTTACATTTCTTCATGGTGGGATTTGCACCCCTAACGTCACGTGGATCGCAGCAATACATTTCGCTTACTGTCCCTGAGCTGACTCAACAAATGTGGGATTCCAAGAACATGATGTGTGCAGCTGATCCACGTCATGGACGCTACCTGACAGCTTCAGCCATGTTTAGGGGGAAAATGAGTACAAAAGAAGTGGATGAACAGATGATTAATGTGCAAAATAAGAACTCATCATACTTCGTAGAGTGGATCCCTAATAATGTTAAGTCGAGTGTGTGCGATGTTCCACCCACAGGCCTGAAGATGGCGTCCACATTTGTGGGGAACTCCACTTCAATTCAAGAGATGTTCAGGAGAGTGAGTGAGCAGTTCACAGCCATGTTCAGGCGCAAGGCCTTTTTGCACTGGTACACGGGGGAAGGAATGGATGAAATGGAGTTCACGGAGGCCGAGAGCAATATGAATGATTTGGTGGCAGAGTACCAACAGTACCAGGATGCAACTGCTGAGGATGAGGAAGATGACTATGACGAGCCCACGGAAGAAGAGCAATAAGGGGAAGTTAGAGTCTGATTCTGCAGCTTCCTTGTTATTCTCTTTCCTTATCCCTTGGTTTCCTTGTTATTTTATTTGCCGGAGAAGTTAGAACCCACCACCTCTGCAAAATACTAGAACAACCAATGCGGATAATGAAAGGGGGATGAAGACAACCTTATATGGAAGGTAGAATCGGAATAGCAATTTAAATCATCTATTTGTTTTTTGATTAAAATGGAAATACTAAAAATTTTAACTCACTTCCAAAACTGCATAACGTAATCACTAGTTTTCATCCGAAATTAATTAGCCCATAGCCTGAATATAAACTGAGGTTTCTCCTTGCAGGTTCTTTACATGACTTGATAAGGATTAAGGATACTCTACAATATTAATTCAGGTTTTAATTACAAGTAAATTTATGTCCAAAGAAATTAAATTAGATATATTTTCCTCTTCCTCTTTTAATATCTTAATGGTATACTCTCTTTCTCTTTCTTATAATTCTTATATTTTATCTATCCTCTAATAATATTTCTCTTTCATCTTATCATCTACAATTTAGATTTTATTTATCTATGCAATGATGTTTTTGGTAATACATAGTAATTTTAGTGTAGTTTTTATACAAGTTTTAACTTCCTTAATAGTTGTTCAAAACTCCAAAACGTCAAATAATTAGAAATGAGAGGGAGTACTATGTTAAACAATTTTTACATGACAAACAATTACTGTGTTATTTTAATTACTATGTTAAATAATTAATTATAATATGGCACTAAGTTCTTGCTAAACATAACTTTTATGAAAAGTGGGAGGAAAAATAAAAATTCACTTAAAGTTAATCTGGACAAAATAAGTGAGTGGGCAAATAAATACATAAATTGCACAAATAAAACAAATTTATTTATTTATTTCTATGTAATTTATGGACAAAACTGACCTTTATAAAGCTTACAAAATTTATAAGTTTCAAAATAATATTTAAGTTTATGATTGATAATAGTATATATTTTGAGTAAAAAAGTTTATGTTTAATAATAGTATATATTTTGAGTAAAAGAGTTTTTTTTATGTGAATAAAAATTTATTTTGAAAATACATTTACATTTACTATTAAAAAGTTTATCATTTATTTTTCTTAAAATAAAACTTCATCATAATTGCCTCTAGACTCTAGTATGTATATGTGATAGGTTTAAATAATTTTTTTTATTATTTATAGGCGTTTTTATATGTATAAACAAATTTAAATTATAGTTTAAAATATGTTATTATTGGTAAGAGTATAATAGTCCAAAAGATATTTTTTAATCCAATCCTTTAATTAATTCTGAAAAAAAACAAACATAATATGTGATTATTTTAAATTATCTCATAAAAAAATAAAAATGTGAGTAGAACTATTTAATCCTAAGATTAATAGTCTTAATATTATAATCTCATTAATTATAATTCCGAAATTATAATTCTTGGCCTAAATAAACTACCTTCACGAATTTTGTTATTTGCCTAGTAGCAAACATGGGATTTCAGCAATTCAATTTAGGGAAACATATAGTCTGTAAAATTAAAAATTAAGTAAATAGAAAAAAACAAGATGCAGATTAAACAAGTAGTCTAAAGCAAAAAAAAAAATAAGGAGACCAAACAAGCATTGCTCGCATAAGATGCAAGAAGCGAGCTTCTCATAATCCGGTAAAATCCTCGTCAATTTGTCATTTGTATTAAATTTGAAATTATAATACTCCATTCTGTTCCGATCACTATTGATTTTGTAAAAGTTAATATAAAATATTTTTAACTTTTAAATTGACATAATAATTTAAGTTTTAAAAATAATAAATCTTATCACTAGTAGTACTTTTTAAATAGTGAGTGATATTTATAATTGTATTGATATAAACTAAATGAATTTATGTTAATTTTGAATTTAAAAATATTTAAAATTAATTTTTAAAAAGTCAATAATAATAATAATAATAATAATCCTATAAACCGGAACAAGGAAAGTATAAAAATCGAAAAGGTGGAGAGAGAGAAATAGAGACGGAGCATACTACAATGGTATTTTGTGAGAGTTTGGCGTGTGAAGTAGAGAGTTTTCATCAAATCTGCCCTTTGAATTTTTTTTATTATTAATTTGCTCCCTTGAATTTACTAATTTATAAATTCTGCCCCTTAAAAATTTAACTAAAAAAGAAATGCTACCCTTGCTATCCATCCGCCACTGACCACTGTATACACCTCCTTGGGTTTTCAGTTTTGAGTTTTTCAAAATATAGAAATCTATATAGTTTTAAAAAATAAAAAAAATCTTTATTGCTCATTCTGTTCTAAAACAAAATCATAGAACATAGAGAATCAAATTAATTTACCGCAATAATAGAAAAATATTCTTGATTTTGAGTAACAGAAGAAAATGAATAGATAGTGATCACAGATTTTGTACTAACTGAGATATGGAAGCTGATTTTACACCGAAATACACTCAACTTTCAATGCGGGTCAAAATTGTATTATATTGTAAAAGTTTAATTGAATTTCTTAAAATATATTAAGAGGGTAATTTTACCCCCTTATATCATTATATTATATGCTGCCGTGCTGCTAAAAAAGAAAAAAAAAGATGGCATTAAATGATTTTCTTCTTCTTGTTATCCATGGTAATCATTCTTCTCTTTCTTGCTTGGGCAGCCATGATTTTTCTCATTCCAAAAGTCTCCTCCGCGGCACAAACAACGTTTAGATCAGGGATGCCACGTGGGTTCACCATGCCCAATCCACTTCCACTGCTGGAGGATAAAATTCCACCATTTGGGTAGTATTCAACTTTGAATGAAGATGAAGAACATGACGGTTGTTGATGAGGAAAAACAGAAGTAGGATATTGCTGCTGTTGGTCCATTCTCAATCCTCTGTTAATTTCCATTTGAGGATTTTTCTTTCTAAGGTAACAATTTATCTGTATAAAAAGAATTATATCATATTGGATTATTGACCCCACCTCGTAGACTCCATTAGAAAGAAGAAATTTTATGGAGGAGACTGGAGAGAGATAAATACCTCTTCTTTCTTTGCTTTCAAGGCCAAATTGAAAGTCATTAACTTCTTGTAATATCCCCTTACAACATCTACCTCCTGTTTGATTATTTATATACAACAAGATAATATTATTAATCCGTATGTATGTTACTAATATGAATTAAGAAATTCAAAATCCGAATTTTGATAATATAATACAGTATAGAGAGTTTTATTTTATTTTTTGGGGGAGGGGGGTGTTACCTTTGTCAGCAATTCGTTGCGTTGGGTTAATCCGTCTATAATCTCTAACCAATCCTTTCTTGTATGCAAGATGGGTCTTTTTGGGTACTACAGATTTTTTCCAGAGTAATAAAGACTTAAATCAAAGTATTTTCATCTATAGCTATACGTGTCCATTCATAAAATATAGACATTAAAACAGGGTAGCCTAAAATCAAGGCACCAAAAACTCAATTGTCAAAATAAAACCCCGATAAATAAAAAAAAAAACAGAGTACACAAAATAACCTCGTAAACTCAAAGAAGTAGAAACAGATACCCTTTTTTTAGAACTTGTCTTGGGTAATTGGTGCTTCGACTTTTCATCACATTCACTTGTAGAAAAACAAAGCGGAGTGGAAGGACTGGTCGCCTGCGTCTTGACTTGGAGTCTTTTATCAATTTCTCTCTCCTCCTGACGCGGTGGACTTGGGGCTGAAGAATCCTTGGCAGATCTCCTTCCTCTAGCACCCCAAACCAACGAAAATTGATTTCGAGACTCGGATTCAATGATTATCTCTTGGAGATCGAGTAAAATATCGCCGACCTCATATTCTATTTTAGTCTCAAAACCAAATCCATCCCTCTCACCAGTACCATTAATCCTCTCTTTCATTGTTTCTCTCTCTCTCTCTCAAAATCATCCACTGAAGAGAGTTGCAAAAACTATGGCGATAAGAGAGAGAGGGGGAGAAGAAGAGGAGGAGGAGGGAGGGAGGGTGGGAGGGAGGAGTATTGTATCCTTACTTATAAGGGAGAATTAAAGGTAGAGAGAGGAGTATTGCCCCCCCCCCCCTAATAAGGGAGAATTCAGGAGGGGGAGAGTGGCTGATGCCACGTGGCAAACAAATATAGAAGGAAGGAAGGAAGGTTGGGTTGTCACTAGGGTTTATGGCGTTTGATATGGTAAGGAGTTTGTGAAGGGGGCGTGAGTTCACAACGGGCCAAGATCGAGTTTCAGTAGTACATTATTAATTCAATAAGTATATGCGACATGAAAATTGAATCGAAAGAATAAAATAAAATAAATTTATTCTCATGAACAAATAAATTATATTATTTATTTATTTGTAGATATAAATTTATTTTATTTTTTCGGTCCAATTTTTCTGTCAGCATAGAAGTACTCTTATTAAGCATTTTCCATTAACAATTTTCTCTTCGTATTTGTGAGAAGTAGTTAACATAAAATTAATTTTAATCAATTGATCAAAATTACTATGAAGTTAATTTTATGGTAATCGGATCCATATTTGTGTAAGCTTCAATTAGGTTATGTTTCAGTTTATGGAAAAAAAATTCTAAAACACAATAGAAATGATGTAAAATTTAAAAACAGTTAGAATTATGATTGAATTACGTAGTTGATTAGTATTAATACTTAAGAATCTATATACTACTACTACTACTACTACTTTGTTTAGATAAGGCAACCAACTTAAAAAACACTAGTTAGATTCACAGGTTGATGATACCAAGTTTACATCTAATTGTCACACAAGCAAAAAGGGATATGTGGAACAATTCAATTGCATTACACTTCAAAATTGTTCAGCTAATTAAGTTGTAGGAGGACGACAAAGGAAATTATGAAACAATTCAAGCTAATTCAATACGGCATTCCACCATTTCTATACAAAATCAGACAGCAAATAAAAGCTAGTTGGGACTTCAGAGTTTTAAGAGACGGAAGAACATCAGGATTAAGTCTTTCAATCCATTACAACAATAATAAAAGAACTACGCTCCTCTCTGTTTCTTTACACTTCTAACAGCCATCACAAAGTCATCATCTGATCCGTTATCAGATAGATCATCATCAATCTTTCGCTTCTTAGACCGTTTTGTAGAATCTTTAGACTCTGGTGGTGCCTTCTTCTTTGATGTTGGGGAGGATATAATTTTTCTTACAACCGTAATTGATTCAGCACTTTTCTTTACACTGACGACAGCTTTCATAGGTGAACCTAGTTTTTGCTGCTGATTCCTTTTCAGTTTCTTCTCATAAACTTTTTTTGCCTCATCTTTGGGTAGCAAACCAGACTCCATCATCCTGCCATAAATTCAAAAAGAATAGGAATTCTAATTCAAAATCTGATATAGAGACGATCATATGCTCCCAGCTAGGAATGTATACATGTACACAATTGTGACATAAGAACTTTAATGACATAATGGTACGCTTTTTCTCTATCTCCATCTCGGAATTCAACATGGTTGAGGCAGCTCAATTGGGTAAAACAACTAAAGGCTCTAGAGTCCAACATTTGGGATCATTAAAAACAAAAACAAAAAATGGAGAACAAATTGGTCCTTTCTTGATGCCTAAACCACAGCATGGTCAGCTTTAAACCGCAAGTTCTCGGATCAATTGATGCTCACTAAAGCCTAAATAGACTAAAACACAAGGAAATGAAAGAAGGAAGAGGGGGAAGAGGGGGGGGAGGGGGGGACGATGGCCCTCCCATACTTGAATAGTTGAATGTACAAAAAGGTCATTAGAATACAAAGTGAACTGCATTAGGTAAAAATATGTTTACAAGGCTATCCTAAAGCATGCACCAGCACCCCTCCTAACGAGTGTCTCTCAGTTTCATACAAAGGCAGCACCAGGATAGGTAATCCATATGTTTGAGGAACTGAAGTCATTACTGCCATAAGATCTACTACCAAGCAAACAAAATAATGATAGTTATGGCAATTGAAGTCTATCAAAATTCAAATTAATTTTGGCCAAAAAATTCAAGACTTAAACGAATACAAAGCACACAAGTTATGTCAGTATCACTAATCAAATTAAAATGCCAAGGATATTCACGTCCACTGTGATGAGACAAATGAGATATGTACGTATACTTTATTCATTATTACTACCTCCGTCCCACAATAAGTTATTTTTTAGGCTTAATATTTTTTCCCAAAATAAGTGACGTGTTAGAACTCCAAAACAATTTTTACAATATTTTCTCATATATGCCCTTATGCATCCAATGGTATTTATTGCGTCTTGCAATCACTACAATTAAATGACACTAATTAACTCTTCAACTTCAAAGAAAATATATTAAAGCTATTTTTGCCATTTTAACTTGTGTATTGGTATGTGTGATTTAAGCTAAAAAATCACTTATTATGGGGACGGAGGTAGTATTATTTTTATCTTGAATGTTTCCTTCATCATTTTAGGGATTTATTTTCGACTTTTCTCCCTCCCTCCCTCCCTCCCTCCCTCCCTCCCTACCTATGTCCACTATGATGTGACAAATGAGGCATGTAAATACGAGTCATTATTATAGTTCATAGTTGTCATGGCGTCGCCTAGGTGACGACTAGGCGTTCTGACGTTGGAGAAGGGCAAGACAACGCCTTGGACACCGAGCCGCCAAGGCTCACGCATTGGTAGCGGACCCAATTAAGTGACTAAGTCATTTTTTACCATGACTTGTCAGAACCCATGGACTTTTTTAATTACCCAAGTAACTCAACCTATGACCCTACTCCTTTGAATGAGAGTAATGCTCGTGAAGGAGATGGAAATAATTTCGTAATTGATGACTTTACTTGAGCTATGATTAAAAACAGAGTAGAGAATGAAGACTTTTTCAGTGTTAGTTATTATGTTTTGAGTTTTAGTGTATATAAAATTTCATTGTGTAATATATACTTTTGAAATAAAATAAATAATGTATAAATTACCCATTGTTAACGACTTTTCGCCATAGTGGGCGCTTTATCGCCTAGGAAGACGTCGATTAACTACAGTCGCGTTCCGCCTTGGCACCATGGCAACTATGTTATAGTTAATATCCCTCTTTCATTATCATAGTTGTTAAGGCGTTGTCTAGACGGCCAGTCGAAAGGAAAAGGGCAAGGCGAGCGTGCGACTTGGTCAATGGTAGAAAGGCGAGCGCCTCGCAAAAACAGTCGTCCTTGGACATCACAGTGACGATTTAGACGACTATCCGGTTGGTCGAGTGACTTGGTCTCCATGGGTATGGATCGACCCAAATTTGAACTAAGTTAAAAAAACATCGCAGTTTGAATACCAAACCTAGCCATGGTCGAGTGGCTTCGCAGACAACTCATCAGGGATCGACCATCGAAGTCGAGAGAAGCGAAGTACGAAGAAGAAATCAAAGTGCGAAGAGGCTGTTTATTGCTGGATGTTATGTATACACTGATATGAAGTATGTCTTTTTCTTTTTCTTTATACCAAGTCACATTACTGTTGCTTCTTTTTCTTTTCTTTTGTTTAGTCTTGTTTCTTTCTGTTGGGTCTATATATATATATATATAAATTTATATATATATGTATATAAATTTATATATATATGTATATAAATTTACGCTGCTTGGCTGGTGCTTTCTTTTTCTTTCTCATTGTATTTATTTTATGTGTATATAAATATCAAATGATGGATCTAATAGATGGAATATATATATGTATACTATTATTTTATTAGTTGCATGTGAGGGGGACAGACAAGAAAACGGGGTTGCATATATTTGTTGGTCACTTAGTTCATAACAGTTGTCCCACTATAGTGATGATGAACAGTTGTCCAACTATAGGGATTATTGGAAAGATAAGAATAATGTATATTTATTCATCTACATGGACAATAGAATATTATTATAGTGATTATTGTATAATAGAATATTTATAAAATATTATTACTTATATTTAAGATAATCAATAATCATCAGAATAATATATAATATTTATTATTCATAAAAATTAAATAAATTTAAGATAATCAATAATAATTTTAACTTTTAATTTTAAAATTTTTATATGTAATATATTCAAAAGTAAAAATAAAAATAGGTAATATTTTGATGAATGATTTGTTATTGCTAAATGCTAAATATTTACATAATTATGCTTTTATTGTTTAATATATTGTGCAGTAAAATAAATAATATATAAATTACACATTGTAAACGACTTGTAGCCATATGGACGCCATGGCAGTCGCCTAGGCTTCCTGACAGTCGGCTACCGCCATGACTCGTCGTGGCGCCTTAACAACTATGTTCATTATCCTTCATTATATTAGGGACTATTTTCCATTATACTTTTTTTCCTCGACGGACATTGCAGGTTTAGTAGAAATTAATGGCCAAAAGTAGAAATAATTCAACGAGATTTAGGATTAGCTTCCACATCAAAATTGAAGTCTAGCCAACTATTTACTCCTTCACAGCTAAACTATACACCATAGGAACTAAACTAGGAAACTATATTAGAGAAAAAAGGGGGAAGGGAAGAGAGGGGGGCCGACCAGCAAGCATTCATTCCAATATATATTTGGCCTGAGGAACTAAACTAGGATATTTGACAATTCAATATGGGGTAAAGTTAATGAAAGAAAAAATTGAAGGATACCAAAGGAACATAAGCATGCCCTTACAATCATAATAACTCCACAAATTACTTAATCCTTTATGTTATAGGCCCTATAGCTTCTACAAAAAGGCAATGAAAGAACAACAGAAAGAATTGCAATGACTTGTCAGAGGCAAGCTCAAATGGTATCACATGGGCAGCTAAAAGAAGTTCCTGCTAAGATTCACCACAGCAATTCCAGAAAAAATAAAAATATTTTTCTAAAAAAGACAAAAAAGTTGCATTAGATGGCAAGGCAGAATACTTGGTCACTGTAGGTGGCTGATTCAGTAATTGTAGTTGACAGGTAAGGGGGCTGACCACCTTTCCAAAGTTTGGAAGGCTATGAATTGACTACACTATGCTACAGTAAGATCATGCGGGAGTAGGTTGTTCAAGACAGGATTCCATTCCAAAGGTCATGTCCAAGAAGAAAAAAGAGAGAGGCCCTTATAGCATATAAGTTTGCTGAACAAAAACTAGGTCGGTTCGGATTAGTTGATAACGGGGTACAGAAGTTTATATAACAAAACTTAGATGAGCTAAAATACCCCAATAAAAGTTATAAACATACACATCAATAATTAAATACAATTTGTATAAGGACTTAGTGGAGATGATTCTGAATTCTTATGGGTTTAATTAGAACAAAGCACTACATGAGTTAACACTTAACAGTAGAAAAGAAGATGAATGTGACAACACAAAAACAATTTAAGACTCAACTGCATATTATAACTTCATGGCGTAATCAGCGCCATGCGTTTAGCACCTACAATAGTTTAAGCTTTTTAAATAGGAATATAAATGGAACTAATTAACACAAAAACTGAGGCCAAACTAATATAAAGACTAGTAGAGAATAGTTGGGCTTGACTAGTTTATCTCAAGTCACTTCAAGTCAAGATTTGAACTGAAATTTATTCCATAAGAAGTGAAACATCAAAATGTACACTGTTTAGGCTACTGACTTGGTCACATAATTGGCACATGAATTGGTGGGTATTCATTACTTAGCCTAAACTGACATTCCGGCTAGTCAGGCTAATTGTTTTCCTCTAAATTAATCATCACCCTCCTTACCCCTAGTGTGTCATTCACGTTTCTCCCCAACCAAATGCATGACAAATACCCTAAAAACCTTCACCAAAGACTTGGAATTAATGTTTCAAGAACATTTCACAGTGATAACAACACAGTCACTGCTACAATTAAATAATCCAATCCAAGTTTAGGTCATTATGGTGACAAAGGTTTCACTGCACGGCTACACCTAAAGATCCTCATACAAACTAAAAATCAAAAGAATAATAAATCTAAGAAGTACAATGGGGGAATTGGGCTAATCAAAGGGATTCATAATGATGGTACCAAGGATTAGCCTTTCCTTAAGGAATTCAATAATATTAAGAATTAAATTCCAACTTTAAGCTTACTACCAATTATAATAAAAGAGTTTTGAAGGGCAATTTCTCACCAGAAAGATGCCATTTCACTGTTAGGCTCTTGCTGGTACAAAGACTCGTAGAAAATCCTCAGCGGGTCTCTCTGAAAATCCAAAATGTAAAACATCTATTACTCAGAAATCCACAAAAATCTTGAAATTTGAATAAAAATAATCAAATAGAGAGAAATAAGGAAACATACTTCCTCAGGAGGGTCTCGTTTCTGACCAGGCAAATCGTACACCTTCTTTTCCCTTTTCTTACCATTCTGCACAGCTATTTTCGCCCCACTTTTCTTTTCCTCCTCTTTTATCTTCTTCTTTTTCTACATAACACAACCCATTACGAAATTAATCACTGACAAAGTTTAAACTATTTAAGAAAACCCCAATAAAAATTAAGCATCACAAACCTTATCAGTTTTGTTTGAACTCTTTTTAGCCGTTGGATCCTCATATTCTTCTTTCTTGACCTTAGATTGTTCATTCTTCACCTTATTTAAGCTCATCTTACCCATGGGCTCATCAAAATCGTCATTGTTTTCTCCTTTTTTCATCTTAGACTCTTCTTTTTTCACTCTAGCTCCGTTGGAAGTAGTAGCATTATTCGATTTTTTCTTGCGGTTTTGGAAAATAGAACCAAGAGACATTTCGTCTCCATCTTCCTCAACCTCCTCTTTCTTTACAGGCTTAGCATTTTCAGAAGGCATTTTACAAGTGTATGGATTGCCTACACCACAAAAATAGAATGAATTTGGTAATACCGTGAAAAGCTAAGAAGGAGAGAGGGAAGTATAGAAGAGAAAGCGAGGGTTTTGAGAGCGAATCAGAGGACCCTGTTTTCCACCTTCAGATTATAACAATTTCCAGATTTTGGGTAATTCGGATTGATTAGGCCCTAACAACAGCCCAAATCGAAACCTTAGCTAAAAGGTTCGAGTTGGGCCGGATTAGGTTGTACAGTATCCATATTCAACCCAGCTCAATCCTTTTCTATGAAATAAATAAGGAAATTTATTTGTCCGCCTAGTTTAAGTCGCTTTGCATACTCAAGTTGCTTTAGTAGTCCAACTAAAAAGAGTTTTATTATACATTATGAAAATTTTTAATCGAATTATGATTATGACATATATGTATGTGATAGATAGAAATTAGGAAGGATTATACTTTAATTTATTTTATTTTATGGCATACACTTTTACGTTGGTCCTAATTCAGCTTGATCAAATAATTATATATATATACTGTAAGGATTAAGAGCATTCTCTTTAAATAGCATTCCGTCTTAAATATCATTCTTTTATTAAAACGACGTAGTTTTGATAAGACGCGGTGACATTTTTATAAATACGCGGTGACATGGTATTTACAAAAATGTCACCATGTCCCTCCAAAACGACGTAGTTTTAATAAAAGAATGATATTTAAGGCGGAATGCTATTTAAGGAAAATGCTCTTGATCCTGACCGATATATATATATATATATGCCCAACTCTCTCCAGCGAACTGGAGGGAGCGAACAAAGAGTGAATCGGTTATAGTGACAATTTTTTTCGTCACTATAGCATAAAAAATCAGCTTTCTATGCTATACCGACGAAAAAATCGTCGTTATAGTCGGTTTGTTTTTAATTCGCTCATTCCAGTTCACTGGAGAAGCGGACTGATATATATATATATATACAAAACGAATATTAAACATACCTCTTAAATAACATATATCTCTTAAAAAACATAATTTTATTAAAATTACGTCGTTTTGGATATTGTTTTAAAAAATAAAATAATATTAAAAGAGAGTAGTCTCACTTGCTTTCTTTTTATTTATAAAAATACCATTCGCGAACCCACTTATTTTTTTAAAAATTTTTAAAACGACATAGTTTTAATAAAGGTATGATATTTAAGAGAGTACGTTATTTAAAATGTATATTTTTGATCCGTCATATATATATATATATATATTATCATTCTCTCAATTGAAATTGAATAACAAAGTGGTGGATCCATTTGCTATCAATTGTTACAAGTCATATTTGTTATAAGCATAAATTTTCAATTGAAATGATACTGATTTTACCGGTGGACTTTTAAATAAATTTAATTGGTAATATTTTTGCGATCTATTTGATATAATAAATTAATTTTATAATCTTATTCAATCTTATGTATTATTTTGTGTATTGATATACTTTCACAATATATAACATAATTCAATTTCAATATATATAAAAGTAATTCCATGTACACAAAAGTTGCACAAATAATTGTACATAAATATTATAAAATCATGTATTAAATAGCAACAAATAATATAATAATAAATTTTATTAATAATTTAAATAGTAAGACCTACATACTTTTTTCCCTCTTTTTGTGCACACGTCAGTGTATAAATATTTATTAAATAACAATAATTATATACAGAGAGTGTCAATGTATTTTATTTTTTACTTATTAATTTTTAAAACTCATTATTTGAGACCGTTAGTATTATTTTAATTCAAAACATATATCCTTTAATCCTTCAATTTATTTCCTTCAAATGCCTAAAATTTGAATGTGAAAAATAACTTTGGAGAAACGTAGTATTTGAAAATTATATACTTATAACTTTAATTAAGAAATATACTAGTTGACAAAAGTAGTTAAAAGTGGTGTGAAATATATAAAAAAAGTCATTTTTTTAATACTTTATACGTCCATAATCTTTTTCCTCACATGACTTATTTAAAGAACTTGTAAAAATAAAAAAAAGGCTTTCTAAATATATATACTATCAAAAAATAATGACTTGTAACGCAAATATTATCTTAAAAAAATTCTGAAAATGACAAAATTCCCTTTCCAAGACTCGACTACTGTATTTGACAAAAGTAGATACAAAAAGGGGAGATTCTAGTTGTAATTAGGGGCGGATGTAAATAGGGATAGGGATAGGGATAGGGATATATATTAATAAATTTAAGGGAGAAAATTAATTATGAATTGTTTGTTTATCTTATATTAAGTAAATGTTATTTGAAACTTATAATAACATCTGGTTTATATTTTAAAATTAAATTATGAGTTTGTTTGAATATAAAAACAAATTTGATTTGAGACTGACTATTTGAGGAATCGTTCAAATTGAAACTAATCTTATTTGTATTTTATTGTATAACTAGCCGTATTACCCGTGCCTCCGGCACTAGGTACGAAGAGGAGGAAAGATTGTCAACGCTAGAGAATGGAGGAGGCAAAGGGCGAGCTCGGAAGGAGGAAGAACGAAGGAGAATCTGAGAGTGAGAGAGATTAATTTTTTATCCTTTAAAGTTAAAGAAGATATAATGGACGATGAGATTTATCCTAAACTTTAGACGATTCTGATCGTTTATTAGAGTTAGCGGAAAATTCAAAATCATTTGTGTTTTCTTAATTAAATTGTATTTTGATTAATTTAGACATTTATGACATATATTTGAAACGATTGATAATAAAGCTATATTAGAACATTTTCAAGTTATGAGATCACGAGGATAGAATTGTAATTTGCAAAATTAATTCAAATTTTATTTATTTAAGTTCAACAAAAAACATTATTTATTTGAATTTTTTTAACAAGACAATGACGACATAATAATACTAATAATAATAATATCCCCACAAAATGGCGACACATAACGCCATTTTGGGCGCTAAATGCCCAGCCCTCCTACATTTGACCATACGGATTACCATAGAAACCAGCGCGCCATGGGCTCATATGACATTTCCCGCCACTTTCAAAAATCACATTCAGATAACACAAATTTTATGTTTCTTTTCCCCTCTTTCATATAAACAAACTGAACAACCCAGAAATACTATCAATTCCATTTGATCTTCTCTCTCATCTCATCATGGGTTCTCTCTGTGCTTTAGAAGACGAGCATTTACACTACCCGTTCGCCCACCGGGACGACTCTGTGGCTGATAATTATCACGGTGTTCATGTCCCCGATCCTTATCGATGGTAGTTCATTTCCGCAACTCATCAACTTTCAATGCAAATAATAAAAACAAAACAAGAACAAATATTCTTGCAAGAGCAATTTTTGTTAATTTAAGAGCAAAAAATAACACCAATTTTATCACATGGTGCATTACCACTTTGTCACAATTACATATATTGTTCTCACAAGTCAGTATCAATTCCGAGTACGAATTATTTGATTTTTTTTTATGTTGAGACAAACGAGTTATATTTTCCGTGTTTGATTTTTCTATTTAATTTTTTTGCTGGTTTAAGTTCGTTTAATTGCATGAATTTTTAGGCTTGAGGATCCTGATTCGGAGGAGGCTAAGGATTTTGTGCAAAAGCAGGTAAATTTGACGGAATTAGTGCTTAAAAAGTGCGAGACAAGAGAAAAGCTTCGCGGTAAGCTAACAAAATTGTATGATTACCCGAGGTATGATGTTCCGTTCAGGCGAGGCGATAAGTACTTCTACTTTCATAACACCGGCCTTCAACCACAAAGGGTTCTCTACATGCAGGTTTGTGAAAATTTGGAGTTTGAATAGTAAAGACTAAAGAGTACTATTCTAGGCCTGCAAATGACTAAAACAGTTGGTTGTTCAAGCTCGGCTCATTTCTAACCTCAGTTTGCCTAATTTTGAGCTCGAATAGTTTGTGTTAAGATCAGCTAACCAGTGAAGCTTGAACTAAAATCTTAATTTATACTACGTCCATAGAAATGTAAAAAGTGTAGCTCATATTTGATATTAAAAAGAGGTTTTAAACGATTAAATTATAGACTGAACTTGAGTTGTTTGGTTCATTTACAGCTTACTAAAGAGTGCTGATGTTGAATATGAACGAATTAGGGGCCTATGGCTTCTCTTTTTTTTTAATTTCCCTGTTTACACTGGTTTTCCAGGATAGCTTGGATGGAGAGCCAGAGGTTTTGCTTGATCCTAATGGACTCAGCAAGGATGGAACTGTTTCATTGAATAGGTGTGCGGTCAGTGAGGATGCCAAGTATTTGGCTTACGGTCTTAGTTCCAGCGGAAGTGATTGGATGACCATCAAAGTTATGAGAGTTGAAGACAAGGTGGTTGAACCCGATACTTTATCATGGGTTAGTATACTAATCGAATATTCAGTTCCCTCTCGGTATAAGTAGAAACGCTGCAATAAACAGAACTCACCTATTTTTCTTCTTAATTTTGTGTATTGCATGATGCATATGTGTGTTACAGGTCAAGGTTTCAGGTATAAGTTGGACTCCTGATAGCAAAGGTTTTTTCTACAGTCGCTACCCGCCTCCTAAGTAAGTCAATGAGACAACTTTGATTCTGTGTACTCTACTTGGATATTAATGAATTCCTATTAACATTGTGATAAGAGAAAACATACTTGCATTGCACATCCTAAATTTAAGTCACCTACAGTTAAATACACAATTTTCTATACAATGAGATGTATATATACTAATTCAGTAATTCATTAATTTTATATACTGTGACAGAATGTTAGATTTGTACTTCAATCTAGACAATGGGAGGTTAAATTGTCGTTTCTGAAACAAATGGACGGGTTATGTTATGTGCAACTACCGCCCTCCCTGTGAAGTTAAATTATAATTCTGCTTATTATTTTTGAAAAGTGAAAACCTATAAACATAACCACAAATACTATTGAACAGCATCTATCTAATAAAATACAAATGATTTTGAATTTCCCGCTCACTCAATAAATCATCTGGGCCGTCCAAAGTTTGAGATAAATCCCACCGTTCATACATCTATCTAATAAAATACATCTATCTATCTAATAATCTAATAATAATTTAATAAAATACAATCTATCTAATAAAATATAAATGATTTTGAATTTCCCGCTCACTCAATAAATCATCTGGAACGTCCAAAGTTTGAGATAAATCCCACCGTTCATACATCTATCTAATAAAATACATCTATCTATCTAATAATCTAATAATAATTTAATAAAATACAAATAACTTTAAATTTTCCGCTCACTCAATAAATCTATCTAATAAAATACAAATGATTTTGAATTTCCCGCTCACTCAATAAATCATCTGGGCCGTCCAAAGTTTGAGATAAATCTCACCGTTCATACATCTATCTAATAAAATACATCTATCTATCTAATAATCTAATAATAATTTAATAAAATACAATCTATCTAATAAAATATAAATGATTTTGAATTTCCCGCTCACTCAATAAATCATCTGGACCGTCCAAAGTTTGAGATAAATCCCACCGTTCATACATCTATCTAATAAAATACATCTATCTATCTAATAATCTAATAATAATTTAATAAAATACAAATAACTTTAAATTTTCCGCTCACTCAATAAATTATTTTGGTCGTTCAAAGTTTGAGATAAATCATATTGTCCATACAGTGCCGGAGGCACGGGACCCAGCTAGTTAGTTTTATATGGAACTATATATTGTATTATTTTTGCCAGAGTTTTCTTTTATTAAATTTGATTTTCACAATAGCAGTGGTTTTGTTTTAGGGAGGGAGAAAAGTTGGATGCTGGGACAGAAACTAATGCTAACCTTGATCATCAGTTGTACTATCATTTTTTGGGTACAGCTCAGTCCGAGGATATTTTATGTTGGAGAGATCCTGACAACCCGAAGCATACATTTATAGCTTCGGTAACAGAAGATGGAACTGACTTACTTTTTAAGAAGGAGATTTTGTTATATGTAATTTGTAAAGAGAAGGAAAACCTGTTATTTTTAGTATTTTGTTGAAGTATTTAACAGACCAAACTAATGGTCACTCAAGTTACTTGCAGCATAGATAACGGTCTAATAAGTTGAACACCCCGGTGATGAGATTGATTGGTTTCTTGGCCCCACCATAGAAGTTTGAATAGAAAACTAAAAGAAGCATTTGAATCTTACATGGTATTTGGCTTTGTGACCTCATGTCAATTTTATGGTATACTAAAATTGTCAATCATACTAAGTCTAGATATTTTCCAATGGGGATTGTATAGAAGATAATAAACTTATGATGTTACGTGTTCATATTTCCATCAACTCAAATACTATTATCTTTCAGATTAGTTACTTTCTTTAGTATACAGAAACTTCTGTCATTTATCTGAAGACATAAAACTTATACAATACATTAATAAAATTCTTCCATTGATAAAATGACAGATATATATGATCTTCTGTTTAGATGCAAGTAGTTCAATGCCTGTAAGTAGTTCAATCAGTTTTGTGTGTTGTGATAAAAAAACATGAAATATTTTTAATTTATCACTTCTTCTTATTTTCTTTTCCATATGTTGTGAAGTACGTTCTTTTATATATCTATGAGAGTTGTGATCCCGTAAACAAGATTTACTACTGTGACATTTCTGATTTACCTGATGGACTTCAAGGTCAAAAGGGAAAGGATCTCCTTCCTTTTGTTAAGCTTGTAGACAATTTTGATGCCAGTTATCAGAACATTGCAAATGATGACACTGCATTCACATTTCTGACTAATAAGTGTGCTCCAAAATACAAGCTAGTTCGAGTAGATTTGAAGGAACCAAGCGCATGGACTGAAGTCCTTCAAGAAGCTGAAAAAGATGTTCTTGAATCAGTTGATGCAGTCAATGGAAATCAAATTATTGTGACTTATATGAGTGACGTCAAGCATATTCTGCAGTTAAGGGACTTAAAAACAGGAACTTTGCTGCATCATCTGCCCATTGACATTGGCAGTGTGTCTAATGTTTGTGCCCGGCGCAAAGATGACATGTGTTTTATTGGTTTTACAAGCTTCCTCACGCCTGGAGTTATATATCAGTGCAACTTAGGAAGTGGGATCCCTGATTTGAAAATATTCCACGAAATTGTTGTTTCTGAATTTGATCGGACAGAGTTTTAGGTTGATCAGGTAAGCATTTTGAATTCTTTAGTTCTTTAACAATAGAAACAAATGTTCATTTTAGGTTTTAAAGCATAAAATTTCGAGCTTATGATTTCATTTCCCTTCAAATATCTTTTTTCCCATTGCATATATATTAAATTCCTAGAACATTCCCCCTGTTCTGTTTGCAATTAATAACCTGCTCTCTTTATCTATCTTGATTGAGTTTTTCTTCCTGTTTTACAGGTTTTTGTTCCAAGTATGGATGGAGTCCTCATACCAATGTTTATAGTGGGTAGAAAAGACATTTTGCTGGATAAATCACACCCTTGTTTGTTATATATATGCATATGGCGGATTTAGCATTAGTCTTACACCATCATTCAACATTAGTCGGATTGCTCTCATGAAGCATTTAGGTATTGTCTACTGTCTGGCAAATATTCGTGGTGGCGGTGAGTATGGTGAAGAGCGGCATAAAGCTGGCACCCTTGGAAAAAAGCAAACTTGCTTTGATGACTTCCTTTCTGCTGCTCAGTATCTTGTATCTGTTGGTTATACCCAGCCCAGAAAGTTGTGTATTGAAGGTGGAAGCAATGGTGGCCTTCTTATTGGAGCTTGCATCAATCAGGTACTGTACTGTACATTTGCTTAACATGCCTGATCCAGTTTATGGTTTTGTTTCGTACCTTAATTATTATGAGATTGTTCAAAACTCATGTGGTTGCAGAGGCCGGATCTTTTTGGCTGTGCTCTTGCCCATGTTGGTGTGATGGACATGCTTAGATTTCACAAGTTCACTGTAGGTGAGTATGCACTCCTTGGTCTCATTAAGTTAGTGTAACCTCACTGATTTTTTGTTCTTAAAATTCTCTCTCTCTCTCACTGTCTCAATCTTCCTGTTCTCTTAGGCCATACATGGACTTCAGAATTTGGCTGTTCAGATAAAGAGGAAGAGTTCCACTGGCTAATCAAGTGAGTATTCTATATCTTCATTGTAAAATTGCTTTCGTTTATACAGTTTCACTTTTTGGGGGAGTAATAGTAACCATCATATCTTAAAAATAGGGAGATAGGGGTTGATTTACATGTAACTTTTATAGATCTTGGCTTCCTGCTCTTTTGAGTTCTCACCCTTTAGTCATTTCTTAGTCAAGTTAATGATCAACACAAATGCCGCTTCTGAATTGTCATGGTAGTCGATGAAAATTTGTACTTTATTTTCCTGTTGTAATCGACAGTATGGGAAATGTAATTATTTATGTATCATTCTTGAGGTATTGAAAGAAAACTCTGGTGTCCTCAGAAAATAGAAGAAAAAGAAACAGTGTCATGGTACTCGATGAAAATTTATGCTTTATTTTCCTGTTGTAATTGGCAGTATGGGAAATGTAATTATTTATTTTTCATTCTTGAGGTATTGAAAGAAAACTTTGGCGTCTTCGGAAAATAGAAGAAAACTTCGGTGGATTTCTCATATTCTATTTACTGATTTACATCAAGAACTGGAATATGAGAAACTAGCTATATTATTAGCGGTGCTATTCTTTATGCACACGTGCTTATAATTATGATTTGAAAATTGTAACATATTCTTACATTATACGCATGATTTAATGATTTCATTATTCCATTTCATAATTTCTGTGTTTACCATTTTCTTATTCCGGAATAAAATTTACCCTCTTTGTTGCCCTTTCCTTACTTTAAGATGATGTATTGTATTGGTATTTAGTATTTTGCCCATCACTTGTTATAGTGACTTGAAATGTTTGCCTCAGTTACTCGCCGCTGCATAATGTGAGTAGACCATGGGAATGTTCTTCTAATCAGGCTTCTCAATACCCACCTGTCTTGTTATTGACAGCTGATTACGATGATCGCGTTGTGCCATTACACTCGTTGAAGTTTTTGGCGGTTGGTATCTGTCTATTTGAATTTTGTTTTACTTCTCATATATTTTCTGCTTTTATATGCCTAACCTCAAAAGATCAGAACAAATATTCTAATTTCTTGTTTTTTTAGTGAGTAAAATATAGTAACACCCCTTGCAGAACTGGAATATAAGAAAATGAAATCATACTCTATCACACATGATCCATTATCTGTTTGCTGATTTACATAAAAAACTGGAATAGAAACTAGGTATACATTTATCTTGAGGGTCTTTTTTAATTACTGTTATCTTTCTTTATTGATGTTACTATGATTCTTTACGTATTTGTCAAAAAATTTGCTGGAGCCAAATCTATATCTTGCATATGGTATCGTTATGTTAAAGATCATGTTGATAGTTGTAATATATTATGCTTAATATATGTTGTTATGCTTTCAATGATCCTGTGTAAACAATGGTAATAGCCATAAACGCAACATAAATTCTGTTTGGTGAGACTGGAAGAGGAATTCATCTTAGAGAATTGACAGTAGCTTTATGGATTATAAAATTGGCTCTCAGTGAGCATGTATATTATTAATATTCAAATTGAAAAGATAATTGAAATTTGCATAAATTTTGATAAATAGACTTGGGATGATTGTATTTAGCGTGCCCAAGCTTAAAAAAAAGAGAAGTCATCACAGTGCACTCTTCTTCTATCCCAGCTCCCTCCCTTCCCCTTCCATAGAAAACTAAGAAAAGAAGAGGATAAATTACTGAACTGAACTTTATTTCTCAATTCCTGTACAGCTGTGCTATTGAATATTTTTGAGGTATATTGGTAGTTTTGTAATATTTTTGTTGGTTATTTCTTTTGCTTTAACATAAAGAGTTAATTTTTCATTCAAATTATCAGACCATGCAATATGTGCTATGCACAAGTACACTGATAAGCCCTCAAACCAACCCAATAATTGGTAGAATTGAGTGTAAGGCTGGCCATGGCTGTGGACGTCCAACACAGAAAGTGGTATGTATGTTTAATTGAAAGTGTTAGTTTTACCTAAATGTTGATGATTGATGTTACTGGTCATGAATCTGTGTTTCAGATTGAGGAAACGGTAGACAGATATAGCTTCATGGCTAAGATGTTAGGTGCATCCTGGGCTGATTAAACAATGTTGTTGAAACTTGAAGGTTGGAGATTCATATTTAATTTGTTTCCAGAAGAGAGACCCTGGGATAGTAACAATGTCAATTTCCCAGAAACCCCAAAGCATTTTATTAGGCATAGATGCCTCCAGAAAAGGTTTGTTCAGTTTCAAAAAATGCTGTTATTGAAAGTGCTTATGCATCATGCATGCCATATATATATGTGCTCCGGGCAGAAACATCGCTAACAACTGATCAGCTTTGGCAATAAAATATCGATTCCAGTGTGCTGAAACACCAATACACCATATCTAATGTAAAACTGTAGCCCTCAATATTATTGGCTTTCTCCGGTCTTTAAGACTTTATGTTAGGTTTATCATGTTATTTATCTTTTTGTAGTCGTAAATGTTGTCTAAATTTGTTGCTTTACTTGGATGCTGGTGTGGTTAGAAAATGATTTCCCCAAAGAAAAAACGACGATAAACGGTAGAAATCATTATAAACTACTACTATGTCCAATACATTTGCCAGATCCACAAGAGAACTACTCTTGTCTTTTATAGTATAACCAAAAAATCTGAAGGCCAAACTGGCGAGCTGTCTCCGATTGTTAACAGAATTATAGGTTACTCCCTCGCTCCCATAATATATACTACTTATCTTATAACCTTAATTTTGTAAATATTGTGGTTAATTTTCTTATATTATATAATCATACAGATAAAATAATTTAAAATAACATATAGTGTGGGACGGCTTGGACTGCTGGCTGAGGGAGCTAGCTAATATGGTTATAATTAATTAAGTATTTGATTTCCAAACAGCATTAACAATGCAGGAAAACAAATTGAGCAACCAAAGAAGTACGAAATATTAGGGCAAAGGGTTAAAAATGTCCCATGATGCTTATCACGAATATTCCTACTTCTACCTTAAACTAATTTTTTTTTCCAAAAGTACTCTTAACGTTATAAATTTAAGGTCAATTGTGCCCCTCCTGTTAAAAAAAATCCAACTAGACAAACGGAAGTGCTAGACGATTGACACGTGGCAAACGTTAAATCTAATAATTACTTTTTTTTTCTTTTCTCTTTCTTCTCTCTCTTCTCTTCCTTTCTCCTCTCTTTTTTCTATTTTAGAACAGAGGAAGAAGACGAAGCCTGCTCCAGCTCCGGCTACCCCAACACGCGAGCTCGGTCATAAATCGGACGGTGAAACTATCGAGTGGCTACTCCAACAAGCTGAACCTGCCGTCATAGTTGTCACTTGACTCCATGTATACTAGCTTCAACAACTCCTATATCTATTTATTTAACCTTGGAATCTTAATCTTCTACTATCTGTGCACAAAATCGTTGAACAAACAGGTTTCTTTCCGATTCATAAATTTAATGTAAAATTTTAATATCCCAAGGTTCCGCCTATAGCTCTTAGTTGAGGAATATTTCTAGAAGCTAAAAGCCTGATGTGATGCTATTTAATGGCAATTATGTTCGTTTATTTTTTGATTAGTAGCCATCATTCAAATAGATTTCTCTTTTGCTTTAGTGAGATTTTTGATGTCTTATTTTCTTTCCTTTTCTTATAGTATCAATATCAATTTCAGTATCCAATTTAAGATTCTACTGTTTGTGATAACTATTAATATGTTGAAGAGCTTAAAATATGATCAAATATTATGGATTATTACTTTTCTCTTTTGCTTGCTCGTTCTTCACATTTATTGGTGGGTGTTGAATGTATCGGATGCTTGTTAAACAAATTCAAGTAAGAGGCCAACTTAGTGATGATGTTCGATCTGGCAAGTCAAAACAAGGAACTTAAAACGGTTTGAAATGTGAATGTATGCATGTAAACTGGTGCAGTGTAATTTCAAAGTAGGATAAAAACACTAGCTTCTGTAAGAAAATTGATACCAGCTGGGTTATTTATTTTGATAATTAACACATGGGATTATGATTGTTAACAAAGTTACTGTGAGGGAACTTGCCTTAGGCATACTTGCAAGTTATGGCGAGAGAGTTGTTGGGGTAGCCGGAGCTGGAGCAGGCTTTGTATTCTTCTTCTGTTCTAAAATAGAGAAAAGAGGGAGAAGAAAGGAAGAGAAGAGAGAGAAAAAAAAGTAATTATTAAATTCAACTTTTGCCACGTGTCAATCGTCTAGCACTTCTGTTTGTCTAGTTGGATTTTTTTTAACGGGAGGGGCACAATTGACCTTAAATTTGTAACGTTAAGGGTATTTTTGAAAAAAAAATTAATTTTGGGTGTAAGTGGGACATCCATGTAAATATAAGGGGAATTTTTGATCCTTTGCCCCATAATATTAATTAATAGTAGTATAAAATTGAATCAATAAATATTCTTATTCAACTAGACTCAAACTACCTCAATCTGGAAAATATTACCACTTACTACTTGAGCTACACGACTCAAACTACCTTAAACTATAACAACCTGAAAATATTACACTACTTGACCCGATAACAACTCTAGGATATTTTTGAGAGCCGATTTTATTCGAATTCAATCCTAAGAAATAAGAACATAGGGATAGTCCAAACTCCAACGGATATATGGTGGTGGGAAATATTAGAGGTGAGTACGATGCGGTTTGAATTGCATACGAAACCGCTTAGGTGCGATTTGAAAATTTTAAAATCGTACGTTTGTGATTGGTGCGGTGCGGTTTTGAACCGTGCAGTTTGGTTTCATTTGGTGCGGTTTCGGTTCCAAAACTAATTGAAATAACAAACTCGTAAAATAGTTAGCAAAATCATCCACACAAACGTATTACGCAGTGAACACAATCATGGAATTAATTTAGCAAAATAGTTCCACGCATCAACAATTATATGGTTGATTAATAATATGTTATCACATTTAATTTAGGAAATACCAAGTCACTCTTGATTTGCAAACATAATTGATAATATTTATTCTTCTTTCAACCCTGCAATATCTGTCTTCTAAAATAAAATGAAAAGAATATTTTATAGTAAAAAATTATATATACTTATAGCCAAATTTGAGAAAACCGTTAGTGCAAGATTTTTGGTGCAATGTTGGTTCTAATTTGATTTCTTATTCATGCCTAGGTAACATGGTAACCCATGCGGACCACCAAACCAAACCCAAATATCGCACGCCCATCCTATCATGTTCTCTTCATATGGATTTGCTCACACCTTTCTCTCTCTCTCTTCCTTCCCCTATTATTACGCGCCGCTTTCATACTCTGTTAGTTGCCTCTCTCTGTAGGAGTTACAAACAAAAACTAACCAACCCTCAAAAGCAACAAGAAGGCAACTCCAATTTCATACTCTTCAACAAATTAAAATCCTCTCGCTCTAATTTCTCCTCTCATTCTCTCTCCTCACTCACTACTACTACCATGGTTCCCAACTGTGCCCTAGATGATCCTTTGCCGTATCCAGCTGTCCGCCGTGACGAATCCGTCGTCGATAACTATCACGGCGTTCTTGTCCCCGATCCTTATCGATGGTATCCTTTATTATGAATCTTACGAACTCACTCAATGTATATCATGTTTATTCTCATTGTGGTTAAATTCTTAGAAGAATAGACTGGCTGTAAATTTAACGATTTGCTTGGATTAACATAAACTTTAATTACTGATTTGATCTGCTGTGATTAGGCTTGAAGATCCTGATGCCGAAGAGGTAAAAGATTTTGTGCAAAAGCAGGTGAATTTGACTGAATCGGTTCTTAAAAAATGTGAAACAAGAGAAAAGCTTCAAGAAAAGCTTACGGAATTATACGATTACCCTAAATATGATGCTCCATTTAGGGAAGGTGATAAGTACTTCTACTTCCATAACACTGGTCTTCAACCTCAGAAAGTCCTCTACATGCAGGTATGGTCAATTAATTTATGAGTTCAGTCTCATGGCTTTAAAGTATATATTCCTCGGGTTGTAAATTCAGTGGCGAAGGCAGGATTGATTCGTAGTGGGGTCAATAATTAGAGTATCAAATACAATAAATTAAAATTGATAATTATAGTAACAAAAAAGGACTCAAATATATAACCACAAAAATATAATATGTACAACATAATATGTCATTGTTAGCCGTGGGGTGGGTGGGGGGGGTGGGGGGTGGGGGTGGGGTATTTATAATAATATCTAGAAGTGTTCCCATGAGAAAGCTCCAAATAGAACATCAATTAATTAGTGCAGACTGCAATAATTAAAGTAAAAGTGTAAAACTATAAACAAGAACCGCATACACACATGACACATCAACTATTAGAGACATAGAGTCTAGAGAGGAGAGAGAGTTCCGGACCTGAGAGTGAAGAATCAAGAATGGTGAGTTAGTCTCAGGCACGACCGCATGGGTCTTCGTCTTCGTCAGATGATGAGATGATTACTTTGCCCTTCTCAGTTCTCTCTCTGTTTTGGGGATGATGAGTTACTGAGTTGATAGCCGGTAGGTGCGGACTGCTTTGTATCAAATAAAAAAAAATTAACTATTAAGTGGGGTCAAAAATGCCTCCACTGCTTTGTATAAATTTTTTTTAAGTGGTATCAAAAATTGAGTGGGGTCAATTGACCCCACATTTTTAACGTGGCTTCGCCTCTGGTTGTAATCCCCATACTTTGGGCTGAACTTACCTGTAAAAAAATGGATGCTAATTAAACCGGTAGTTAACATACTTTGTTAACTTGAAATGTTAATATGTAGTTTAGTATACTTTTGCAAAGTTTTTATAGTACTTAATTTTTAATTTCCTTTTCCTTTATTTTCACTCTGTTATATAAGAATTTTGCCAGTATATTTGGACTGCTTTCTATTATTTTTTTTGTTGATTTTTAGGATAGATTGGATGAAGAAGCATGAGGTGTTACTTGATCCAAATGGACTCAGTGAGGATGGAACAGTTGCATTGAGTACGTATGCAGTAAGCAAGGATGCTAAGTACTTGGCATATGCACTAAGTTCGAGTGGAAGCGATTGGGTCACTATTAAAGTAATGGGGGTTCAGGACAAGAAGGTTCTGCCTGATACTTTGTCATGGGTATATATTTTCACTATCCAGTCCATGTCTCTCTGGTGTAGTATATGAAGTAGAAATTGCAATTTATGAGTTTAATTAGTTATAGTATACGTGTGTGTCTCATGATGCAATCTACTTCATTACAGGTCAAGTTTTGTGGAATAAATTGGACCCATGATAACAAAGGTTTTTTCTATTCCCGATTTCCAGCTCCCAAGTAAGTCCGGATTATATGGCTTGTTTCATATGATTTTCCTTCTTCATAATTTTCAAAAGTTCGGTAAAAGTAGATTTCATGATAGCGTTGGTCTTGTTTTAGGGAGGGAGAAAAATTGGATGCTGGGACAGAGACCAATGCTAACCTTGATCATCAGTTGTACTATCATTTCTTGGGTACAGATCAGTCTGAAGATATTTTATGTTGGAAAGATGCTGACAACCCGAAACATACTTTTGAAGCCCAAGTAATGGATGATGGCAAGGTAACAAGTCCTCGGCCTTTATTATTTATATAACTAGTAGAGACTGAGGCTTTTCGTTTTGGGAAGGAGGTGCGTGCGACTAGTGGCATGTTGGTGACTTGGTGTTTTTTCTACCATATGTTTTGTGTATATGATTAGTAAAATCCGGTCCTGCTTAAGACAAAAATTAATAAAAATATTGGGATGGGGAGAATTAAGTCTAATCTCTTAATATTTACAACTAATTGAGGCTTCATATATGAAAAACCTTACTCTATGAAAAATTTCCTTAGGAAGAGGTTTTGAGGATCCCATAGTCAATTTAAGACCATAAGTTGTTGTGGAAGTTAGATATTTTTGTTATCTTTTGGTGTGTTTCGACGGGAACTGATATTTTCCTATCGTTTTCTTTGAGATAGAGTGTAACAACCCAAGTCAAATCCTGAGTATGAATCAAATCATAGTATAATAAGGCCTAATGCAGGCAAAAATAACCTTTACCCCCACTGTTCTTGACATGTTTTGTGCCATAGGTCACTGAATTTAAAAAACTGTGATTAACCGATTGAACTATAAAAAAAGTGCAATCCACCCATTATGTCAAATTAATCAAACGGCCATTTAAATCAGCTTCTGTTTTTCTTACGTAGCGTGATGGACAGAAAAATACAAATGACTTGAAAAACAAATAAGCAGCCATGTCAGATATATCATATGGCCCATGATCGCTAGTCAGAAAAAGAAAAGGGAAAGGAAAAAAAACATAAAAAACCAACCTGATCTTCAACCTCAATTTGTTGGGTTCTTTATTTCTTTAATTTTTTTTGAGATATGCGAGCGGTATAGATTCTAATACTAAAAGCCTGGAAAGTAGAACCATTCATCAATATCCTCACCCTCATCGGTGGTAGTTATAATCCTTATTGGTAGTAGCTGTAGAGATTTAGTGTTGATGACAGATCTGGTGTTGACGACAATGAGCAAGAGGTTGCAGATCTGTTGGAGTATTACCAGATTAAATCTTGTATAATGTCTCCTCCTTTTATTTCGCTGAAGCAGAGATCGACCTCTATGAAGGCTTTCTTCCTGATCTGGGGGTTTCCTTGAGCGGTGTTTTTGGTCAACAACAAGGGCTTCCTTGAGCGGTGAGCTTTTCAATACCCACCTGAATGGTGGTTTTTCTGGTCATTGCGTCACTCCCATCTTGGGGGTGGTTCTCTGGTCCGATAAACCAGATCTTGAAGATGAGGAATTTCTTTCTTTTTGGTTCATTAATGTTGAATTTCTTTTTCTAGTGTTGTTTATTTACTTAAAGACTATTATTTCCTTGTAAGTAAAAAATAATAAAAAAAATTTGTGGTACCACATACTTTTTTCTTAAGGTTTGTTTAATTTTTTTAACGGAATGGTATAATTTCAACATTTTAATTAGTTTAATTGGTTAATTGCATTTGTTTAGTTCAGTGACCTATTGTTCAAAACAGTGTCAAGTACAATAGGGTAAAGGTTATTTTTTCCGCCTAATGCACTTCGTTTCAATAGAATCTTTTTTGGTAATGTTAGCCTACCACAGACTCACCAAAAATGTTACGACCGAAGATATTAATGATATTATTTTGAGTTCTTATATACACATCCAAAACCAAGTATTCAACATGGTATAATGTGGGATTGAAGTATTACAAATTCCCCTACTTATGTACCTGATGCCCCCCACTTAAATACCTGACGTCCCCGTCAGACTGTACACATAGACAAATAAGGCCCCAATATCTGTCTCTCTACCTATTGTGAGATAATATATCGGCCTATTAGACCCACCTTCGTATTCCCACCTCTGGCAACTCGGTGGAGGACCCCACTCGAGATTTTGAGAGTTGTTTCTGATATCATATGTAACAACCCGATTCAAATTTTGAGTCCAAATCAAATCATAGCATAATAAGGCTCAATGCGCTTGTCTCCATCACAAACTCACTCAAAATGTCATGACTGAAAGTATTAATGATAACAGCTTGAGTATTTATTTACACATCCAAGTATTCGATATGTTACGATGTGGGACTGGGGTGTTACATAGAGTGTTTGCATAACGTTGGTCATAACGTTGGTCTTCGGTGGATGGTGGTCTACAAATGATGCCTAAGAATCTTTGGATTATAAACTCAAGGTGTAAAAGAAATTGCATTGTATCCTTTGATATAATGGTAGGTCTAAAATCTTGTGTGTATATATTACTCTGTAATATAATTATCTTGATTTTCACATGAATTCACTTTAACAGAGTAGGATTGATTAATTTTTACCTAAGTTTCTGTCTGGCAGGAAGTTCTTGGTGCCCATACCTCCACAAATGGATATCGATCTATTCTCTATAGGCTTATTGCATTTATAATTTCTGTAGTCAGGTCAAAATTATGTTATTTCTTTGGAATATTTTGATAGTATCTTGAACTAATGACTAACTATTTTTTCATATTTTCTGCAGTATGTTCTTCTATATACCTTTGAGAGTACCGATCCTGTCAACAAGCTTTATTATTTTGATATTTCTGCTTTTTCTAATGGGCTTGAAGGTCATAGGGGAAAGTATCTGCTTCCTTTTATTAAGCTTGTTGACAATTTTGATGCGTGTTATGGAGCTATTGCGAATGATGACACTTTGTTCACCTTTCGGACTAATAAGGATGCTCCAAAATACAAGTTAGTTCGAGTAGATTTGAAGGATCCAAGTACATGGACTGATGTCCTCAATGAAGCTGAAAAAGATGTGCTTGAATCAGCTATTGCTGTTAATGATAATCAAATAATTGTGAGTTATTTGAGTGATGTTAAAAATGTTCTGCAGTTAAGGGACTTGAAAGCGGGTACCCTTTTGCATCAATTGCCCATTGACATAGGCACTGTCTATGATGTTTCTGCTCGGCGCCAAGACAGCATGTTTTTTATTTGGTTTACAAGCTTCCTTACCCCTGGTATTATATATCAGTGCAACTTAGAAAGTGGGGTTCCAAATATGAAAATATTCCGTGAAATTATTGTTCCTGGATTTGATCGAACAGAGTTTCACGTTAATCAAGTAAGCAACGTGTTGTGTGGTTATTTTCAGTTGAAGTTTATTAAATGCAATCAGTTTTTGCTTAGGTTTTGAACTAATTTGTCATATCTTTTCCTAATTTTCTTCAGACCTAGTATATTGTTGATATTCATGATTTTTTCTTTACACTACTCAAAACATTTCCCCGATTCCATCTTCAACTAACTTAGGTGTTGCTACAGTCTAGCCATAACCCTGTCTCAAACACATACTACAATGACAAAGTGCTGATAATTTGGACATCTTCAATGGTTACTGTTTTAGTATCACATGTATGTTTCACTCATTTTGTTTTATGCTTTTTTTTTGGAAACTTCTATCTATGAAGTAGCCTCGCTCGTTAAATAGAACTATTCTTGAAAATTTAATTTGGGTCTCTTTGGGTATGTTGTGAGATCCTTTATGGGTTTCATGCACGTTAAAATTGTTTTGCTTTCCTTTTTTCAAATAGTGGAAATAATCAGGTTGTTACATCATCCGGGGAGGGGGCTGCCGTTAACCTGGTTGGGGGTAGAAGTCAAAACTTTGCCATCTGGATTTCCCCATCCAGGGGAATACTTAGGTTTCACTGCTTTCTATCTATCTCTCTCTCTGTTTTTTTTGACAAGTGTGTCTATTTCTTTCTTAATCAGGTGTTTGCCCCTTTTTGCAGGTTTTTGTGCCTAGCAAGGATGGTGTAAAGACACCAATGTTCATAGTGGCTAGAAAGGATATTGCTCTGGATGGGTCACACCCATGCTTACTATATTCATATGGTGGATTCAACATTAGTTTGAAACCATCATTCAGCGTTAGTCTTATTGTACTCGTGAGGAATTTAGGTGCAATCTACTGCCTAGCAAACATTCGTGGTGGTGGGGAGTATGGAGAAGAATGGCATAAAGCTGGTCGCCTTGCAAAAAAACAGACTTGCTTTGATGATTTCATTTCTGCTGCTGAGTATCTGGTATCTACAGGTTACACACAGCCCAGAAAGTTGTGCATTGAAGGTGGAAGCAATGGT
Source organism: Panax japonicus (assembly GCA_020205505.1). Taxonomy (NCBI): domain Eukaryota; kingdom Viridiplantae; phylum Streptophyta; class Magnoliopsida; order Apiales; family Araliaceae; genus Panax; species Panax japonicus. The sequence continues at coordinate 4,116,027 of CM035091.1, read as the reverse complement.
GGACTTCTAATTGGGGCTTGCATCAATCAGGTACCGCACTGTTGCCTTGCATCATATTATGAGTTCCTTGTATGAATTGCTAAGCTTTGTAATTGCAGAGACATGATCTTTATGGCTGTGCTCTTGCTCATGTTGGTGTAATGGACATGCTACGATTTCACAAATTTACTATAGGTGAGTCCGATTGGTGTAATTAATATGTCAATTCGTGACTCATTGTTTTCCCCTCCCTTACTTCCTAGGTCATGCATGGACCTCTGAATATGGCTGTTCAGAGAAGGAGGAAGAGTTTCATTGGCTAATGAAGTGAGTAATTATATCCTAATTACAGACCTTAAGGTATCTGGTTCTGTTAGGACTCTGTTTTGTGGTTTATTACGTACATTATTCTTTGTTTTTATCAATGTCCTAGAAATCATCATAGTTTAGTGAAGTGGGCTAAATAATTTTTCATCAATGGTTTTCGAGTAGTTCTGTCAGCATCTTGTCTCGGCTCTTGTTTAATCATTTCTCTGCATTTTCCAACCAACATTACACTTCGGCATATATGCATAGTTAGGTTTCATGATTGTCACTGAAATAGGTGCTCTTCTATTCTAGATATGGTAGACCTAGTGACGGTAATTAACAGTTTATTTTGATCTGGAGCTTTTGAAGTAATCCATGTTTTTTTGGGGTGGGGGTGGGGAGTGGGGTTTGGTGTTGTGGGGGTAGTAAAAGTAAAATTCTATGTCCACCCAATCCACTTTGTTTGCTCCAGGAGGTATAATATTATCGAGTAAAAAGGCTGCAAACTTTCCTACTCCTTTAAAGTGAAGCAAGTATGGCATTATACAAGGGTGATTTCATGGGCATTTGTTTAAACTATTATCTTTAAGGAAGTATTTCTAGCTTCCTCTAAGTCTGTCCTAACCCTCTTTTACACCGGAATCCTTTGGAGTATTTCCAGGTCATTAACTATTTATTGGTTTCATATTCCCCCCCCCCCCCCCAACTTGTTAAAGTCAAAATATTTATCTCAGGTACTCGCCACTACACAATGTCAGGAGACCATGGGAAAATTCATCTGATCAGGCTTCTCAGTACCCACCTACCTTGCTAATGACGGCTGATCATGATGCAGAGTTGTGCCACTACACTCATTGAAATTCTTGGCGGTGTGTATTTTATAGTTGAAATCAAGAATATTACTTGTGTGTTATTGCTTATTTAATTTCTAATATTCAGTCAGAAGGTAGAATAATTTATAAATTCTTGCTTGGTTTTTGTCAGTGGGGACTAACTCTTAGGTAAAGACTCCTTATAACCCTTTTGACCTGAAAGTGAAGCTAGAGAATTTCAAAATTTGTGGACCAAATTTAATATCAGTGCGATATTGTAATTGTTCATTGGGACATAAATTCGAAACTGTCTAGTCTCATTTTTTAAAGTATGTGCCAATATCTTTATCAACTCTTTCTGCTTAATAGTCGCAACCTATATTTTGTCGATATGGCATCATGTTCGTCAGCTGGAGTCGATCTCTATAAGGTTTCTCAGTTTTTAATTGTAGCTGTAATATTTTAGGAGATGAAAAATTGTATACAAAAGTTCCAAGTATAGAGAAAAAAGTAGGAGTGAAGTGTAAAACTAAGATTTGCAAGCAAACCATAGGAGAAACCAAAAATAGTTAGTAGGGTAAAAATTGATAGTTTCACACAGAAAGTAAGACAGATCAAAAGAAATATATATAAAATTCAGAATCAAACCTCCGAACTTATTCGCAAATGCGTATTAATTTAGGAATAACCTACATAGATATGAAAAGCAGATCTATATGTTCTTTAAGAGAGATTGTTATTTTATTTATTTTGTTGAGAAATCAGTAGCTTATTATACAATCAGGACTCTAGAAGGTGTTATTCATGGATTAATTCCTACTGAACATCAAATTATCTCTTTCTGGTGAAGCATTAATTGATGGAAACTACTCATTTTGATAATTATTCACAGATTTATTCTCTTTCGAAGCTCAGCAATTTTAAATAAATAAAATTAGTTGATGGAAAATTTATTAGTGTGGAGTGGGCTTTAGACTTTTGGTAGATAAGCATGGTCTCATGTATTTGACCCAACATTAATAATTATGAAAAGATTGAACTGAACAGGAGCCGAGAGTGAGGAAATGAGGTGAGAATAGCAATATGGGCTCCCAAATGTTTTATTTTATTTTATCTTGTTTTTGTCTTTATTTTTAAGTTCTAGACAACTATAAATATAATGGTAGTCATACTACACCTTTTTACTTTTATTTCCCCAACTGCTCCAGCATAGGAATTGGAATTTTTCTCCCAATTTGTAGCGTAATGAATATTCTTATCATATACAAGCTGTGGTTTTGCATCTATATGTACGGTTATGTGCAAAAGTTTCATTTTTTGGGTTCTTTTTTCCATCGTGTTAGCCAAATGTTTTGTTCTTTGTACTGTTCATCAGACCATGCAATATGTGCTATGCACAAGCTTGGAGAAAACCCCCCAGACCAACCCAATTATTGCTAGAATTGATTGTAAGGCTGGGCATGGAGCGGGACGTCCCACAAAGAAAATGGTATGTATTATTTATATTTATATATATTTGGTGGTAATTTTGTATTATCTTCTTGTCATTTCAGATTTTGACAATCCTGGGTGTTGACTTTTTTTGTTGTAGATCGAGGCAAGTGCAGACAGTTACAGCTTCATGGCTAAGATGTTGGGTGCATCCTGGGTTGATTAGCTGATATTCATGCAGGCTGATTGTCGTACAATGGCCAGAGAGTCGCATTTGTTTCAATACCACCATCCCCACCCCCCTCAAAAAATAAAATTGGGAATCAGGGCGGGGTTAGAGAATTGCCCCCCGTTATTATTACAATAGGTAGTGATTTGAACTATTTTGTTTGGAAACTAAAATTTTATTGCACTGAGATACATTTTGAATGCCCCCTCCCCCTCCCCCTCCCCCTCCTCCTCCTCCTCCTCCTCCTCCTCCTCCTTTTTTTGGTTAAAATAAGTTCTACAATGACCCTTTCAAATGTTGGGATGAAAAATTCATTTTTATATGAGAACGTTAATCAATTTTTTGTTTACAGTTTCATGTGTATATTGATCTTTTAATAATAATGTTAAATGAATATTGTATCCACTTTTTTGTAGTTATCTTTTGTCAATGTACCATTACTCGATCTTTATCTGGAATTTTAAATTTTACCTTACAATTGTTTGATAACTTCATGGCTTAATATATACTAATAGAATATCTAATTTATTTTTTGTATATTACAATATGAACGTAACAAATTGAACGGTTCATTTGATATTTACTCTTTTCCATATATAGCGTTTCATGCTATATGTAGCTTATTAGTTATTATATATATTATTTAGCAGTATGCATACTTCCTTCTCACTACAACCTTGTATTGGAACGCTCGACATTCGTGCATGCAAGCCACATGTTATCTTTTGTGTTGAGTTACACGACTTCTCTAGGTGAGAACAATTATGAAACTTTACAAGTTTATATATATGCATACATATGTTATTTTTGACTATGATGGGAAAAAACTACGTATTATTTTTATTATTATTTTTTCAGAAAAAAACTAAAGTTAAAACTTTGTGCAACATGATAAACATATGTGTGTGTATATATATTATAAATAATAAATTGACTTTCTATATTAGTTTTGCATGGACGGAACCAAAGAAAAAGAAGACAAAATATATATTCTACTCTTTCTAAAACTGTACTCCTACATATCAGACTGGTATAAACTTACCATATTATATTAATTGTCCTACATATAAGTCCTAACCCTAGCTAGCATTACTTCACCTCTATCTATATATATATAAGAATTAAACCTTCTATAACAATCATAACCCTAGCTAGCATATACGCTGCAATAAGAATCAAGAAAGATTTAGAGAGAGAGAGATGAGTTGTTTTAATAAGATGGAGAGAAGAGGGATAAGCAGCTGCATGGACCAAACCCTAGATTCACTATGCGTGCCTCCCATGCACTTGCTATGCTTTTTTGGTCTACTTATCCTAGTAATGTCATATTCAATTCATTCAAACTACAAGAAACAGATGCAGCGAACCACGATCCAAATCAGGCTATTTCTCATCATCTTGTTGCTGGTGGTTCTGATACTTGTTATGCACATAATTATCAGTAGGTGGTCGCATGTTCGAGCTTCATCACCACCACCACCAACGGGGTACGAATCGGTCAGTAAGTGGTCGCAGGTTCGAGCATCACCACCAACGGAGTACAAATCGATGGGCGGAGACCGAAGTTTTCCATGGGGTGTGGCCTTGATTTTGGTGCTGGTTTTGGTTATGGTAAACTATCATTCGTATATTCACTCAACTTGGTTTCGGCCTTTTTAGTCTTTCATCACCATAAAGATGGAGGATGCATGAAGGAGACTAGACTATTAATTAATTTCTTATATCCTTGTTGTTTTTCAACATTATATATATATATATATATATATATATATATATATATATATATATATATATATATATATATACGGAAAGCTTCAAGAGCATAATTCTTAAATAGCATAATGCCTTAAATAGCATAATTTTATCAAAACGACGTAGTTTTGTAAGGACGCGGTGGCATTTTTGTAAATACACGGTGGCATGGTATTTACAAAAATGCCACCGCGTCCTTACAAAACTACGTCGTTTTGATAAAATTATGTTATTTAAGAATTATGCTCTTGAAGCTTTCCGTATATATATATATATATATATATATATATATATATATATATATATATATATATATATATAAACGATTAAATATGTGATGAATTTGGTTTATGATGCCACTAGTTATTTATTACTCTCTCCATTTCTATATGTAGATCGTTTTAGACTTTTTTTTTATATTCTTAATTATTTGTCATTTGTGGTTATCTAGGAGAATTGATTACTATTTTTCCCAAATTGCCCCTTATTACTCCACCTAATCTTTTGATCCATATTTATGAGATAAGTGAGGTGAAGGGTATTATAGACAATTGATACTATAGTTAATGTTTTTTAATCATTTTCTTAATTCTTGTGCACATGTCTAAAACAACCTATATTAAGGAACGGAGGGAGTAATTGAGTTAGGATGCATATGTGAGAATTTTATATTATTACGTAAGTGAGTTAATTTGTTGAATTGAGAATATAACAAACTCAAATTTCTTGTTTTCACTTGGTGACACTTTTATTGTTTCCCTATTATTCTTTGCGCTTTGATAATATTTTTTTTCATGAAAAAGTTTTGAATAAGATATATTTAGAAATTATTTTAATTTATTTTGAGGAGGCATATCTGATAATTTTATAGCAAAATAGTTTATAAAACAATAAAAGTTTTAAGAGAGCACGAGAGGTGAGAGACACCTCATATTTTTGTGTGAGATACTTCTTTATAATAATAATTTTTAAAAAATTATAAAATACCCTTTCGTATATAACATGTGAGAAAATGTATTTAATTACACAAAACAACGTCGTATTTGTATGATAGCTCATGCAATTATATGCATGTCTCTCATCTTCTTTTTGCCTAATTTAATACTCCCTCCGTCCCAGGATAAAAGTCTTTATTATTATTTTGGGTTGTCCCATGTTAAATGTCCACTTTCTTTTAATAACCAAATTTTTACATATTTTTTTCCTATTATGTCCGTAACATTAAATATCTCATACTTTTCTTATTCTAATTCTCTCTCCATATTTAATGACATTATTATGGATAATTTTATCATTTTATTCATTTTCTTAATATGCGTGAAAAGTTCATCACGACTTTTATCCTGGGGAGAGGGAATACTAATGGTATAATCAGTTATGTGCATTCAAAATTGTACATTTATATGACACATTATCCAATTTTCTATTGTAATTTCAACTTCCTTGTTAATAATTTAATTTTAATTTTAAAAAATTTAAAATCTAAAATTTGAGTATATATATATAACAATATATTTGAGTTTTGTCATGTTAAATATTTAATATTCGAGTAAAGTTCACAAAGAGAAAAAATAACTCATATTTAGGACTGAGTATTATAGAGAAGAATCCCATAAAAGAAGGTTGAGTTCGATGTAGCTATGCCTGGTTTAAAATGTATGTAGTTGAACCCAAAATATAAGCCCAGTCTTAAATGTTGGAAAATTCCGGGCCATTTGGAAAGGGTTTTATTAGGTTTGCGATAGAAAAGACTTACTATATACATTATATATTTAAAATGCAATGAACCAATCAAAATGAGTTACTAACAGATATTTAAATTAATTTAAATAAACTTTTTTGAAATAGTTTATTTATTATTTATTAAAAAAGAAAATTTTCCTTTTATTGTTTAAAATAATAGAAGAAGATGTTATCTTTTATTTATAATAAAATTGTCGATTGATTGCTAGAATATTGTTAGTGCTGTCACAAGAAACCGGTAAGATGAAAAAAAACTCTTAACCGTTTCACAAAAAAAAGTCTTATTTGATTTTGATTATAATTATTTTGTAAATTTTCTGGATTTAAATTGTAATGTGAATTTAATTAATTTTTTAAAACTAACAGTTTTATACTTAATAATATATTTTAAATAGGTTTCCGCATATATTAGCTATATATTGTACAAATTTACAACTTTTTAAAAAATTTCTTAAATTTAACTATATATATATATATATATATATATATATATATATATATATATATATGAAAGGTAAGCATGCGTGGTGTTTGATAAAATTAAATAATGAAAATCTAAATAGTTAATATATTTTAATAAATTATATCATTTGAGTGAAATAACATCTGAACTTAAAATGTTGTTTGCTAATTAAAAAATATAAAACATCTAAATAAATTTTAAATTTAAAAATATTTCAAATTGACTTTTTCGAAAATTAATAATGATCATAAAATTTGGAACGTAGGGAGTACAATATTTAGGATCAGGATCATTTCAATTTCAAGTAAATGAACACTCTTTATTTCATATATAGTCCAGATTAAAAATGTGCTCTCTCTCTCTTTCTCGTCAACATGATGTCACATTTTAATTTATTTTAAATCTGGACCATAAAATAGAGAGTCATACATGGCATCATGCATGTATGGACCATTTCATATATATTATATATTTATATCTTTCGACTTAATTTCCAAGATAATTTTTCTTTTGCATGGGCGGAAAGAAAAGAAAGGAAAACGAATATATTCCTTTCCTCTTCCTTACTTTATATTTCCACCGCCTTTTTAATATCGTTATGATCTAAATTCCTCATATTTTGCTTCAATCAGTGTCGTCGCATTGCATGCATGAATCAAAAACAAAAGTCGGTTGAAGATAACATCCAAACCCTAGCTAGCTAATCATACAATTATATTAATTTCTATCATGATCAGATATATCTATCCAGCTATATTTACATACATCAACAGAAATAGGTATATGTATATATGGGTCTAGCTAGCTGTTTGAGAGGGAAATTAAGAATATAAGAGGCCAGGAATAGCTAGGATCCTTGGATGGATGAAACCCTAGAGCCAATATCTGCACCTCCAGTGCACTTGCTGACCTTTTTTGGTTTACTTGTACTCGTCATGTTCTATTCAATTCAATCCGACTACAAGGAAAAGATGCAGCGAAGCAAGATCGGATTCAAGCTAATTTTTCTCTTCATCTTGTTGACGATAGTACTTGTGGTATTAGTTTCACACCTAACGATCAAGTGGTCGGAGTCAACACCGGTGTATGATCACGAGACCTTACAAGGAGAAGGAAGCTCTCCATGGGGTGTGGCCTTCTTGTTGCTGCTACTTCTTCTCATGTTAAACTATCAATCTTCTATTCAGTCTGCAGCCTGGTTCCGACCTTAATTAATTTCTACCTACCTACCTACCTAGATTGTTTATCTGTGTGATTAATTTTTTTTTTATGTGTTGATTTTGAAATGAAAAAATAAAACATGTTTAGCTAATACTTTTATTAACATAAAAAATTGAAAATAAAATAAAATGTTTGAATGCCATAATTTTTTTTTTTAAATTATAAATTAAAGTTTTTAACTATGAAAAATAATGTCACCCAATTAAATTCATCCCACGTATATATATATACTTAATTGAGTCACCGCTCTCTGTTCTTTCTTTCTGCAAGTTAATAATTTCTCCATTACAAAATTTCAATCTTACTACATGCATGCAGATTGCAGCATGCTCACTTTGTAAATTCATTTCAATTCTTTCTCTCTCAAACCCCCCAAAATTCTTTCTTTCTTTAACACAGTACTTCCATTACCCTCAAAATTTCATGGCCAATTCATTACGATCAAAATCATCAAGTTTCTTATTTCACACCTCAAATACTTCATAATAAATCGTTGTACGCCGACCGTACGAATAATTTTCTAACTATTTTGTAGAAATAAATTGGGTGATTCGTTCATTAATTATCACAGCTGCTAGCTAGTACAAATTCTAGATCTGTAGTAGATTATGAAAATGAGGGTGAAAAACAGTTTATAAATAATGAACTTAAAGTAGTAGTACCGGATATTATGAAGATAAGAGAAACTTGGACTGAGATTAATGGAGACTGAAGATCCGGGCCGGAGATAATGAAGTTAGCGTTAGATTTTGATCTTTAAAAATACTACTCTCTTTTGGTTGATTTTTTGTTTCCAACAAAGTTTGATAATATCAAAACTTCGTTAAACCACGACTCCTCCGCCTGTTTTCATACTTATTGTTTTTCAATTTGTAAATAAAATTTAAAATTTAAATTTGATGATGCACAAAATGGATTTAATGCAATCACCAATCAAATAATTATAAAACAGTAGTTAAAGTAAGAAATAAGACAAGTATTAAAGTGGTTCGGTCAAGTTGACCTAGTCCACTGTTGAATGGCTATGGCAGCCTGGCACTTTATATCATATGCGTTAGAGAGAATACAAGGAGCATAAGCTTTTGAGATACAAAAGTGAGTTGTCCTCTAGTGATGGTAAAACATTCTATTTATAGCAAGCAGTGGCGGTTTTGGGGTGAGCACGCAACCACTACCTTAGTGGAGCTCCCAACTTTCTTGTAGCGTGCAATGTGATGTACGTGCTTTCCGTGCGGTCCGGAGACGAGGGGACGAAGCTTGACTATTTCATGATGTGGGCGTGCCCAATTAACCCGACTGTGAGGAATCACATTTATTGGGCTCGTCAGGCTCCTTGAGTTTGGGCCTATCATACGGATCTATGAGATGGGCTGGAGCACAAGACCTGTGGGATAGACCGTATCCTTATACTAGACTCCATCATTTGCCCCCCAATGCCCTGCGTCCAACAGAACTTGGAAAGGAGGGCATTCGGCTAAAATTTGAATTTCCGACAAAATTAGAAAAAACTTCAAGGGGCCAGAACATGAACTTCGGAGGCTTTTTTGGTCTTTTAACAGCATGCGTCATAGACGTAGGCGATGACTTTTGTAGAGCTCGTCGATACGGTCGTTTTGATATATTACGGGCCCCGATCGGAGTTACGAGCCAAAAGTTATGACTGAAATAGTAAAGATACCTTTAAATCCATTTTTTCCTTGAAATTCCTTTTAATTTATGACCTTCCCCTTCTCATATAAGCTTCTCTGTTTTGTGGGACTCGTTCTCTCTCATTCTTAAAGATCCTAGGTTGTAGATTTGGGGGTTTTGCGACCTGCTCCTCATCTTACTCGTTCCATAGCGATTAAGAAGATCCAATCTTAAAAATCTCTTAGCGAGGGCTTTTCAATGTCGAACAAGGGAAGAGATAGCCATGGGAGTGGACTGACCGATGAAGTGAGCTCCCAACTGACTGCAATGGTGGATAACGCCGTGCACGGCGCTGCCGAAAGTGCAGATCTGTTTAGACTTCGTCGCGGAGCTGGACAGGGGCGACCTGGGCGAGCTGGGCAGGTTGTGGGCGAGCAGAGGCGAGCTGCTCAGGCTTTGGGCGAGCAGCAGTTGACTGTGGGCGAACAAGAGCTGATTTTGGATGAGCAGAGGCGAGCACAACATGTTTTGGGCGAACAGACCCGAGCAGAGCATGTTTTGGGCGAGCAAGAGCATGCTTTGGGTATGGGCGAGCATGGATCAACATCCTTGGGCGAGCAGAAGCTAAACTTGGGCGAGCAAGAACAAGTCATGGGCGAGCAGAGTCGAGCGGAGCAAGTTTTGGGCGAGCAGAGCCGAGCGGAACAAGTTTTGGGCGAGCAGAGGGTTTCGGATGTCTCTCTAGGCACTGGGCAAAGCGTTACAAAAGCAACCCCTTCTTTAAGACCCAGGAAGATGAAGCATAAAAGCAAGTTGAGCCCGGATGATAATAGGCTTAAAGTAAGTACCCTTTTCAGTTCGCTCAATTCTGATGATGAGATTTCGAGGCTTATTTCTACTTATCATATTCCACCCACTGTGCCGTGTCGCCGGGCCAAGAAGGGTGAATGTGCTTGCGACGATTCAACTGGTGATATTGTCATTTACGAAGAGATGCTTGAAGTCGGACTTAGGTTCCCCATGTCCCCTCCCATTTGTCAGATTCTGCACTATTTTTCTCTCACTCCAGGGCAGTTAGCGCCCAATGGTTGGAGAGTCTTGTTGGGTTTTCTCACATTATGGAAGAAGGTGCACCATGAAGATGTTTCTCCCAAAGAGTTCCACGGGGCTTATAATTTGAGTGAGACTCCTGCACCAAATAGGGGCTGGTACTATTTTACTTCAAAGAGTGGCATGGTGTTCACTGGGCTACGTTCCAATTGCCATGACTGGAAATCTCGCTTTTTCTTTGTCGGTGGAGAATGGGCTGCAGAGGCTGATAGAGCCTTGGTTTCAATACGCTGGAGTGTTGCCAAGAAACCCGGTGCGTTTTTGAGTTTACTGCACTTATCTCTCTTTTTTTTTGTATATATGCCCACTCATCATTTCCTTGCAGGTATGCCAGTGCTCTCCAAGGAACAAGAGTCGAAGCTGCAGGTTGTGAAGGCTCACCCTGACAAAGACCTGAGCGTTCTTTTGCCTAAGTACGGCAATAGAGCTGGAGGTTCTTCGCCAAAATCAGGTGGTTCTTTGTTAAAGAGAAAAGGTATGTTGACTTAACTTATTTTTTATGAGATGGTGGTCACTCAGATAACGTTCTACCTCATTTGCTGCAGTGGACAGGGCGGTGATTGGATCAATCCTTTCTGGGGGTGCTGGTAGGGGTGCTCATCCTCCCAAGGTGGCGAGAACGGATGATGTTCAAATCGAGGCGAGCGCTCATCAAGCGATACCTTCAGTTGTGCCTCCCCAGTTAGTGACTTTGAGTGCTACTCCAGAGACTTCCTCGCCTATACCTTCTGCCCCCCGCCCGTCCACGCCTCCTGCAGGAGCTCATGTCGGGGCACCGATTCAGTCTGGTTCTATACTGGGGGATCCTCAAGTCATTAGGGAACGACTTGGGAGATTTGTGGTTCCATCTGATATTCAGCGGATTAGTGCTTTGGGCACTGAGGGGGTCATCAACACATTTCTGGAGGGCTTGGCTCAGGTAAAAATCCTTTTTTTTTTCTTTTTTTTTTTTTGTCATTCTTTGTCTTTTGTCTTCTCCAGATTTTTACAGCATATGTATGCTTATTCTCGAGGGCTCATTTTTACGGTCAATTGAAGCTTAACCATGAGGCCGTGCAGAGGGAGCTTCTTGTTGCTCAGGGGAGGATTGTTGAGCTCGAAGCTGCTGATAGGGCTTCTCGGGCTGAGATTTTGGCGACCCGTGGGAAGGCAGCACTTAGTGAGGCAGCTTGCTCGAAGGTTGAAGCGGATCTTTCGGCTGTCCGTGGGAGGACAGTTAAGCTTGAGGCTGAGCTTTTGGCAACCCGTGAGAGAGATGCGCTCAGGGAGGTGGAGCTTGTTGAGGCCCGTGAGAGGGCGACTAAGCTTGAGACTGAGCTCCGAACGGCCCGTGAGAGGGACGCGCTCAGGGAGACTGCCTGTTCGAGAGCGGAGGCAGAATTGAAGGCAGCTCAAGAGAGAGCTTCTCAGGCTGAAGCGGATCTGGAGTACGCCGTTGCAGGTGCTTTCATCGATGGCTATGAAGAGCTTCGAGAGAAGATCTCTGCTTCTTTCCCCGATATTGATTTCTCAGGCTTTGTGCCAACTGAGGCGCCTGACGATGGGGGTTCTGAAGATGCTAAGGATGATGAGGACGACCATGATAGTGGTTAGAGTGCCAGGGACTTTTGATTTTTTTTTTTTTTTTTTTTTAGGAAGGCAGTATGTATCCTTACTTTTGTACTGATACTCCTTTTGAATTGAATGAAAAATGCAATCTTTTGGAGTAAAATAAAGGAAATTTCATTGCTGGACCAACAAAAACATTTTAAACACAAGATAATAATCTTAAAAAGGATAAGTAAAACCAAGTCCCTAACTATATTACTGTTACTTCTTCGAGGTGTCACTGATAATACCTCTTCAAGTGCTCAGCGTTCCATGGGTGAGGTAAGACTTTCCCTTCAGAATTTTGGATTTTGTAAGTGCCTGGTCTCACCACTTCTGTTACAAGGTACGGTCCTTCCCAGTTTGGTCCCAATTTTCCTTCGCGTGAATCCTTCGTGGCGAGGATCACCTTCTTAAGGACCCAGTCTCCTGGTTGGAAGGAACGAGGCTTCACCCTTGAATTGTAATACTTTGTCATGCGACGCTTATACTCTGCGTTGCGGACTACGGCCATCTCCCTTGCCTCCTCTACCAAGTCTTGGTTGATACGAAGTCCTTCCTCATTGGAGGTAGGGTCGTGGTGTTGGACCCTTAGAGAGTTCACCCCGATCTCTACAGGGATGACCGCTTCAGTTCCAAAGGCTAGGGAAAAAGGGGTTTCCCCAGTTGGAGTTCTTGGTGTGGTTCGGTAGGCCCACAGTACACCTGGGAGTTCATCGACCCAAAGCCCCTTCGCCCTTTCAAGCCTTGTCTTTAAACTGCGTAGCACTGTTCTCACCATAACTTCTGCTTGTCCATTTGCCTGCGGGTGAGCTGGGCTAGAGTGCGGCTGCTTTATTTGAAGGTCGGAGCAGAAGGAGTTTAGCAGCTTGTTGTCGAATTGTTTTGCGTTGTCACTGACAATGGCGTGGGGTATGCCGAAGCGACATATTAGATTTTTCCAAATAAAATCTTTAACCTTCGCATCTGTGATTTTTGCTAAGGGTTCGGCTTCAGCCTACTTGGTGAAATAATCAACTGCTACCACTACAAACTTGCATTGTCCTTTGCTTAGAGGCAACGGGCCTAAGATGTCGATGCCCCACTTGGAGAAAGGCCATGGACTTGAAATGATCGTTAATTTTTCTGGTGGTTGCCTCGGTACAGTTGCGAAGCGTTGACACTTGTCATACTTTCTGGAGAATTCCTGGGAGTCCTTTGCCATAGAGGGCCAGAAATAACCTTGCCTGAGGGCCTTGTGGGCAAGGGATCGTCCTCCAGAGTGATTTCCACATATTCCCTCGTGGATTTCTCGCAGGGCATAGCGAGCTTCTTCGGGTGAAAGGCATCGGAGCAATGGCAAGGAATAACCTTTCTTGTACAGAGTGTCCTGCAGGATGGTGAACTTAGAAGATCGCATTCTTAGCTTCCTTGCTTCCGAAGGGTCGTTTGGCAGCACACATTCTTGGAGATATGATATTATTGGGGTCATCCAGTTCGGTTCCGCCGATGTACAGTTGACGTTTGGGGTTCCCGAGTCCATCGTGCTTGGTTCGAATTGGTGACCAATAAATGTTGGTCCTCCTGGTGGGGTTTCCAAGGACGAGGCGAGCCTTGCGAGTGCATCGGCGGCCATGTTGTCCTCCATGGGAATGTGGTTAATCTGGAAGTGTTTGAACTTTGTTAGCATGCTTCTTACCATACTGAGATATTCTTGCATTCTGGTTCCTTTTGCTTCAAATTCGCCCTTCACTTGATTTACTATCAACTGAGAGTCACTGTAGGTAATGAGGTGCTGAGTTTCCATCTCAATTGCCAACCTTAGACCAGAAAGAAGGGCCTCATATTCCGCCTCATTGTTTGAAGTGGTGAAGTGGAGCTTCACCGCATACTTGAGAGCAGTACCATCTGGACTGATTAGAATCAGGCCTGCTCCACCTCCATCACTGGTCGAGGAACCGTCTACATAGAGCTTACAGGATGGAAGAGAGCAGGGCTCGAAGATTACAGAGGGAGTTTGGGCTCCAAGATTGGGAACTGGGGCTCCAGTATGGGTCCTTTGGAGCGTCTGGTGATCTGAAAGAGCTGTTTGGACGTCTGAGGAGGGAGTCTGGATGCTCAACATGATGGTCCGGTCGCCAGGGAGGTCCTGTGTACTCGGTTCGGGCGCCTGATCTTCGTTATGCTGTTGTGCGCTTTCATCACCCATCTCTGAACTGGGTGAGTTGGGAGTTTCGTTGTTCTCCGTCTCTACTGGTGTCAGCTCTGCAACGAAATCTTCCAGTGCTTGTGCTTTGATGGCTGACCTTGGTTGGTACTGTATGTCAAATTCACCAAGCTCCACTGCCCATTTAAGCAGCCTCCCAGATACGTCGAACTTTTCCAGGACTCTTTTCAGGGGTTGGTCTGTGATGGTAACAATGTTGTGACTTTGAAAGTAATGTCGCAACCGTCTCGCTGTTGTGATTAAGGCGAGCGCCAGTTTTTCTAATCTCGAGTACCTAACTTCTGCTCCTCGGTATGCTCTGCATACATAGTAGATTGGCTTTTGGGCTCCGTCATTGTTCTTGATGAGTACTGAGCTTACTGCCGATGGGGAGGCAGAAAGATATAGATATAACACCTCGCCTGGTGTGGCATACGAAAGGAGAGGAGGTGCGGCCAAGTAGGCTTTGAGTTTTTGGAATGCCTCCTCTGCTTCATGTCCCCACTCAAAAGTTTTTCGGAGAATTTTAAAAAAGGGCAGACACTTATCTGCAGACTTGGAGACGAACCTATTGAGTGCTGCAATTCTCCCGTTGAGGCGCTGGAGCTCTTTGGTTGAAGTGGGTGATTTCATGTCGAGGATTTTTTGATCTTGTCGGGGTTTGCTTCAATTCCCCTCTGGTTGACCATGAAACCCAGGAACTTTCCCGATCCTACGCCGAAGGCGCACTTTTCAGGGTTCAGCTTCATTCGGTGAGATCTAAGAACATTGAAGGTCACTTGGAGGTGATTAATGTGATCTGCTGCACGGAGGCTCTTTACCAACATATCGTCAACATAGACTTCCATCGTTCGCCCAATTTGAGACTGGAACATTTTGTTCACCAGTCGCTGGTAGGTTGCTCCTGAGTTCCTCAACCCAAAGGGCATGGCCCTGTAACAATAAGTTCCTTTGGGAGTGATGAACGATGTCTTCTCCTGGTCTGGGGGTACATGCTAATTTGGTTATACCCGGAGTACGCGTCCAGGAAAGTGAGTAATTCATGCCCTGCAGTGGCATCGATGAGGAGGTCAATCCGTGGTAGGGGATAGCTGTCTTTCGGGCACGCCTTATTGAGCTCTGTGAAGTCAACACAGAGGCGCCACTTCCCGTTAGCTTTTGTGACCATTACCACGTTGGAGAGCCATTCTGGATACGCTACCTCTCTAACCGCTCCGTTATCTATTAACTTTTTAACTTCCCCGTCCATGGCTTGGGCTCTTTTAGTGGAGGCACTCCTTAGCTTTTGGCGAACTGGCTTGTAACGTGGATCAACATTGAGACGGTGCGTGGCTACTTCCGGATCGATGCCCTCCAAATCTGCATGTGACCATGCGAAGACATCCATGTTATTCTTTAGGAAATCTATTAGTTGATGAACCAGGTCCTTACTGAGGGAAGAACCAATGTACACCCTTTTGTCTGGGTGTTCCTTGTCCAAGACTACGGGGGTGAACTCTTCAACGGGCTCTCCTCTTTCTATGGTAGAATCATCCCTTGGGTCAAGGACTTCTACTTGTAATGCTTCCTCTTGCTTTCTGGTCTTCATGGAGGAGACATAACACTCCCTTGCTGCTACTTGGTCGCCTCTGATTTCTCCGACTCCATACGGGGTTGGAAAGCGGAGGACGAGATGATAGGTAGAGGGGACGGCCCTCAATGTGTTAAGAGCTGGTCGCCCTAGAATAATGTTATAAGCTGATGGACAGTCTATAACTAAGAAGTTGACCATAACTGTAGATCTTTTTGGTGTTGCTCCGGCTGTGATTGGTAGGGTGATGGACCCTAGGGGATATACCTTCTCTCCTGAGAACCCCGTGAGGGGGGACCTGATAGGCTGCAATCTTTCCCTGCCGAGGTTGAGCTTGTTATAAACTTCTGCAAACAAGATATCGGCGGAGCTACCACTGTCTACTAGGATTCTGCGTACTTGAAAATTGGCTACGGTCATGGTGAGCACCAGGGGGTCATCGTGCGGGTGCTGAATCCCCTTCAAATCCTCATCTGAGAAGGATATGACTTCATTAGCATCTTGTTTGGGCATCTTGGATGGGCGCCCCCCTTCTGGATGCCTTGCTTTTCTGACATGTGCCTTCATGGAAGACAACGACTCTCCCCCTCCTGCAAATCCTCCCGAGATGGTTTGGATCTCCCCCACTGGATTTTGATCTTCCTGATTGCGAGTTGGTGATGGCGCCTGCCTTCTACCAGAAACATACTGGCGTAGCTGACCACGTTGAATGAGATCTTCAATTTGTTTCTTGAGTTCGTAGCAATCGTCAGTGTCATGACCGTGGTCGGGATGAAAACGACAATACTTGTTCGGGTTCCTGCGGTTTGGGGGAGACTTCATCCTCGCCGGCCACTTTATGGTGGGGTCATCTTGTATTTGTAAAAGAATGTTCCCTATGGTGGCATTGAGGGGAGTGAATGGCCGTTGATCTCTTTGAGGAGCGGGGCCGAGTCTGTCCTTGGCGGATACCCTCTCTGTCTTGCTTGATTTGCTGTCAGCCTCTCTCTTATCGTCTCTATCTCTTCCTTTTCTCTTCTCTCCTGCTTTGGATGATTCACCACGTCTGGCCTTAGTGACGTCTTCAGCATTCATGTATTTTTGGGCCTTTGCTAGAAGCTCAGTCATGTTCTTTGGTGGACGCTTCATTACTGAGAAAAGAAAACTTGACGAGCGGAGACCCCCCAAAAAGGCGGTCATGGTTACCTTATCATCTGGTTCTTCTACTTGAAGAACCTCCTTGTTGAAGCGAGTGAGGTAGTCCCTTAGGCTCTCGTCTCTGTCTTGTCTTATGCTGAGAAGGTGCGTGACGGGTTTTTGATGACGTCGTCCCCCAATAAAGTGGGATACAAAAGACCTGCTCAGCTCAGCAAATGTGGAGATGGAGGCTGGAGAGAGCTTGGCAAACCACTGTCGAGCGGAGCCCCTTAAGGTGGTTGGGAACGCCCTGCACATGATTTCATCAGGAATGTTATGGAGCTGCATCAGGGTTTTGTAGGTTTCGAGATGGTCAAGCGGATCTTTCGTTCCGTCAAAGGTCTCCACGGATGGCATTTTGAACTTCTGAGGGAGTGGATAGTTCGCCACGTCAGGTTTGAAGGGCGTGTCTATTCGCCCCACAAGATAGTCTACGGTCTCTGGTCCTCGAGCCTTCATGGCGTTGAAGACATCGCCTAGTTGATTCTGCACTTCCTTGATTTTCTCGTCCCAGTGATTAAGGGCTCCCCTGGAATGATCACGGGGGTGACTCCCATGCTTCATGCTTTGGTTCTCGCCTTCGTCCTCTTGGAGATGAGGACCTCCTCCTTGGGAAGGAGGAGGAGGAGGTGGATCATGGTGTGCTCCCCGATGCGGAGCTCCTTGATGCCCAGGGGGTGGACCTCCTTGTTGCATTCCTCCTCCTTGTCCGGCGAGCAGGAGTTGCAATATCTGCTGGTTTTGCATGGCCAATTGTTGCATGGTCTCCAACATCTGCTGTGGGTTTGGAGCTGAATTATTTGGAGCAGGGTTGGTGTGCTGAGGAATATCCTCTTCCAGCCGTGGATTGTCTTCCGGTTGGTTCATTGACCTGGTCGTAATTGCCATTGATTTGAATGTTTGAACGTGAAAATCTTTTCGATTCCCACAGACGGCGCCAAACTGATGATGCACAAAATGGATTTAATGCAATCGCCAATCAAATAATTATAAAACAGTAGTTAAAGTAAGAAATAAGACAAGTATTAAAGTGGTTCGGTCAAGTTGACCTAGTCCACTGTTGAATGGCTATGGCAGCCTGGCACTTTATATCATATGTGTTAGAGAGAATACAAGGAGCATAAGCTTTTGAGATACAAAAGTGAGTTGTCCTCTAGTGATGGTAAAACATTCTATTTATAGCAAGCAGTGACGGTTTTGGGGTGAGCACGCAACCACTACCTTAGTGGAGCTCCCAACTTTCTTGTAGCGTGCAATGTGATGTACGTGCTTTCCGTGCGGTCCGGAGACGAGGGGACGAAGCTTGACTATTTCATGATGTGGGCGTGCCCAATTAACCCGACTGTGAGGAATCACATTTATTGGGCTCGTCAGGCTCCTTGAGTTTGGGCCTATCATACGGATCTATGAGATGGGCTGGAGCACAAGACCTGTGGGATAGACCGTATTCTTATACTAGACTCCATCAAAATTTATAATTACAATTTGTAAATTTTAAGTTGAGATAATTCCTTCTACCCAATTGACTAGGGACAAATTAGTTTGAGAAGGCCAAAATGTGGAGGAGAGTGGGAAAATGATGAGCAGAAATTAAGCTCTTCTAAAATCAGATAATCCAATATCTCTGACGATTTTAATCAAACATAAATAGGGAGAGAAATTAATTATGATTAAATGACTGCAAAATTCATACTAGCTAAATTACCTATTAATTTTAATGAAATTGCTAATTAAGAAGCATCAAATACATACAACTGACCCTCAACATGTTTTTAATAATAGTAATAATATCCACCGACGATTACAGAAACAATAAATCAGAGGACAAAAACATCAGGTAATAGAATAGAAGAGACATAAAGCATCAACTTGATGGATAAATAAAGGCTCAAGCGAAAATTTCTCGTGGGCCTTTGGATTTCATCTCCAGCTCTTGGTCTTGTTGTAATTTAGCCAATTTCTTGATCCTGGCAAGCTCGAGATCCTTACTCATCTTCCTCTTATACATCTCAGCAAATGTGATGGCCTCCTCTATCACCGACTTCTCCCCTTCCCTAATCTTCAGCGGGTACACGGTTGCATCCGGTGCCGGGTTCTGGAAAGTGGCAATTGATAATCTGCTATAATTGGAGTTCACTACAGCTTGATGATCAGCATTCTTGAACCTCCCATTGCTTAAATACTGCACGCACATATAACAAAACTTACTCGATCGGCTCAATTAACTAGAATCTTTTTCAAAACATCGAATTTAATGGACCGCAGTAAATAAAATTCACGACACAAGTACTTACATGACCATGATCCCCCAAGTTGACAACAAAAGCCCCCTCCACCGGCTGAACAGTGATCCAAGTCTTGCCTCCGTCCCTAGTGGCCTGTAATCCACCAACCTGATCCTGAAGCAGCAGGGTAATTGTTCCCGGATCCGTGTGTCTCTTGAGTCCCAATGTCAATTCGGGTTGTGGACACTTTGGATAGTAATTCACTACCACCTTCTGGTCCATATCCACACAAGCCTTAGTAAGGGCCTCTTTCTCAAGACCCATTGCCTCCGATAGCACTTCCAGCAACTTGCAGGCCAGACCCATCAACTTCTCGCTGTAAACCTCCGTCGCGGCCATCCATCCTTCGGGCTTGTCGGGCCACCTTGAGTAGTCCCGGGCCCTAATTGGGTACGAAAAATAGGTCACTATCTCACGCCAATCTTGTACTACTTCACCCTGTAATTAACCCAGATAAATTCATTCATATTAGTAGTCCCGGGCCCTAACTGGGTCATAATTGCATTTATTGTTTTATGGCCGGATTTTGCGATTCAAACCAAGCACATGAGACGTGTCTGTGTAGGTCACTGTGGAAATGTTAAATTTACCTGGAGGTGACTGGAGACAATGAAGCCGCCTTTCTTGCCGCCGGTCATGTCGAACCGGAGTTTTTCCTCAGCGGGCAAAGCGAAGAACTCGCGAGCAAGACGACTCATTTCGGAGACCAAAGTGGTGTCAACGCCGTGATCAACCACCTGGAAAATCCCCCAGTCTTCACAAGCTTCAACTATTTTCCGGCAAATCTCTGATCTTCGGCCAGCGGAGTCGTCAATTCCAGCGAGAGAGATCACCGGAATAACGTCGCTGAATTGGTTGTAGGCGACTTTAGGACGCTCGTCTTCGTCCCTGACGAATTTGGAGTTTAGTGTCTTCTCGTGGGCTAAAGCAGAAAGCGTTGAGAGAGCCATCTCGTCGTGGTTGTTTGTTGGATTTCAAAAATGCCTACTGGTACTGATATTTATAATTGTGAGCTTGTGACCGTGGCCGGGGGTGAGTGTGGAAACTCATCCACCGTTCATCACAACAACTCCCCATTTGGCATAGTCAAAGCCTATAATGAACCACATAAAATTTAATAACTAACACATTTGTCATGTCATGATTGTACCGAGTCAAAATATATTGATCACAGAGGATCAAAAAGAGAGACGTTCCTGTGCGCATTGAATGGAAGGAAGTGGATTGGTAGGCTGGTAGCTGGCACGCTTTCTTCGATAACTATACAGACTTGATACTGAGAAAGCGGGAATGTTGAACCTAACCCAATTATGGGATTTCTAGTATACTCCACTTAACCAAACCTCAGGCTTTGGGCTAAATCAATTTTTACCATTTGAATTCTACTGACTTACTACTTTTTTGCATCACTATTTTTATTTTATTTTTTGCTAAATTTGATTTGATTTGATTTTCATTTAATTTTAATTTTTTAATAAATTATTATAAAATTCGTAACCAAATAAAATCTTCTTAACTTTACGATTATAAAATGTTATCTTTTTTTCATATTATTTGATCATTGTTGACTTTTTAACAATTTTAGAGATTTTTAAACTCAAAATAGATATGAATTCTTTTAATTTTAATCAATACAATGATAAATATTGTAAACTATCTAAAAAGTATTATTCATGGTAAGTTTTATTGTTTCATAATTTTTAATGTGTCAATCTCTCAATTTTGAGTTTAAAAATATCTCAAATTGACTTTTAAAAATTAATAATAATCAAATAATAAAACCAATTACATGAATTGAATCTATGTAACTTTGCAATAACAAGAATTCACAAAGTTTAATAAAATTGACTAAAGCAGTCACAATGTTTATGAATAATAATAATAATAATAACTCTAGAACATATGAAAACATCCTTTAAATACTAAACAATAAACTCAAAATCCTAATTAGGCAAGGAGCAACGAAATTACAAAAATATCCAAATAAAATCAAAGTAGAAAAACTTGAGAAGGCCAAAACGCCTATTTCCACGCCCTTTTGGGTTTTAAACGATGTCCCTCATGACCAAAGGTGATGAATATTGTAGTTCTTGTTGCAGATATATTATGAGTCCCGTAACTCTAAATAGACTTGAATTTTCTTTATTTTCCTACTTGGATTCCGACTTGGACCGTGTCAATTTGGAACGGATGGTAACAAGAGTACAAGACCCAAATCTGGGAATGAATTCTTACTATTGACAATCGGCCCATCATTGCTCAAGTAGTAGTCAAGACTTTTTCTTATTGTTTCTTGGAACAATTACATATTATAGTACATTTATAAAAGTAATTACAAAAATCATACATTCATAAAATAATTACAAAAATATGACATTTCATCATATATATTTACAATACTAATATAATTAGGAGTCCTTAATTTAAGGGATTAATATTAATGGGCTGATATGGCAAAAGGAAGTTTTTTTTTTGAAATGCGTGATAACTGCCATCTATACAACAATTAGTTTTCATATTCCTGAAAAACTCCCTTCTCGTTCAGTCTCTCTCCGCCCAAACTACTTCTCTCTCTCCCTGCCTTTACTACTTCTCTCTCTCATCTCGAAGCCAATCGTCGTCTTCCTTCTCCGCTGCCACCGCAACACCACTGTCTCTCAACTCTAACAGAAAATTGACGTTAATCCTCTCAAAGGAACTAGAGATTTCCTTCCAGACGAGATGCGCCTCCGCGGTTGGCTTTTTCACAACTTCAGAGAATTTTCATGACGATTTGTACCAGATT
Organism: Panax japonicus; assembly: GCA_020205505.1. Taxonomy (NCBI): domain Eukaryota; kingdom Viridiplantae; phylum Streptophyta; class Magnoliopsida; order Apiales; family Araliaceae; genus Panax; species Panax japonicus. The sequence goes on along the minus strand of CM035091.1, from coordinate 4,093,761 downwards.
TTGATCAGTTCTGGTTGTTGTTGTACTGTCCTTTTGAATTGTGTTTCATACTTTAGTTTTTGTTGAATATCCATAACCATTTGACATTGTTTGTTAGTTTGGGTGAGTCTGTAATGTTTATTGAAACTTTTGTAAATGAGATTACATATTTGATTATATTACCAGTGATTTGACATTATTTGTTGGTCCGTATTTGCTACTTCTAAGTTGTGTCTGATACATTGTTTGAAAGGTACAGTTGGTAACCAAACATGCATAGAATGGTAACCATTGTATTTATTGGTAGTAACCAGATAGTTACAAGTTTGTATCAGGGCATAATTCAAGTGTTAAATGTACATGTAAGAGTATACATGTGTTGCCTAAACTGGGTTGGATATACAGGTTGTTTCTGTTTTGGTTATCATTATTAAAACATGTTATGGTTACTTTCATATAACTATTTGGTTACTTCTTTATTATATTTTGGTTACTGTTATCTTATGGTTTGGCTACTATTATTGTGCCCTCAATGTGGGATTTTGGTTACTTTTATTTTTTATTCTAGTTAATATGTAATTGTTTAGTATACATGGATTGCCTAAACTGGGTTTCATTACATGATGTTTCTGTTTTGGTTACCATTTAAAACTGTCCTGGTTACTATCATATAATTATCTGGTTACTGTTTTATTATGTTACATTATGGTTAATGTTATTAGTAACCAGATAGTTACAAGGTTGTATCAGGACAAACATCAAGTGTTAAATATACATGTGAGAGTGTCTTATTTATCTAGTTAATGTATACTTATAAATTACATACTCATAAAAATTATCAGAAAATTGTACAGTTGGTATTTAAATCTGCATATAGAGGTAACCATTTTTTTTGTGAGTAACCAAATTTACATAAAATTGGTTCAGAACAATATCCATCAGTTATTTCAGTTGAAATGTTAAGTTGGTATCCAAACCTACATATATAGTAACCATTTTTTGTTTTTGTTAATAACCAGATAATTATAAATTTGTATCAGGACTATTATAAAATATTAAATGTATATGTTTTATTTATACCCTTTCATCATGATAGAATAAGAAACTCCAATTAAGAGTTCTTATTTATATATATGATGGTCACTTATAGATTTTATATTAAAATAAAAATAGTTTGAGAGGTGTAGTTGGTATCCAAACCAGCATATAAGGGTAACCATTTTAGTGGTTGTTAGTAACCAAATAATTAAAAACTTATATTAGAACAGTTATCAAGTGCTTAATGTACATGTGAGGGTTCCCATTTATCTATCTCATGGATACTTTTTAATTATATAATTATTAAAGTTATTTGGAAATGGTCCAGTTGGTGGTTCAGTTGGTAACTAAATATGAATATAGAGGTAACCATTTTATTTTATATGGGTAACCAAATTTACATAAAAATATTTCAGACCAGTTACCAATTGTTTAATGTATATGTTTACTTTATATTGACAACTCATGATGGAATCAAAAATCAAAATATTAATCAATAACAATTTTGGTTACTGTACACCATCAAAAATATTACCAACCATGTGGTTAATGGTTACTAACAGTAAATAATTATATATTTACACACTTTTTATTTATGTTCCGTTGAAATAAAACACAACTGGAATCATCTCCATTGTCTGACAACTGAATAAACATTGTAAAGTAACTAAATCAATATTACACAGTAACCAAACTACATAATCTTAGTAACCATAACATAAACCAAATTTTTACATGCAATTTTGAAGGCCTAAATGATGGAATTTGACAAAAAATAATTTAGGCCTTCAAAATTGAATGTATATGTTTACTTTATATTGATAACTCATGATGGAATCAAAAATTAAAATATTAATCAACATCAATTTTGGTTACTGTTCACTATCAAAAAAGTTACCAACCATGTGGTTAATAGTTACTAGCAGTAAAAAATTATATATTCCTGTAAGTAATTAAATTTGTTGTATTGGTTACTGTCAATAGTCATTGTCTAACAACTGAATAAACATTGTAAAGTAACCAAATCAATATTAGACAGTAACCAAATTACATAATCTTAGTAACCAGAAAATAAACCAAATTTTTACATGCAATTTTGAAGGCCTAAATGATGGAATTCGACCAAAAAACCCTGCAGTTCACCAGCGAAGCTAGTGACTTTTGATCGTTGACCCGTTTCCAATGAAATTAGGATCTGAAAATGCCAAAATCTGTCACTCTAAACTTGACAGAAATTATCAAATTGTTACTGCAACCAAATAAACATTATACTGTAACCAATTAAATAGTATACAACAACCAATATATATAATCAGATTAGCAGTTGTATGAAGGTAATCAATGTATTTAATGAGTAACCACCAATATTAAAGAAACAATTATAAAACTGAATAACAGTATAGAGTAACCAAATAAACACCTTACAGTATCTAAATATATATTATACAGTAACCAAGCTATATGTAATTAGTAGCCAAGATTAAAAAAAATATTTTTACATTCATTTTACAACCAAAATAATCAGTAATGACTTTGTTACAAATTAAAGTCTAACAAATGTATGAAGGTACCTATCAATGTAGTTAATCAGTAACCATATAATCACTATAAAACACAGTAATATAATGCAGTAACCATGATAATATTACACAGTAACCAAGTCAGTATTACATACTAACCAAATCCAAATTAGACAGTAACCAACATATATTTACTTAGTATACACAAGATAAATACATTCTGCATTGCATTTTTATAGTAAAAAATAACTAGTATAATTTGTTTGTTACCAACTAAAGGCAAATTTTTGTAAGAATGTAACCAATAATATAAACAATATAAGTAGAAGTGTGCATTAATATGTTTCAGCAACCAAAATTACAGTAACCAATTAATCATTAATGCAGTAACCAGTTCAGCATTAATGAGTATCCATTATATTTTTACATAGTATCCAAATCAGTATTATTCAGTAACCAAAATAATGTTAAACAGTAACCAACTCAGCATTAGTCAGTAAATATATACATATAATTGTTCATACATAGGTAACTATATACATTTAATTGTTCAGTAACCATATATAACCAACTCAATGTTAGACAGTAACCAAACTACATAATGTTAGTAACCATAACATAAACTCGGGTAATATTTTGCAGTAACCATTGTAATTTTACAAAGTAACCAAGTCAGCATTATATACAAACCAATCCAGATTAGACAGTAACCAACAGTTGCAGGAAGCTAGGTAACCAATGTATTTAATAAGTAATCATTAATATAAAAAACACAAGTAGAATAAACTTTAAAATTATAAAACAAGCAAATAAACATTATGCATCAACCAAATCAATAAAAAACAGTAACCAATTTATATGTATTTAGTAACCAGAATATAAAATATATTTTCAAATGCATTTAACATTGTCAATCATTCAACTGTATAATACACAACAACATTGTCAATCAAATTTCAAATTATAAGCGATATTCCACCGACCGGTATATCAGATGAAGCAACCTTTTAGTATGTTTTTTGTTATTGTTAGCTTATGGTATGTAAAGTAACCAACTTAATGTTAGACGGTAACCAAACTACATAATATTAGTAACCAGAACATGAACTGGGGTAATATTATACAGTAACAATTGCAATTTTACACAGTAACCAAGTCAACATTATATACTAACCAAATCCAGATTAGACAGTAACCAACAGTGCAAGAAGGTAACCAATGTATTTAATAAGTAATCATTAATATAAAAAACATCAGTAGAATAAACTTTAAAATTATAAAGCAAGCAAATAAACATTATATAGTAACCAAATCAATAATAAACAGTAACCAATTTATATGTACTTAGTAACCAGAATATAAAACATATTTTCAAATGCAGTTTACTTTCAAAACATTCATTATTCTGACTTTGTGACCATTTAATGAGCGAAAAAATTTGAGAAAGGTAACGAATAGATGAATACGTAGTAAACACGAGGTAACACTATGCATATAAATTGGAAACTCAAATACCTCGGTCATGGTGATTTGTAACGAATCAACAATTAGTGTAGTATGATCAACAATCAGTGCAGTAAGTTTCTAGTTACAGATCTTGAAGTTGCTGTCGATCTTTTATGTTCTTCTCCGATCTCAGAGTTTCGTCGCGACAAGAGATTTCGTCTTCTCCGGTAGATACGTCGTTGATCTGTTTTTCTGATATCAAAGTTGAATGTTTTGTTCAGTTGCTCGAATTTAGGTGCGGTTAGTTGGAATTATGAAAGTTGATAACTGATGTGTAGGGAGATAATGATAGTGATCCTTAATTGTAGGGAGATAATGATCCCTAATTTTAGCAACGTAATATTGTGTATGTTTTATTTTTGTAATTATGTTGTGTATGTTTTATTTTTGTAATTACTTTCTAAATGTTGTATATTAGTGTAAAGGACCCTATTAAAGGAACAATTACATATTATAGTACATTTATAAAAGTAATTACAAAAATCATACATTCATAAAATAATTACAAAAATATGACATTTCATCATATATATTTACAATACTAATATAATTAGGAGTCCTTAATTTAAGGGATTAATATTAATGGGCTGATATGGCAAAAGGAAGTTTTTTTTTTGAAATGCGTGATAACCGCCATCTATACAACAATTAGTTTTCATATTCCTGAAAAACTCCCTTCTCGTTCAGTCTCTCTCCGCCCAAACTACTTCTCTCTCTCCCTGCCTTTACTACTTCTCTCTCTCATCTCGAAGCCAATCGTCGTCTTCCTTCTCCGCTGCCACCGCAACACCACTGTCTCTCAACTCTAACAGAAAATTGACGTTAATCCTCTCAAAGGAACTAGAGATTTCCTTCCAGATGAGATGCGCCTCCGCGGTTGGCTTTTTCACAACTTCAGAGAATTTTCATGACGATTTGTACCAGATTTTGATCAGTTCTGGTTGTTGTTGTACTGTCCTTTTGAATTGTGTTTCATACTTTAGTTTTTGTTGAATATCCATAACCATTTGACATTGTTTGTTAGTTTGGGTGAGTCTGTAATGTTTATTGAAACTTTTGTAAATGAGATTACATATTTGATTATATTACCAGTGATTTGACATTATTTGTTGGTCCGTATTTGCTACTTCTAAGTTGTGTCTGATACATTGTTTGAAAGGTACAGTTGGTAACCAAACATGCATAGAATGGTAACCATTGTATTTATTGGTAGTAACCAGATAGTTACAAGTTTGTATCAGGGCATAATTCAAGTGTTAAATGTACATGTAAGAGTATACATGTGTTGCCTAAACTGGGTTGGATATACAGGTTGTTTCTGTTTTGGTTATCATTATTAAAACATGTTATGGTTACTTTCATATAACTATTTGGTTACTTCTTTATTATATTTTGGTTACTGTTATCTTATGGTTTGGCTACTATTATTGTGCCCTCAATGTGGGATTTTGGTTACTTTTATTTTTATTCTAGTTAATATGTAATTGTTTAGTATACATGGATTGCCTAAACTGGGTTTCATTACATGATGTTTCTGTTTTGGTTACCATTTAAAACTGTCCTGGTTACTATCATATAATTATCTGGTTACTGTTTTATTATGTTACATTATGGTTAATGTTATTAGTAACCAGATAGTTACAAGGTTGTATCAGGACAAACATCAAGTGTTAAATATACATGTGAGAGTGTCTTATTTATCTAGTTAATGTATACTTATAAATTACATACTCATAAAAATTATCAGAAAATTGTACAGTTGGTATTTAAATCTGCATATAGAGGTAACCATTTTTTTTGTGAGTAACCAAATTTACATAAAATTGGTTCAGAACAATATCCATCAGTTATTTCAGTTGAAATGTTAAGTTGGTATCCAAACCTACATATATAGTAACCATTTTTTGTTTTTGTTAATAACCAGATAATTATAAATTTGTATCAGGACTATTATAAAATATTAAATGTATATGTTTTATTTATACCCTTTCATCATGATAGAATAAGAAACTCCAATTAAGAGTTCTTATTTATATATATGATGGTCACTTATAGATTTTATATTAAAATAAAAATAGTTTGAGAGGTGTAGTTGGTATCCAAACCAGCATATAAGGGTAACCATTTTAGTGGTTGTTAGTAACCAAATAATTAAAAACTTATATTAGAACAGTTATCAAGTGCTTAATGTACATGTGAGGGTTCCCATTTATCTATCTCATGGATACTTTTTAATTATATAATTATTAAAGTTATTTGGAAATGGTCCAGTTGGTGGTTCAGTTGGTAACTAAATATGAATATAGAGGTAACCATTTTATTTTATATGGGTAACCAAATTTACATAAAAATATTTCAGACCAGTTACCAATTGTTTAATGTATATGTTTACTTTATATTGACAACTCATGATGGAATCAAAAATCAAAATATTAATCAATAACAATTTTGGTTACTGTACACCATCAAAAATATTACCAACCATGTGGTTAATGGTTACTAACAGTAAATAATTATATATTTACACACTTTTTATTTATGTTCCGTTGAAATAAAACACAACTGGAATCATCTCCATTGTCTGACAACTGAATAAACATTGTAAAGTAACTAAATCAATATTACACAGTAACCAAACTACATAATCTTAGTAACCATAACATAAACCAAATTTTTACATGCAATTTTGAAGGCCTAAATGATGGAATTTGACAAAAAATAATTTAGGCCTTCAAAATTGAATGTATATGTTTACTTTATATTGATAACTCATGATGGAATCAAAAATTAAAATATTAATCAACATCAATTTTGGTTACTGTTCACTATCAAAAAAGTTACCAACCATGTGGTTAATAGTTACTAGCAGTAAAAAATTATATATTCCTGTAAGTAATTAAATTTGTTGTATTGGTTACTGTCAATAGTCATTGTCTAACAACTGAATAAACATTGTAAAGTAACCAAATCAATATTAGACAGTAACCAAATTACATAATCTTAGTAACCAGAAAATAAACCAAATTTTTACATACAATTTTGAAGGCCTAAATGATGGAATTCGACCAAAAAACCCTGCAGTTCACCAGCGAAGCTAGTGACTTTTGATCGTTGACCCGTTTCCAATGAAATTAGGATCTGAAAATGCCAAAATCTGTCACTCTAAACTTGACAGAAATTATCAAATTGTTACTGCAACCAAATAAACATTATACTGTAACCAATTAAATAGTATACAACAACCAATATATATAATCAGATTAGCAGTTGTATGAAGGTAATCAATGTATTTAATGAGTAACCACCAATATTAAAGAAACAATTATAAAACTGAATAACAGTATAGAGTAACCAAATAAACACCTTACAGTATCTAAATATATATTATACAGTAACCAAGCTATATGTAATTAGTAGCCAAGATTAAAAAAATATTTTTACATTCATTTTACAACCAAAATAATCAGTAATGACTTTGTTACAAATTAAAGTCTAACAAATGTATGAAGGTACCTATCAATGTAGTTAATCAGTAACCATATAATCACTATAAAACACAGTAATATAATGCAGTAACCATGATAATATTACACAGTAACCAAGTCAGTATTACATACTAACCAAATCCAAATTAGACAGTAACCAACATATATTTACTTAGTATACACAAGATAAATACATTCTGCATTGCATTTTTATAGTAAAAAATAACTAGTATAATTTGTTTGTTACCAACTAAAGGCAAATTTTTGTAAGAATGTAACCAATAATATAAACAATATAAGTAGAAGTGTGCATTAATATGCTTCAGCAACCAAAATTACAGTAACCAATTAATCATTAATGCAGTAACCAGTTCAGCATTAATGAGTATCCATTATATTTTTACATAGTATCCAAATCAGTATTATTCAGTAACCAAAATAATGTTAAACAGTAACCAACTCAGCATTAGTCAGTAAATATATACATATAATTGTTCATACATAGGTAACTATATACATTTAATTGTTCAGTAACCATATATAACCAACTCAATGTTAGACAGTAACCAAACTACATAATGTTAGTAACCATAACATAAACTCGGGTAATATTTTGCAGTAACCATTGTAATTTTACAAAGTAACCAAGTCAGCATTATATACAAACCAATCCAGATTAGACAGTAACCAACAGTTGCAGGAAGCTAGGTAACCAATGTATTTAATAAGTAATCATTAATATAAAAAACACAAGTAGAATAAACTTTAAAATTATAAAACAAGCAAATAAACATTATGCATCAACCAAATCAATAAAAAACAGTAACCAATTTATATGTATTTAGTAACCAGAATATAAAATATATTTTCAAATGCATTTAACATTGTCAATCATTCAACTGTATAATACACAACAACATTGTCAATCAAATTTCAAATTATAAGCGATATTCCACCGACCGGTATATCAGATGAAGCAACCTTTTAGTATGTTTTTTGTTATTGTTAGCTTATGGTATGCAAAGTAACCAACTTAATGTTAGACGGTAACCAAACTACATAATATTAGTAACCAGAACATGAACTGGGGTAATATTATACAGTAACAATTGCAATTTTACACAGTAACCAAGTCAACATTATATACTAACCAAATCCAGATTAGACAGTAACCAACAGTGCAAGAAGGTAACCAATGTATTTAATAAGTAATCATTAATATAAAAAACATCAGTAGAATAAACTTTAAAATTATAAAGCAAGCAAATAAACATTATATAGTAACCAAATCAATAATAAACAGTAACCAATTTATATGTACTTAGTAACCAGAATATAAAACATATTTTCAAATGCAGTTTACTTTCAAAACATTCATTATTCTGACTTTGTGACCATTTAATGAGCGAAAAAATTTGAGAAAGGTAACGAATAGATGAATACGTAGTAAACACGAGGTAACACTATGCATATAAATTGGAAACTCAAATACCTCGGTCATGGTGATTTGTAACGAATCAACAATTAGTGTAGTATGATCAACAATCAGTGCAGTAAGTTTCTAGTTACAGATCTTGAAGTTGCTGTCGATCTTTTATGTTCTTCTCCGATCTCAGAGTTTCGTCGCGACAAGAGATTTCGTCTTCTCCGGTAGATACGTCGTTGATCTGTTTTTCTGATATCAAAGTTGAATGTTTTGTTCAGTTGCTCGAATTTAGGTGCGGTTAGTTGGAATTATGAAAGTTGATAACTGATGTGTAGGGAGATAATGATAGTGATCCTTAATTGTAGGGAGATAATGATCCCTAATTTTAGCAACGTAATATTGTGTATGTTTTATTTTTGTAATTATGTTGTGTATGTTTTATTTTTGTAAATACTTTCTAATTGTTGTATATTATTGTAAAGGACCCTAAATAAGGAACAATTACATATTATAGTACATTTATAAAAGTAATTACAAAAATCATACATTCATAAAATAATTACAAAAATATGACATTTCATCATATATATTTACAATACTAATATAATTAGGAGTCCTTAATTTAAGGGATTAATATTAATGGGCTGATATGGCAAAAGGAAGTTTTTTTTTTTGAAATGCGTGATAACCGCCATCTATACAACAATTAGTTTTCATATTCCTGAAAAACTCCCTTCTCGTTCAGTCTCTCTCCGCCCAAACTACTTCTCTCTCTCCCTGCCTTTACTACTTCTCTCTCTCATCTCGAAGCCAATCGTCGTCTTCCTTCTCCGCTGCCACCGCAACACCACTGTCTCTCAACTCTAACAGAAAATTGACGTTAATCCTCTCAAAGGAACTAGAGATTTCCTTCCAGATGAGATGCGCCTCCGCGGTTGGCTTTTTCACAACTTCAGAGAATTTTCATGACGATTTGTACCAGATTTTGATCAGTTCTGGTTGTTGTTGTACTGTCCTTTTGAATTGTGTTTCATACTTTAGTTTTTGTTGAATATCCATAACCATTTGACATTGTTTGTTAGTTTGGGTGAGTCTGTAATGTTTATTGAAACTTTTGTAAATGAGATTACATATTTGATTATATTACCAGTGATTTGACATTATTTGTTGGTCCGTATTTGCTACTTCTAAGTTGTGTCTGATACATTGTTTGAAAGGTACAGTTGGTAACCAAACATGCATAGAATGGTAACCATTGTATTTATTGGTAGTAACCAGATAGTTACAAGTTTGTATCAGGGCATAATTCAAGTGTTAAATGTACATGTAAGAGTATACATGTGTTGCCTAAACTGGGTTGGATATACAGGTTGTTTCTGTTTTGGTTATCATTATTAAAACATGTTATGGTTACTTTCATATAACTATTTGGTTACTTCTTTATTATATTTTGGTTACTGTTATCTTATGGTTTGGCTACTATTATTGTGCCCTCAATGTGGGATTTTGGTTACTTTTATTTTTTATTCTAGTTAATATGTAATTGTTTAGTATACATGGATTGCCTAAACTGGGTTTCATTACATGATGTTTCTGTTTTGGTTACCATTTAAAACTGTCCTGGTTACTATCATATAATTATCTGGTTACTGTTTTATTATGTTACATTATGGTTAATGTTATTAGTAACCAGATAGTTACAAGGTTGTATCAGGACAAACATCAAGTGTTAAATATACATGTGAGAGTGTCTTATTTATCTAGTTAATGTATACTTATAAATTACATACTCATAAAAATTATCAGAAAATTGTACAGTTGGTATTTAAATCTGCATATAGAGGTAACCATTTTTTTTGTGAGTAACCAAATTTACATAAAATTGGTTCAGAACAATATCCATCAGTTATTTCAGTTGAAATGTTAAGTTGGTATCCAAACCTACATATATAGTAACCATTTTTTGTTTTTGTTAATAACCAGATAATTATAAATTTGTATCAGGACTATTATAAAATATTAAATGTATATGTTTTATTTATACCCTTTCATCATGATAGAATAAGAAACTCCAATTAAGAGTTCTTATTTATATATATGATGGTCACTTATAGATTTTATATTAAAATAAAAATAGTTTGAGAGGTGTAGTTGGTATCCAAACCAGCATATAAGGGTAACCATTTTAGTGGTTGTTAGTAACCAAATAATTAAAAACTTATATTAGAACAGTTATCAAGTGCTTAATGTACATGTGAGGGTTCCCATTTATCTATCTCATGGATACTTTTTAATTATATAATTATTAAAGTTATTTGGAAATGGTCCAGTTGGTGGTTCAGTTGGTAACTAAATATGAATATAGAGGTAACCATTTTATTTTATATGGGTAACCAAATTTACATAAAAATATTTCAGACCAGTTACCAATTGTTTAATGTATATGTTTACTTTATATTGACAACTCATGATGGAATCAAAAATCAAAATATTAATCAATAACAATTTTGGTTACTGTACACCATCAAAAATATTACCAACCATGTGGTTAATGGTTACTAACAGTAAATAATTATATATTTACACACTTTTTATTTATGTTCCGTTGAAATAAAACACAACTGGAATCATCTCCATTGTCTGACAACTGAATAAACATTGTAAAGTAACTAAATCAATATTACACAGTAACCAAACTACATAATCTTAGTAACCATAACATAAACCAAATTTTTACATGCAATTTTGAAGGCCTAAATGATGGAATTTGACAAAAAATAATTTAGGCCTTCAAAATTGAATGTATATGTTTACTTTATATTGATAACTCATGATGGAATCAAAAATTAAAATATTAATCAACATCAATTTTGGTTACTGTTCACTATCAAAAAAGTTACCAACCATGTGGTTAATAGTTACTAGCAGTAAAAAATTATATATTCCTGTAAGTAATTAAATTTGTTGTATTGGTTACTGTCAATAGTCATTGTCTAACAACTGAATAAACATTGTAAAGTAACCAAATCAATATTAGACAGTAACCAAATTACATAATCTTAGTAACCAGAAAATAAACCAAATTTTTACATGCAATTTTGAAGGCCTAAATGATGGAATTCGACCAAAAAACCCTGCAGTTCACCAGCGAAGCTAGTGACTTTTGATCGTTGACCCGTTTCCAATGAAATTAGGATCTGAAAATGCCAAAATCTGTCACTCCAAACTTGACAGAAATTATCAAATTGTTACTGCAACCAAATAAACATTATACTGTAACCAATTAAATAGTATACAACAACCAATATATATAATCAGATTAGCAGTTGTATGAAGGTAATCAATGTATTTAATGAGTAACCACCAATATTAAAGAAACAATTATAAAACTGAATAACAGTATAGAGTAACCAAATAAACACCTTACAGTATCTAAATATATATTATACAGTAACCAAGCTATATGTAATTAGTAGCCAAGATTAAAAAAAATATTTTTACATTCATTTTACAACCAAAATAATCAGTAATGACTTTGTTACAAATTAAAGTCTAACAAATGTATGAAGGTACCTATCAATGTAGTTAATCAGTAACCATATAATCACTATAAAACACAGTAATATAATGCAGTAACCATGATAATATTACACAGTAACCAAGTCAGTATTACATACTAACCAAATCCAAATTAGACAGTAACCAACATATATTTACTTAGTATACACAAGATAAATACATTCTGCATTGCATTTTTATAGTAAAAAATAACTAGTATAATTTGTTTGTTACCAACTAAAGGCAAATTTTTGTAAGAATGTAACCAATAATATAAACAATATAAGTAGAAGTGTGCATTAATATGCTTCAGCAACCAAAATTACAGTAACCAATTAATCATTAATGCAGTAACCAGTTCAGCATTAATGAGTATCCATTATATTTTTACATAGTATCCAAATCAGTATTATTCAGTAACCAAAATAATGTTAAACAGTAACCAACTCAGCATTAGTCAGTAAATATATACATATAATTGTTCATACATAGGTAACTATATACATTTAATTGTTCAGTAACCATATATAACCAACTCAATGTTAGACAGTAACCAAACTACATAATGTTAGTAACCATAACATAAACTCGGGTAATATTTTGCAGTAACCATTGTAATTTTACAAAGTAACCAAGTCAGCATTATATACAAACCAATCCAGATTAGACAGTAACCAACAGTTGCAGGAAGCTAGGTAACCAATGTATTTAATAAGTAATCATTAATATAAAAAACACAAGTAGAATAAACTTTAAAATTATAAAACAAGCAAATAAACATTATGCATCAACCAAATCAATAAAAAACAGTAACCAATTTATATGTATTTAGTAACCAGAATATAAAATATATTTTCAAATGCATTTAACATTGTCAATCATTCAACTGTATAATACACAACAACATTGTCAATCAAATTTCAAATTATAAGCGATATTCCACCGACCGGTATATCAGATGAAGCAACCTTTTAGTATGTTTTTTGTTATTGTTAGCTTATGGTATGTAAAGTAACCAACTTAATGTTAGACGGTAACCAAACTACATAATATTAGTAACCAGAACATGAACTGGGGTAATATTATACAGTAACAATTGCAATTTTACACAGTAACCAAGTCAACATTATATACTAACCAAATCCAGATTAGACAGTAACCAACAGTGCAAGAAGGTAACCAATGTATTTAATAAGTAATCATTAATATAAAAAACATCAGTAGAATAAACTTTAAAATTATAAAGCAAGCAAATAAACATTATATAGTAACCAAATCAATAATAAACAGTAACCAATTTATATGTACTTAGTAACCAGAATATAAAACATATTTTCAAATGCAGTTTACTTTCAAAACATTCATTATTCTGACTTTGTGACCATTTAATGAGCGAAAAAATTTGAGAAAGGTAACGAATAGATGAATACGTAGTAAACACGAGGTAACACTATGCATATAAATTGGAAACTCAAATACCTCGGTCATGGTGATTTGTAACGAATCAACAATTAGTGTAGTATGATCAACAATCAGTGCAGTAAGTTTCTAGTTACAGATCTTGAAGTTGCTGTCGATCTTTTATGTTCTTCTCCGATCTCAGAGTTTCGTCGCGACAAGAGATTTCGTCTTCTCCGGTAGATACGTCGTTGATCTGTTTTTCTGATATGAAAGTTGAATGTTTTGTTCAGTTGCTCGAATTTAGGTGCGGTTAGTTGGAATTATGAAAGTTGATAACTGATGTGTAGGGAGATAATGATAGTGATCCTTAATTGTAGGGAGATAATGATCCCTAATTTTAGCAACGTAATATTGTGTATGTTTTATTTTTGTAATTATGTTGTGTATGTTTTATTTTTGTAAATACTTTCTAATTGTTGTATATTATTGTAAAGGACCCTTGTTTCTTTTGCTTGTTTTCTTCCCTATATTTCATCTTAGTTAAAGTGTTTCAGGTGGGGGTCTTGATTTTGAATCCTCAATCAAGTCGCAAACCACCGGGTTCACCAAACAAATTATTGCAAATATATATATGTTTATTTTACTCGACTTGAAATGTTCAGAGGGGTAAATTATATAAAAATGATAATAAAGGAAATACATTGAGCAAGCTCACAAATATACACGTACCAAAGAAGCTGCCGAGGGAACTCCTTAGTTTAAGAACTTTAAATCTAGACGAAAACAACTTTGGAGTCTCTGAGATGGAAGTGCTGCTGCTGTCAACACTTTTTCTCTTTGAATTTCTAGATCCCTACAAAGTTGGAAAAAAATAAGCTCAACAGATCCTCACATAAGGTTCTTTCTTATAGTGGAATGATAACATAGGCACCTAACGAAAACTGTAGTGTAGACTGTAATTTTTTAACTATTCTTCTGAAGCACTCATACCCTGCCTTTAACCAATCTCAAACAATGCTACAAATGATTACTTTGAACCGGGTCATGTAAAAAATATTAACTATACAAAACTAGATGATCTTCCAACATAATATACTAGAAACAAACATTTATTTTAAACTTGCAGGTTTCTAAACTAGTTCACGTCATCTGTTCATAAAGATACACTACTAAACTTGTCAACTCTCTTCTCCCTACCAATATGCATGACAATAAAAAGAAACTCGTCTATTGTTAAAATTCCTTAAAACCCTACAGAAAACTTTAGAAGCCTGGATAGGATCGAGATGGCAAGCTAACTATCAGCTGACATAAAAGAAAACCACATCCTGAACTACCTAATTTAGTTTCGTCAGTCATATGCACCAGATAACTAGAGCAGATAAGATATAAGAATTATAAACCTCTCACAGTTCATAACAACGTGGCATATGGACAATTAGCAGAGAGCTAAATGTAGTACGGTAATGAAACACAACTTTCAACCACTTGTATGCATCTCCTTTCTTACATCTTACATACTTATGATTAACAAATTAAAGCTCATTGTAAAGGTCTATCTACGTATATACCAAATTTGTTGCATTAGTCGCATGAAAGATATAAACATATATCTATAATAACAACCTAAGTGGTCATCCAAATGTTACAAAACTCTCTATAGAGCAGATCTATCAACTAGTTGCTAGTCATGCATATTACTACCACAAGTGAACCTATGCATTTTTGTGTTTGTTATGAAACATAAGGAAATGTACATAAACAATGCAAACACAAAAATTGTAAGACTGCATGACAGTCTATGAAGCATTAGGATAGGATCAGATCTTAAATTGTTTACTTGATATATTAAAAGGCCACGAGGAATATTACATAGCGACACTACAGGGGTTTTTCTTCATACTAAAGTCAAAATAAACTAATAATTATATACCAAACTCTATATTGTGCCCTTCATCATTCTAAGCTTTAAATGGAAATGAGGGATCAATTCCGATCTAGTTTTTTCAGACCCTTGCAAGAATCTCATTAACCACAACTTAGCAATTTCACTGAAACGTAAAAACCACCCCATGAACATGATGGTATCCACTGTGAAAAAATACCAATTAAAACATACAATTCTCATAAATAATTTAAGTAATAATCACCTTTTCAATGACTTGAGAAGAATTAAGTTCTTTCTTCACGATAACAATCCTATCATGCACGCCACTCTTCTTGCCTCCCAATTGCGACCTTCCGGCTTCTGCTGCACAGCAACGTAAAATAGGTGTCATGGAATCACTTCTAACTTTCTTTAACACCTCCAGTTCCATGGACAGTCGGGAAATTTCTTCAGTCTTTTTCAGAGAGTCCGATTCCAGCTCAGCCACGTTAGTTTTAAAGTTTACAATCAAATCATCCTTCTCAGAGTTTGATGCCTGTAATTGCTCCATACCATTCAGAAGTTTCTGGATCTTCTCATTGGCTTGTTCAAGTTCAGCGTGTTTACTCTTTAGTTTATTAGTTAAATTGCTCTCCAACTTCTTATACTGGTTCCACACAAAATCCCTCTCTAATAAAAGAGCTGACAACTTGGATGTTTTCTTTGAACCAAGCTTCTCATTGTCATGTTTTAGTCTCCTCAGTTCATTTACCAATGACTTGTTCTCTTCCCCGTTTTTGTTGGCAGTCTTTATTATATCCTGCACAAAATTCAAAAGTCATAAACAAAACAACAAAAATCAATGTGGGTGGGTGGGTGATATATATATATATATATAGAGAGAGAGAGAGAGGAGACAAATGTCACAAGCAAGGGAACTTACTTTTGGCTCAGAACATTTACGAGAGAAAAGGTCAAACTAAACTTTAAAATCTGCCAATTCACTTTCAGTATTTTCTGCATGTTTAGATGCAATAATTCAGTCAAAAGAATTAGATTATGCAGAACAAAAACATTAGATGCACAGAACAATGCCAAAGTTCACCATGCACTGCTACTACACATGAAAAACTACTACAATAAACAAGATGAAAGATCATGTGTTTCCCCACCACTCTTAGAATAGTAGACAGCCTTCAACAAATAAGGAAATATGGGAGTTTAATAAGAACTCGAATTATAAAGCATAATTACATGACATGTTGTTCTTTTGAACTTAAGAAGCCCTATAAGTATTTTGAATATGTGTCACGGGCTCTTGATGGCAAGGGAAGGCGAATGTCCTGACCCATGCCAATACTAGTTGAAATTAATATTGAGGCAATCAGCGTCTAAGTTTAAAGTGAGACTATAACTTTATCTAGTAAACTTTGACGCGCCATAACTAATATGTAAGTTTTCTTTTCTTTGTCCCCTACTCATGAAGTAGTTTTACAATTGAACTTACTCCTTTTAGGCCCAATCTGAAATCTAATGCATCAGGGTTCAAACAATTGCTTCCTATTTATGCATTGGTCCATGGACCAAAGAATTCAACCTCTATGACAAACAATCGTATATGCATATATTATTAAATATATGCAAAATACACTCGCATTTATTTTTTTCTGGAGATGACCTTAAAATATGTAGGAAAAGAAAGAAGAAAAAGTATATTTCATATAATAAGATTCCAAGTTTCCACCTCTTTTTTTATTTGTTTGCTTGTTTGTTTTTGATCTTTAAAGGTTTCCGCACGCTTCTCATAAATAAAAAAAAAAAAAAAAAGCGGAGAATAAAAGGGCTAGTTAAAATAATCAAAAATTTGCACAAGGAAATAACTAACCTAAGTTAAGCTTGTACATCGAATACTCTGTCTGCTTGAAAGACATAAATAGCTCCAATTTTGCTGCCTCAACGGTGCGTTCCATTTCTTGTACTTCAACATTCCTCCTCATCTGAAACCAAAAAAAAATGTTCAAAACCCCTAAATCGGCAGAAAGATTGTGAATTCATCAATAAATAGAAGAAAATACCTGTGAGCGTTGTTCTTGAAATTGATTGACATCGGAAACCCACCGATCGTCTTGCAGTTTAAGCTTATCTTCAAGAAATTTAAGCTGTGACTGTTGCCTCTGTAGCATGTGAACAAGAGCATTGAAGATATGGTTCCACTTTTTCCGATCAGAAGATATATAGGGTCTTTTGGCATTGCCATCGTAATATAATAAAGATTGCTGATAAAAGTGATGAAGAAGAAAGAAATATCTTAAAATTTTGAAAGAGCAATATGAAAATTGAAAATGAAAAAGGTTTCAACGGTTGTTCGTTGCTGTACAGAGTCAAGTATTACTATTAAAAACAAGGGACCCAAACCCAGTCGGGTTTATTTCGTCCACTTTATATTTGAGTTCCTTACATAATTATACAACAAATAGAAAATAATTATAAAAAAATGTATCAATCAAATAATTACAAAAAAATTATATGTGACGCCCCTAACATAGGTATACAACATCCATTCTGAGTCGCCAAATACATGGTACATAAAGCAAACTACAACTTCAATAATACAAATGTCGTGTGAAATACGATAATACATAATGTGAGTTTAAATACAAATATTATCTTCTAGACAATATCCACAAGCAAATAAGTTCTCATTACAATTATTCAAACACTATTTTATAAAAATAGTGAGGACTGCTAAAACATCTTCCTAGAATCATCACTCCATACCCCGACTCGATCCTGCTATGTTCTCACCTCCTGAGAAGAAAAATAGAACAAAAAAAAACGGTGAGCTCAACTAGCCCAGTAAAAAATATTATGACTAAGATAATATACAACAAATTATCGTTAGTCTTCAACAGAGAAAAATCTGATAAAATATAATAGACAACAAGTTTTAGGACCAACAAATGCAGCGAAAACAGCAATTCATTAGAAGAGTCACGTAGAGAATGAATTCTACTGTCTTCTAAGATTTAAAAGTTCATCATCAATATTTCATCCATGTAACAACAATCAATATACATCCTTAATCATCTTTGCACTACAGGCCAAAGATATTCATTTGTATCACAAGTTGGTCATGTTCATCTCAACACCTGTTCATCTTTGCACTACGGGCCAAAGAAATTCATCAGTTTAATCATTCATCTTTGCACTACAGGCCAAAGATATTCATCAAGTATCACCATTAAGGACTGAGGATGATGAAAAATATTTATAAGAACGAATCCAGTGAGATAGAAGGACAAATATTAGGGATTCGTACAACAGTTTGTCCAAAATCAATAATACTTCATAACAACTGATTTTGAAGCAGAACTCAAAAATAACGATCAAAATATGGATACAATCAAAGATAGTAGCCAAAATATATATTTTGGACAAAAAGAAGAAATTTCATTTTTCGATGAATAGTATCGTATTCGTGAATAGTGACGTACACGTGAATAGTAACTCCGACACCAAAAGATAGAAATTTCACAAAAATATCATCACGCTTCGTGAACAGTACTCGTGAATAGTAACTCATGAATAGTAACTCCGACATGAAAAAGTTCTAAATTGATAAAAAGTTCAGAATAATATTTCGGCATAATGATATTGAAGAAGATAATATCATTTAAGAAGAAACAACATCCCTTACCTCAAAATAACCGTACTTCTGACTGAATTTCGGTATAGTGCTGACAGAAACTCGCACTGTATAGCAACACTCAAAGTATACTCACAAGAATACGCTCGATAATATAGAGAGAGAAAGAGAGAAAACTTTGTTTCTGGTGTGATTTTCAATTCTAATTTAGCCCTCTATTTATAGAAAAATGCTAGAACGCTAAAGGAGACTAAATTAATAAAATATTAATTTATTTATATAATTTTCCTTAGCCCACCATTTTGACCAAAGAAATCAGCCACAACACATGTTAAAGATTCCCACCAACCTTTGAAAAACGTTTTTCTTGAAAATAATAATTAAAACTTCCAAAAATCAATTATTTCAGAACTCCGGAACTTCAATAATTCACAATAAATAGCCCTTTTATCAGAAAATTCAAATCTCGATATTTTTCATAGGAATTTCAATTCTCTACAACTTTACAGAAGAAAAGTTTTCCAAATTTCAAACAGAAATAACCCAAAATTCATAAACGGACGATTTTACAGTCTATAATCAATTTTCGGTCAAGAATTGTGTTCACCGACACACAAATATGTGTTAAACATTTAATGCCACAAAAATACTCTTCCTACTTATATACTCATATATCCCACATTCATTGTAAAAATATCACCATTAATATATTATTAAAATAATATATTTAAATTAATTATTTTATCAAAAAAGATAAAATATTAATTTTCAACATTTGTCACATTAAAAATTTTCTCCATCTATATCCACATAAAATGAATATTTTCTTTATCATAATAATCAATAATTAATTATTCAAAAATAATATTACAGAATCACAATACTGACAACCAGGCCGTTCCTAGGAAAGAGGGGGCTCCAATAAAGATTTCTCCTTACTGACGCGCAATTAGATGATCAAACCTCTCTTTGACAGAACTTTCTAGACATTGCCAATAATGCTATCTAATAATATTATTCAAATAATATGAATTATTGATCTGATAATGGAAAATACTGTGCAATGACAATTATTGAAACAATAATAATATAAATATCAACGCAGCAATTATTGAATCAATAAAATAAAATAATAAACAGTAATTACTGTAACAATTATTGAGTAGTGCCTTCTTACGTAAGGATCAATAATTCAACAATACTGTGCAATACCGTGTGCTACTGTGCAACCACGCATATTACTGTATTTTAACCGCCAGGTAACCCAACAGTGTTAACGGTAACAATTTACGCCGTTATTTATAAAACTCAATCTTTGTCGTTTTCTTTCATCCAACCGTTTTTAGTTATGGGGCTCACAAATGACTGTGCCGTCGTACGAAGATTCCCGACAAAAAGAATATTCTACGACCAAACGAATATTCCCCGACAATAATGAATATTTTATAACCACTTGCTTATTTTATAAACTTTGCACGTTTCACCCATAACCAAAATATTATATCAAATTACCACCTTATTAATCAAGAATAATAATTAGAGAAAATTCAATTTTATTTATAAAAAGTTGGGGTCTTACATTGTACATATTAAAAAATAGTACAATTCACATTAATAAGGAAACCTATAAATAACTGCCACAATTAATAATTCAAATTCAAATATTTGGATCTAACAACAAAAATAAATTCAAATTCAAAATAATAATTCAAATTTAAATATTCAAATTCAAATCTTCATCTCCCTCACATACACTTTAAAAATAATAGTCCACCACTACACCGCCGCTACACCGTCGCGAATCTCCGTTGTCCAAAACGCCAATGAGAATCCAAAACGCCAATGAGAATAAGAACAAGAATCGCCCTACAAAAAGTTTAAAAATAAATAAATGTAACTATTAATGTTTTGAATTTTTTTATAACTATTTTGTTACTCATAAATAATAAAATGGTTACCTTTGTATGAATGGTTGGCTACCAACTGCATCACATTCAAACGAAATTGGTTACTTAATAAAATTGAATTGGTTACCTTGGTTTGAAGGTTTGACTACCAACTCCACTATGAAAAAACTGCATGTGTGGATGTGAATTAGTTACTTTGGTATGAAGGTTTTGTTACCTTGATCTGAAGGTTTGGTAACCAACTGTACTAAAAAAAATTTAAAGTGTGGATGTTGATTGGTTATTTTAATATGACAGTTTAGTTACCTTGGTATGAAGGTTTGGTTCCTCACTTCCTTGCTAGTCCTCTGCTTGAGCTTCCATAGTAAATTATGGCCTCGCCGGTGAAGTTACCAATCATGCGATTAACGACATTATTTCCACCACCACCACCACCAACCTTAATCTTGGCTGAATCAATGAAAGTAAACGTCTCATCTTCGTCTTCGTCGGAATCGTCAGCAACGACTCGTCTTCGTCTTCGTCGGAATCGCCATTCCGGCACTCGTATTCAACATCATTCCTCCATCTCCGCCGCTGATCTTCGAACAGATCTCTAACTCGTTTCAATCCACCGAGTTGACTCACGTGCCACGACCTACGAACTCCATGAACAGCTACAAACACATGAATGCAGGTAATATATATATATATATATATATATATATATATATATATATATATATATATGTAGAGAGAGAATACGTTGAATGAAGAAGAAGGGTGATGACTAACTGCAGCTGTTATAGATGAGGAGAGAGAGAAGAAGTCATGGATATAACTAATCCATAAATTAAGAAATTCTAATTGAATACTAATTTCCTAAATTAAGGAATCCTAATTGTACTAATATTGTAAATAAATATGAAAGTGTATTAGTTGTGTAAAAGTTTTATGAGGACATTATTGTTATAATTTTTTTTAAAAATGTAATAAAATATGTAATTCACAAGCCCAACCTAGCTAATTAGCAATAGTTCTAGTATTATAATCGTAGCCCAACTTAGTGAAATGGATTGGACTCATTTTCTAGTTTGGACTTAATAAGCAAGAGTATATTGATATTTGTATTTCTATTAATTCGGTTAACTTTACAAATTACAAGTGCCAATTTTGTGGTAGCGAAATGAAATATAATCCCTCTACTAGGAAGTCTACGCTCGTTCCTCGTGTTTCTGCTGGTCTACTATACCCCTAAGATTAAAATATTATTCATTCTGTCTCATGATAAAAGTCTTTATTATTATTTTAAGTAGTCCAATATTAAATATTTATTTTCTTTCAATAACCAAATTATTTTTGTTACAATAATTTGGTTAAATATTTTTGTAAATACATTTGAAACTACTTGCGTTTTAAAATATATTCGTCTATGTTTGTTTTCCCCCTGTTAATATTTACTATCGGTAAAAATATAACAAAAGTCTTAATATTGACATTAACATTTCAAAGATATGAGAAAGTAAGGGGTTTAGAGAGCATAAGAAAATCAACAATCATATATTCATTACATAAATAGTTGACAAAATATAAAATATAAATAATAGAATTGTGTATGCGAAAAATGTAATTTATTTTTATAAAACTACTTACCATAAACCTAAATGCATGTGTAAAATTTTACAAGGATTATAGTAATCTCTTTGTTAAAAAATACAAAGAATATTTTTTTATTTTTGAAATCAATTCAAAATATAATCTAATTCAAAATTGGTATGATTTAAATATATATATATATATATATATATATATATATATATATATATATATATATATATATATATATATATATGATAAAGCTTATAGTTAGTAGTTCTTTTAATACTTTTAAATTTCTATCTAATTATATTAACTAAATTAAATAAATTTATCCCAATTATTTAATTTAAAAATGTCTCTATTTAACTTCAAAATGTGAAATTAACTCTTATATTTTAGGGGGTGAAATGGAATATTTTATAAGGACATTTTGTTGTGGTGCAAAATAGACATAATAGTCAATTACAGCGAGACTATAATTACCCTTTTATAATAGTTAATTGCTTTGTTTCTAATATTACTATAATATTAAATACAACTTTAGTTCTCTTAGAGCATTCACAACAGTTTTCTTATATTTATCCCTACTCTGCAGTGTTATTGGGTCATTCTGTAGGATAAGGATTCAATATTTTCACTATGTATCCAACAGGTTCCTTATATTGATTCCTTAAATTTTAAAATTTAAAATTTAAATTAAAATTTAAAAATTAAAATTTGAAAGTTCCAACAGTCAAATAATGTTTTGAACGTTGTAACTATTTTTTATTTAAAAGTGATTGTTGTTTGAATTTAAAATTTGCAATTATTTTAATTTAAAAATAGATATTGCTAGAAATCAAAATGTGCAACGATCATTATGTGTTTATGAGAACTTTATTTTAATTATAAAATAATAAAATTTATAATTATTAGTAATATTTTTTACAAAAATGATCAAAATCAAAATTTGACTGATTTTTAATTTTTTTATATTTCTCTTTCTTCTTTAAATCCTTTGTTTAAAAATAAAAATAAGTGAATTTGATAGACATACCCAAATCAACAATTAAGTGAAATAATATCCTTTAACCAACATAAAATTGCAATAAATAGGGTGTGAAATGTCATTTTACATAAATACGGAACGCTCTTTTGATTCCCTCATCCTGAGTCAAATCATATATAGGGATTAAAATAGAGAATTATATAAGGATAAAGAAACTGTTGGATATTAATTTATTGATATATTCTTCAAATGTGGGGATAGAGAGTTAATTGAGGAAACTGTTATGAATGCTCTTACTATTTTTTACTTAATAAATAACACCTTTTTTTTCAATACAATAATAGTATAAATTATTGATATTATATAATCATTTCTTTAATTCCACACCTCTAAAACGATTTATATTAAGTCATTTAGAAGTAGTATATACTCTCTTAAAATCCATTCCAAATAAGAAAAGGTCACGAAAATCTGGAAGAAATCGCTTAAAACAATGGGAAGATGGACATGCCGCCAATTCCAAATCGTCGTTAACCATGCATTCATTATAGGAGTAATTTATACTATTAAGAATTTAAGATCCGAGCCCACCAAAAGATACAGCGAGTATACAACTGCTTATCTACTCTAGCGAAGATCGCTCACATTTCCTTTATTACAACCTTAAATCTTGCTAATGGACAATTTTAATGTTAAAAAAGACAAGTTCCTCGGAGATTTTCCCAAAACAATCTTTCGGATCTCCCAAGATTATCCGACGTGTCGGTCACCTACTCTCATCCTTACCCCAAATATTCACCGGCTCATCCAGTCAATTTAACTTTTTGACTTCATTTATCCGGTTCATTCAACACCACCAGTGCTAATAAATAAGCTCATTTAGTACAACCCCTGCTTCTTTCATTTTTTCAAACTCTTTCTAACTTTTGATTAATCCGAAAGCGCAGTGTTTAGGTTTAGCCATTGCAATCTTCCCCGAGAGGTTTGTTTCTGCTAATAGTTGCCTAGTTCCTTCATGAATGACTAGTTGTTTAATTGTTCTTAATTACTCTATGTTTGTACTTGATTCCACAATTAACAACTACCAATTTTTTCCTTCATGATTGGTTTTTTAAATTGTTTATTGAATTATTTTCTTTCTTAACTGTAGAGCTTTAATTGATATATACATTGCATATGTTTCTGATGAACTTATAGTAGTTTTTAGAGTATAGATGAATATGAGTATGTTGCTTGATTGTATTGGATTTAATTTGCCTGATTTGGCTTTTTAAAAATATTATGGTAGTTTCGTGCAATGTATTTGGTGTGTTTGTGAATATAATTTGCTGGACTTTCTGAGAGATAAAGCAGTTTTATAAACACTTTCTCCGTCCAGCAAAAGATTGCCACCTTTTAAACCCGGATTGATTGAAATTTTGAGTCACTTTTGAAGAACAAAAATAAAATTCAAAACTGATCATCTTTGAGATAGGGGGAGTATTATATAAGAATGTTTTCACAGTTGTGTTGATTATCTATTCAGACCTTTGATCCCATATATTTTGTGGCTTTTTCTGAGTATTGTTTTAGGATTTTCCAACCCTTAGAATTGGAATTGAGCGCCAAATTTTAACTACATTTAAATTCTATGGAATTGCATATGTGCATTCAGTTCCAATTCCAAAGCTTAGAATTGAGTTGCCAAACATAGCAAAAATATATTTTGAAGTATGTTCATTCTTGAGCCTGATTTATGCTGATTTATATCTAAGACTCATTTGTTGTTTTTATTCGATGTTCTTTTAAATGTTGGAGTTTCAACTCTGTTGCATTAGTATACTGCTGCTTGAGTAAGTTTTTCTGTTTAAGAACCAATTATTAATCAACTTTTTACAAATTCCATATGCTTTAATTTTAAAGTTTATTGGAGCCTGGTTTGCTTCAGCAATTTGAAAGAGTTTTGCTTTATTTCTTGATTGCTTTAACAATTTGAAAGTGTTTGCTTTATTACTGGGTTGATTTAAAAAATTGAAAGTATTTTTGCTTTATTACTTATTTTAATCTCTCAAGTTCGAACTCATTGCTTGTTCCTGGACTTATCTTCAGGAGTTCTTTATAACTAGCAAGTATGTGTCCCACTGCTGTGGAAATAGTTCAAAATGGAACCGCTAAACATCTCGAGGGAGGAGGATCCTCGCAGGAAATTGAAGACTCTGATTTGTTAAGGTTATTGGACAGACCTCGATCTGTAAACATAGACAGGAATAGGTCCTTCGATGAGAAATCCTTTAGTGAAATGTCAATGACCTTGTCACCGCCGCTCATATCTCATCTTTTTGACTTTCTCAATAGTACTTATTCTCCAGGAAGATGGACTGGCATTAACAGTCCTAGATCAAGTGGCTACTTTGAGCCACATCCCCTAGTAGGAGAAGCGTGGGAGGCATTGAGGCAGTCAACGGTTTACTTCCGCGGGCAACCAGTTGGGACAATTGCTGCATTGGATCATTCTTCAGAAGAACTTAATTATGACCAGGTGAATCTTTTTTGTTTTTATTATGGTTATGATATTCACCTTATACAATCTTAAGTTTTATTCTTTTAAATTATTACTTCTTTATCATTTCTGATGATCTGAGGGAAAATCTAACATGAATTATTCAATGGTAATATTTTTAATTCTTTGCTTTTTATAAAATACTTACCATCCGGAAGGGAAAAAACACTTTGATTCTGTAGTGTTACACCGGGTGTTTACCGTTGTGTTCCTATTTCCGTCTCTCCCTAATGCTGCTTCCATTCACCACATCTTTTCTCTATTACGTATTCTGCATAGAATTACAGGAGTCCTTCAATTGATTATGTAAGTTCTAAAAGCACTTTTTTGACAGGTTTTCTTGAGAGATTTTATCCCAAGTGCGTTGGCCTTCTTAATGAATGGGGAGCCTGAAATAGTCAGGAATTTTATTCTGAAAACTCTTCGCCTGCAATCATGGGAGAAGAAGGTAGATCGATTCAAGTTAGGAGAAGGAGTAATGCCAGCAAGCTTTAAAGTACTCCATGACCCTGTTAGGAATTCTGAAACCATAATTGCAGATTTTGGTGAAAGCGCTATAGGAAGAGTGGCTCCTGTTGATTCTGGTTTTTGGTGGATCATACTACTTCGCGCATATACAAAATCTACAGGGGACAGTTCTTTGGCTGAATTGCCTGAATGTCAAAGGGGTATGCGCCTTATTTTGACTCTATGTCTTTCTGAA
Organism: Panax japonicus; assembly: GCA_020205505.1. Lineage (NCBI taxonomy): Eukaryota > Viridiplantae > Streptophyta > Magnoliopsida > Apiales > Araliaceae > Panax > Panax japonicus. Next base: position 4,066,620 of record CM035091.1, on the reverse strand, counting down.
GGCTTTGATACTTTCCCAACCCTGCTCTGCGCTGATGGATGTTCCATGATTGACCGTAGAATGGTTAGTATCAAAAAATTTGTTCTTTTCGTGTTTTGTCGCATGAGAATTATTGAGACTCAATCTGCTACGTACTGTGAATGTTATTTACTTACGCCTTATGTGGATTTTGAAATGAAAGAAACTATTTGTTAATTAACTATATCATAGAAGTAGGATGCGGCTTGATAGATATTAGAAGGTTTTTGTTAATAATTTTGAGTTAGCTAAAAGGAGTATACCTCTTTATGATTCTAAAGTTGCAAAATATGTGCATAGTATATGGGGGATTACCTTAATTTTTTGGTTTTGTTGCAAAGAAGTAGGATGCAGTACAAAGTTTCTTCACTCCCATTTGAGAAGTTTGATTCATGATATGCAAATGAGCTCCAGATTGGTTGCTTATACTTTTTTGGTATAGTCTCAAACATTTTGCTCCATAATATTGCAAGCCTAATGATTCTTTCTCAATCCACGAACTGCAACAATCCAACTTCGTGTCTGTTGTCTTTCCTAAGATTGACAAGGCCAATAGTTTGTTCCAAAAATTATAATGATTTTATAGCCTAAAATGTCGGATGTATCCCTCGAGAAACAATGGTTTTATGTAGTGTAAAGAGAAACCGTTTGACAAAGACATGGCTACTGTAGAAACTTGATATCAAATACTTTGACTGAATTCCACCTTATTAAATTTTTGTTTTAATCTAAGTATCATAGTATAGATGAGCACAATTTTATGTGCTTCCCTGTTGACCATGTATTTATTCAGGGTGTTTATGGGTATCCCATTGAGATACAAGCACTTTTTTTCATGGCCTTAAGATGCGCTTTGCTTCTACTAAAGCATGATGACGAGGGCAAAGAGTTTGCTGACCGAATAGCAAAACGCCTCCATGCTTTAAGCTATCACATGCGCAGTTACTTTTGGCTGGACATAAAACAGCTAAATGATATATATCGTTACAAGACAGAGGAATACTCTCACACTGCAGTTAACAAGTTCAATGTAATGCCCGACTCCCTTCCAGAATGGGTGTTCGATTTCATGCCGAGTCGTGGCGGTTACTTCATTGGAAATGTTAGTCCAGCAAGAATGGATTTCCGTTGGTTTTGCTTGGGTAATTGTATAGCAATTTTGTCGTCTTTGGCAACTCCGGAGCAAGCTTCAGCAATAATGGATCTTATTGAATCACGCTGGAAAGAGCTGGTTGGAGAAATGCCACTGAAGATTTGTTATCCGGCCATGGAAAGTCATGAATGGCGAATTGTAACAGGTTGCGATCCAAAGAACACTAGCTGGAGTTACCATAATGGAGGATCTTGGCCAGGTGAGCTTCTGCCTTACTTTTCTTGAATCCAAAAATGCTCGTGGATTATACAGCCTCTTAATCAGATTGACTTGGTACTCTCCTAGAGCTATATAAATAATATATGTGCTAATTGTTAAATAATAATTATGCCATTGCAAAACAAAATGTAGCATTGTTTAAATGATCCTTATTTTGTGTTATGTTGGTTCCAAGGGGTGACATTCTTGAGTGTTGTGAGTGCAGTGCTTCTGTGGCTACTAACAGCTGCATGTATCAAGACGGGACGACCGCAAATTGCTAAGCGTGCCATCGAGCTTGCTGAAAGCCGTTTACTGAAGGATCATTGGCCTGAATACTATGACGGAAAGCTTGGGCGTTATGTGGGGAAGCAATCTCGAAAGTTTCAGACTTGGTCTGCGGCCGGCTACTTGGTGGCTAAAATGATGCTCGAGGATCCATCTCATTTGGGAATGATATCGCTGGAGGAAGACAAGCAGATGAAGACCCAGATGAAAAGATGTGCATCTTGGGTATGTTGACAACCTGATATATAGCTTTGTATTTGAATTGTTTGGTTGACGAAACAATGTGAATGGATGAAATTTTGACGTTAAGAGTCCTTTTTGCGTTTTCTTTTGGTGATCAGGAAACAATTGCAATTTGCAAATTGATTATGTTAATACAAAGTCAGTAGTCTTCTTTACTATTCATTTACTTACCACTTGATTTATACAATGTACCAAGTAGTTTCCTTTTTTCCCTTTATTTTATATTGTTGAATCATGAATGAATGCAGCCTGAGGTATTTGGTTTTATGAAATGCCCCTTTTTGTATTCTATATCATATTTAATGCAAACGGAGCCTAACTAGGAAGTAGTATATATTTCTTGGTTTAAAATCAATAATCAGTTATTATTATTGTTTTAAAAAGAGTACTTGTAACAGGGTATATGATTCCTACACCCAAGGACAAAAATATCTCCTACATCATGTCATGTCATGGAGCGACCCCCTAATTCAGCAGGTTAATAGTTTTAAATTTTCTTCTCTAATTTCTTTTATAAATAAATATTCCAAAAGAAAATGAGTATCTAGTATCATTATGACGATACAGTTGATTCTGTACAAATAAAAAAATTTAAATAATTTTTAATTTTATGCAGACTCCACATAGCATTTTGATATAAAAAAATTCAATCAAAACTGGTGACCATAGACTATTAAATTCTAGTATTTTTTGCAAGAATTTTGGTGGGCTGGGCAATACAAGACTTCCGGGCGAGAACCGGACCCTCCATCAAAAGGATTTCCCCTGCTCCTGAATTTCAATGCTATGACAATTTATTTTCTCAATCTGCGCACCATTTTTCACATCCTCCCGGAACAACTGAACCACCACCACCACCACGACGTCACGTACGTCACACATATTAGAGTAAAAGAGAAAGCGGAGAGTGAAAAAGGGGACGATGGGAGGTGGTTCGAAGAGGCCAATCCATGCAGCGGCGACGTGGATACGGCAGCAACCGCCGGATGTGCAGGCGTTCCTGGCTGTATTTTCCGGAATGTCGGCCCTGGTATTCATTAAGGTAGTGGTTGACGATCACGATAACCTCTTCATCGCCGCCGAGGCCGTTCACGCCATTGGCATCTCTCTTCTCATTTACAAGCTCACCACCGACCATACTTGCGCCGGTGATCATCAATTTCCCCCTTACATTTTTTTCTTCTCATTTTTAATTGAGGTTTCCGTTGTACGTGAATATATATATATATATATAATCAATCTTCTGTATTTATTCTATAAAATTGAACTATAATTTTTGGGAAATTCACTTGTTGAATTAATTGTCTCTGGTTAATGCAATTTGATATTCTTACAGCACTATTTCATTTTGTTCAATGAAATCTACTTTATTTTTATGATCCATGCTTAGTCTAACTACCCGTTATTCCCTCCATCCACTTTCAAAAGTAAACATGTTAAGACAACTTTGACTTTAACATAATTAATTATCAAGAGACTCGTTTTGGGATGACAATTGTATGATTTAAAACTGAAACAGCTTATGACCTGCTTAAAGAATCACTGCTCTCTCTATCTGTTGCTTTTTCCTCATAAATCTTTGATAAGCTTACTGAATTTGAAAAGAAGATAATGGAACAAGATAAAAACTCTTCTTATTAATCTGCATGTTTTTCTCTTATTTAGTTGTGAACCAACTCTACTACTTATACTATCTGTACCGAACTAACTAGAGTTAACTGGCTTTTAAGTGTGGTTAAAAGGTTGTTACATCTGAAATGATCTCATGCGTTGACACTCCATCATATAATCTTGGTCCAGCTGTCATAGCTAAGGCATTGCTAATTTTAGTTTGCATAACTGGAACTACTTCTTTATGATTCTTTGACCCATCATGGTGTGCTGCAGATAAGCCATCTTGGAAAGCTACTGATACAACATGTGCAGCTGATGATGTTGTATATGTGCTATTATTCCCCCCACAAGTTGGAGGTGCACAAGGATTGTGTAACCCCAACTTGGAAGAGAGATACCAATGAGGAACTTTGCCTAATGGCTTAGTGAGCAGATCTGCTAACTGCTCTTTAGAAGCAATTTTAGTAGGAGTAATTAACCTAGATTGCACTTTTTCCCGAACAAAATGACAATCGATTTCGATATGCTTTGTTCGAGCATGATACACTGGATTTGCAGCGATGTCAATAGCTGCTTTATTGTCACAATAAAGAATAGTAGGAGCAGATAAATGAACTTGCAAGTCTTTGAGAAGATTATGCAGCCAAATGACTTCACAAGTTGTCGTAGCCAAGGCTCTATACTCTGCCTCGGCTGTGCTGCGAGAAGTAACACTTTGCTTCTTGGATTGCCAGGAAATGAGAGAAGAACCAAGAAGCAAACAATAACCAGTGACAGACCTTCGAGTAGGAGTGATCATTCGGTTATAACCGAACCGAATAAGCTATTCGGTTATAACCGAAAACCGAATTATTGGTGATTTCACTATCCGAAATAATAACCGAAATTTGAAAAAACCGAATTACCGAATACCGAATTACTGAATTATAATTTTGGATATTCGGGTAATAACCGAACCAGCTACCTGTTAACTGTCTAGCAAATTAACACTGTCCTGTCCAGCAGCAAAGTTACTTAACACTTAAAAGGCTAACAGTTACAGCAACATCCAACATAAACTCAAAGTTTAAAAATACAGCAGCAACAAGCCCAAAAACTTTTACAGTTTCATGTCATTACTTATTACAGTAACCCAAAGTTCTTTAAATTATATAACAGTTGCTAAATTATAATGGCAAAGTTATAATTCTACAAGCAGCATTAATTAGCATCAGTGATTCAGTATCAACAAGCTCCAGTCTCCCAATAGCACTATTGGCATCATATGATCAGATTTCAACACCATAAGATCACCTTTAACTGTAGTCTGCAAGAACACAAATAACTTGTCATTAATGTTCACATATTTTTTATATGGACTACAACAATAACAATAATAAAAAAACAGTTGTATAAATACCTAACATATTTTTGCACCTTACTATCTAGATGAAAAAACTGAAAGTGATAGCGAAAACAGTTGTTAAATACCAAACATATTTTTGCAAAAACTGAAAGTGATAACGAATAATACATACCATCATGATGCTTCAAAGCTATGAAGCCAAGGCACATGTGATTTGATGGAGGATGTCAACTAAGTATTCATTCTATTACAAGTGCCATACAACTATTCACACAACAAAAACAAAAATAAAACAGAATTTTGTTAAGTGAAAAAGTGAAAAAACACATACCTAGATCAGAAGAATTCCAATTACTACTTAAATAGCAAAACCAAAGTGAATACATAATAACTGGAGCCCTCTCAAAACTCCAAAACCTCCCTATGCAATTGTGAAAAGACTATATTGTACAGATACAACATAAAGCACAAGCCTGTACTGTACAGAGATGGCCATGACCAGACCTCAAAAATCAGGGAGGACTTAAAAGAATTCCTTAAAACACCCATAGAATTTGAGAACCTTAGTTCCTCTGATTCAGGGAAAGCAACATAATCAGTTAATCACCCCATTTTTCATCTCAATAAGAAAAATTCACAATACCCAAGTAAGAAAAAAAATTCCAAATTTATGAACGAATCAAACGATTACCCACCTTAGAAATCATAACCCTAACTCAAAATGATCGAATAACCCGTAAAAGGGTTCTTGAATCAATAACAAGACATCGTTTGCATGATCGAATAACCCGTAAAAATGATCGAATAACCCGTAAAAGGGTTCAAATCAAAATCAGATGCAAGTATGTAATAACTAACAAAACAAACATACCAAGTCACTAAGTCAGTCGTAAGAGAGTAGAAGGGGGAGAGGCCGTCGGCCGAGGCGTGTTTACCAGACAGTGAGAGTCGAGTGACGGAGGCCGGAGATTGCGAGTTTGAGACGGAGAGAGCCAGAGAGAATGTGAGATCGAGACGGAGAGTAGTCGAGTCGACAGTCGAGACTTCAGAGTTCAGACTAGGCAAGATAAGAGTAAAGAGGCTGAGATCTGGGACTAGGAGCGGGACTGAGATCTGGGACTGAGATCTTCGAGTAGGCTGAGAACCGAGTTTGATAGTGTAATGTCTGATAGTTAGTCGGTCATAGATATTAGATAATACTTAGATAGTTAGATAGTATGTAATATTATAAAATTAAAAAAAATTAGTATTAAGTTTCGGTTATTCGGGTACCCGAAAATTTGTTTTTTGAAAACCGACACCGAAACCGAATAGTGAGTAATAATTCGGATATAACCGAAATTGTAAATAAAACCGAAAAACCGAAATAATTCGGTTAAAAAAATTCGGTTCGGTTCGGTAATTCGGTTTTATCCGTTTTTTGCTCACTCTACCTTCAAGAGGTAGGACAACTACCCCAATCACTATCACAATAACCTGTTAACACAAAATCATTTGTCGAAGAAAATAGTAGTCCTTGACCAGCAGTACATTTGAGGTACCTGAGAACTCTTTGAGCGGCATCTAGATGCTTTTGCCTTGGATTTTGCATGAATTGGCTTAGCAGATGAACTGAATAATTGATATCTGGCCTGGAAAAGGTAAGATAAAGAAGCTTACCAACCCAACTTCGATAAACTGAAGGATCTATAAGCAATGGTCCTGATGTTGCATTGTCATGGAATTTGGTGTGTTGATCTAGGGGAATAGTAAGTGGTTTAGCATCCAACAATCCAGCTGAAGCTAATAAGTCTAGAATGAATTTTCTTTGACTGATGAAAATACCTTTATCATTTCGAGTGACCTCTAATCCAAGATAGTATTTAATTTCTCCCAAATCCTTGATACTAAATCGTGTATCAAGCATTGTTTTAAGAAAACTCAACTGGTGAGAATCATTGCCCATGACCAATATATCATCCACATATATAACAACAGCTGTGAAAAGAGATCCTTTAGCATAAGTGAAGAAACTATAATCAGCCAAAGACTGAGTGTAACCAGCCATTAATAAACTATGAGTGAGTTTTGAAAACCATTGTCTCGAAGACTGCTTCAAGCCATACAAGGATTTTTGAAGCTTACAAACCAATTGAGGTGAAGAAGGAGATGTGATATACCCCTGAGGTAAATCCATATAAACCTCCTCAAGGAGATCACCATGCAAAAAGGCATTATTAACATCCATTTGAGACACTTTCCATTTTCTAGCAGCAACAATAGTTAGTAAGCATTTAACAGTGACCATCTTAGCTACAGGAGCAAAAGTATCATGGTAATCCACTCCTTCAGATTGGGTATACCCTTTAGCAACTAGCATTGCTTTAAACCTCTCTATTTCACCAGAAGCCTTATACTTAACCTTATACACCCATTTGCATCCCACAGTTGACCTGCCTGGAGGTAAAGGAACCAATTTCCATGTTTGATTGCTTTCTAAAGCATCAAGTTCTCTATTCATTGCTGCAATCCATTGTGGATCCTTTACAACTTGATAAAAATGAGTAGGTTCTTTGACAGTGGAAAGGGTAGCAATGAATTTTAAATGAGAAGGATCAAATGAATGATATGAAATGAAATTAGCAAGACTGTGTTTGTGCAAAGGAAAGAGAGTAGAAGCATCATGATATCCACTGGTAGTAGAAAGCAAGCTAGTAGGCTTACTATCAACACTATAATCATTCCACCATTTGGGTCTGGTTTTCATCCTAGTAGACACTCTAGGCTGTATAGACAAAGTGTCAGTAGAAGAATTTGGAATAGATAAAGTAGATGCAGGGGAGGAAATAGAGACTTCAGGATGTATGGGAGATATAGACTCAGGTGAAGAAGAACTAAGTTCAGAGACTATCAAAGGAGAATCAGTGGGATTATGATTGCAGACATTTGGTGATGGGAAAGGAGAATCAGTGTGATTATGAGAAGATGAAGATTGATCATCAGTACTTAACCAAGGAATAACACAGTTAGGATCTTGGGAGGTATTAGGTTGTGCAGTAAGGAATGGAAAAACATTTTCATGGAAAATAACATCTCTAGAAATGAAAATTTGATGATTGATCAAATTTAAGACTTTATAACCTTTCTGTCCTGCAGGATAACCTAGGAAAACTCCTCTTATTGCCCGAGGTGCAAATTTATCTGAAGGGTGGATGGAAGCATACACAAGACAACCAAAAACTCTAAGAGAGGTATAAGAAGGAACCTTATGAAACAAGACTTCATGAGGGGATTTGTTGTGTAAAACAGGTGTGGGCAATTTATTGATGATATATGTAGCTGTAAGTAAACATTCCCCCCAATAATGTATAGGTACTCCTGACTGAAATCTCAGAGCCCTAGCTACTTCTAACAAATGCCTGTGTTTTCTTTCTACTCTAGCATTTTGCTGAGGATTGTTCACACAAGTGCTTTGGTGTAAGATGCCAGAAGCAGTCAAGAAAGGGGAAACATCTCTATTAAAGAATTCATTCCCATTATCACTCCTCATGATTTTAACATGTTTTCCAAACTGTGTATAAGTATAAGCATAAGCAAGAAAATCAGTAAGAAGTTTATGAACATGTTGCTTAGTTGGAATAAGAAAGGTCCAGGTAGCCCTAGAATAATCATCAACTATAGTTAAAAAATATTTGCATCCATGTTGTGTATGAATAGAATATGGACCCCATACATCCACATGAAGTAATTCAAACAAAGAAGAAGTAAAACTAGTACTTGCATTAGGAAATGGCAGTTTACATTGTTTGGCAAGTGGACAAACAGGACAAGATTTATTCCTTGAAGCAGAAACATCATGACGAACATCATCAATATGACTAAGAACTGAATGGGAAGCATGACCTAATCTCATATGCCAAATAGCACTTAATTTGTCTTTAGACTCAGTAAGTAATACAGTAGAATTAGAAACTGGATGTGGAAAAGGAGAAGTGGAATGAGGTAGTTGTAAGTGATATAGCTCTCCTTGCTCTCTACCAATTTCCAGTGGCATCTGAAAAATGCATTGGTGTGGATAAAAGGTAACCAAACAAGAAGAATCAGATGTCAATTTACTTATGGATAACAAATTATAATTGAAACTTGGCACAAACAAGACATGCTTAAGTGTCAATTCAGGTGTTAAAGTCACACAACCAAGAGTTGACACTTGAATGGTGTTTCCAGTAGGTAATAGAATGTGCACAGGTGTTGTAAGATGAACAACAGAATGCATTAAAGATAAACTGCTACACATATGATCTGTGGCACCAGTATCTATGATCCAAGTGGCAGGTTTAGTAATATTACCGGATGAAGATAACATAATTGAAACCATACCTGCAGCATGCATATGATTGTCTGGAAATTTGACCCCTTTTTCTGTCATCATGAGATTCATCATGTGATTCATGTGATTGAGCTGAGATTGAAATTGTTCAAATTGATATGGAGAATGGGAATGCACTCCAAAATCATTCTCATTTGAAGAATCTCCAGTAACTTGCATAGCTTTGGAAATAGGCCTGAAGTTGGATCCATTGAGAGTAGGTGGTTTGCCCTTTTTCTTCCTTTTGGGTGGATATCCATTCAACTTAAAACAAGTCTCCTTATAGTGTCCTTCACCATGACAATAAGAACACTTGATAGGAGCTTTAAACTTTTGTTGTGCATTTGCAGAATTATGATAAAATTGTTGGTTAGAAAAAGATGGCACGGAAGTATTGACATTAAAACCAGTGGAATGGACATTTGAACCATTGAATTTTTCTCCACTTTGAACACTCATTACTGAAGAATTACTAGAGATATGAGGACTGACACCATCATGTGTGACAGGAATATATCCTTGCCTTTGTTTCTCATCTTGCTTGATGAGAGAAAAGGCCTGAGTAATGGATGGTAAAGGATCCATCATCAAAATTTGACCCCTAGCTGTGGCATAGCTGTCATGTAACCCCATTAAAAATTGGAGTAGCTTCCTTCTCTGCTCTCTTTCCTCCCGCACCTTATGAGCCCCACAAACACAGGAAATAACAGGTTCTAGAATACTATACTCATCCCACAAATTCTTCAGTTTATGATAATAAATTTCCACCGATTTGTCCTGTTGTTCAAGCATATGAGTATCTTTCAGAATTTTTTGATAGATTCTATGACCATTGATACTCGAAAACCTCTCATGTAATTCATTCCACACACTTGTAGCTGAACTCACAAAATTCATCCCATCACTGATTTCATCCGAAACACAATTGAGAATCCAAGTAATCACCATATCATTTATTCTTTCATATTGTGCTAGAATAGGAGAATGTTCTGCAGGTTTTGGGAAATTACCATTGACCATGACCAATTTATTCTTTGCAGATAAAGCAATCTGCATAGATCTCTTCCAAGGACCAAAGTTATCAGTCCCAGTGAGCTTCTTAGAGATTAAAATCAATCTATGATGATCATTGTTATGCAAAAACAGAGGATGGCTATTTGATTCAATGGAAGCATTTTCAACATTATTGTTATTGCTTGAAACTTGATTAACAACAGATGTAGAAACTTGATTATTAAGCACAACATTAGCATAATTCGGTTGTGTATTGCTAGACGACATGATAGCAATGGAAAAAAATTGTAATTAAATGAAATTGTAATTACAAATTGTAGAAGATCCAAATGATTGAGATCGGAATGATTATTTGATCAAATAAAGATCAAATAAATAGAAAATGCAACGAATCAGAGAAAAAAAAACTTACCTACGGAAACGAAACCAGAAACCTGGCTCTGATACCATGATAAGCTTACTGAATTTGAAAAGAAGATAATGGAACAAGATAAAAACTCTTCTTATTAATCTGCATGTTTTTCTCTTATTTAGTTGTGAACCAACTCTACTACTTATACTATCTGTACCGAACTAACTAGAGTTACAACTGGCTTTTAACTGTGGTTAAAAGGTTGTTACATCTGAAATGATCTCATGCGTTGACACTCCATCATATAATCTTGGTCCAGCTGTCATAGCTAAGGCATTGCTAATTTTAGTTTGCATAACTGGAACTACTTCTTTATGATTCTTTGACCCATCATGGTGTGCTGCAGATAAGCCATCTTGGAAAGCTACTGATACAACATGTGCAGCTGATGATGTTGTATATGTGCTATTAATCTTCTTCACGAAAGAAATTTTGTGATGGCTCAATAGTTGTTTATATGTTAGTTATGAGGCGTTTTATTTTATCAGTATTCTCTTTTTTAGCTATGTTGTTTTGACTTTCCACAGGTCTTTCACTAAAATCACAGGAACTAACAGCTTTGTTTCTAGCTACGAGACTCTGCTGCAGCTTTGTTATGGAATATGACATACACACGCTACTTGATTTTGCTACACTGGGAACAACCGCTTGGGTCATTTATATGATTCGTTTTGTATTGAAATCCACTTACATGGATGACAAAGACAACTTTGCCCATTATCATGTGGTATGTGTCTTCAGTCTCTTGCAGTGTTTCTTTATTTTTTATTTTTTTATGCAAACTTACGGTGGTTGTTACCATTACTGTAAAATATCACCATTAAGAGCTTTATATTCTAAATTAAGACACACTTAACTCATGTTTAATCTAATGACGTGAGGAAAAATAATTAACAGGGTAGATATGGAGTATTAACGGATATCATTATAGCCATTTTTTGTTGTTTAATTTACTTAATTTATGATTCGATTCTAGGTGATACCATGTGCTATATTGTCTATTGTTATTCATCCATCGACGCAGCATAATCTTTTTCATAGGATTTGTTGGGCCTTTTGCGTTTACTTGGAATCTGTTTCAGTACTCCCTCAGCTCCATGTGATGCAGAACACTCAGGTAAACTAGGTGAAGACGTAGAATCACATCCTGCTTCAAGCCTTTCTACTATGATTTTGAATTCCCTTCCGGAGTTGTCCGTTTCTATATATAACTTATCCTGTTTTACCTTTTCAATTATCTTTAGATTGTTGAACCGTTCACAGCACATTACATATTTGCTTTTGGAGTTGCAAGGTTCCTTAGTTGTGCACATTGGATTCTCCAGGTTTGATACTACAAAACTCATGTGGTCTATCTTCGTGTCATGAAGATTGTATACATATTTTTTTCTAATCTTTCACGCTGACTTTTTTTCTTCTTCTTTTATAACATTTGTGACACGGAATCGTAATTTTTCGGTTGCTTGTCCACCTGAGAAATATTTTAGACTTGTGTTGGTATTATCACCTTAAATTTGAATTAGCTTCTTTCTTTCAGAAGATTAAAGAAAATAGAAAATGTATTCACTTGAGTAGATAAATTTTGGATTATGTCATCGGAGTTTTAAAAATGAGCCAAGATCTCTCCTTGGTGGCAGGTGGAAATCAAAGGAGTTAATAGTTCTTGTATACTATTATTTTACACATAGACGCGCTATACTGCTAGTGCTGGACAAAGCAAATGCAAACTAGTGTGCATATATGGTGCTTTATCTGGTTATGGCATACTGGTGATAATTATCTAATCCAATTTTGTATTTTCAAGGGATATAGAGACTAATGGAGCTATCATATGATAATTAAAATTGCCTCTTTTTGTAGGAATGACAGTCGTCTGCTATCTCTTTTAGTTATAATCCCATTCTAAATTTTCGCACATATATAATTGATAACCATTGTTTTCCATCTTTCATACAGGTACTTGATACCAGGGGACGCTTGTTAACAGCTTTAGGTTATGGTTTGTGCCCTTTTATGGTTCTTCTTTCTGAAATTGTCCAAACATTTATTCTGGCAGATTTCTGCTATTATTATGTTAAAAGGTGAGTTGTAAGCTTTATTATGCAAAGAGCCATCTCTATTTTAGTTTCTCCAGAGTTATGTTAAAGAAGATTGTTCTTTTGATTGCAGTCTTGTGGGCGGGCAGCCTATGCTACGCCTTCCTACAGGAGTTGTGTGACTTGCAAAGATTTTGTTAAGAATCAGCAAAAGTTAGTCCACTACCAACTTAGAACTGCAGTATGAGGAATTGTGCTCTTTCTACGTTATCTTATATCGGTAACTATTATTGTTTTTTATGATTTTAATAATCCTGCTAGCATAAGAAGAATGTTGGGTTTGTGTAAAGTTAGGGATGATTTTTCGATTAGGTAGATATACAAGTTAACCACATGATTGAATGTAATTCTTCTCGGAGACGAGTAAGATGTTTTATTATTCTCCAATGATTTGTCATTGCAGCCATTTTTATGATCATTGATTAGTAGCCATGGGCATGGCAGCTTCTTCTTCTTTTCTTGTCTTTGGTTGGGATCCCCTTAAAAACCATTAGATATAACCATTTAATATGTTGTCAAACCATGGGCCTATAACTAGTTCAGCTGTGCTGTTCTGAACTGGGCCGCATTAGTTCTTTTTACAAATTATACTAGTGTTGAAGAGAGGGGAGTAAGGAGTTTAGTGGTATGGTATCCTAATTCCTAGAAAGCTTGAGCCTTAATTAAGTTTTGCATAATTAGGAATCAATCAGGCTTGTAGAGTAAAGAGTTGGCATGGCACTTGTTTTGATTCCGAATGACCTGATTTTGACGTGACGAAGAATAGGTTGATCCCAGCCAGCCCCACGCACGAGTGAAGCACAGGCCAGCTGTCCCGGTCAATTCTGAGGAGGAGGATGAATCGCTCGACTCGACTTGATGGATCCTTTTCCTAACATTTTATAAGCTGAGAATTGTTAACTAACCTAGCTTAGCTTAGCTAGTTTCATACACATGAGTCATGACAACTCCCGATACCATTTCTCTTTAAATTAATTACTACTACATCCGTTTGTATACAATTTGACTTTATAATGAAATAATTTTTGTTATATCTTTATAATTATTATAATTGTATAGACTAAAATTAAATAAATTCATATTAATTTAAAATTTAATCTCAAAAATTAAATTAGTATTTATCTCTAATTAATTATGAAACAGCCGGAGTATTCTTTAAAGGTTAGTTTGTGAATTTAATTATTTTCTTAATAAAAAAGAATGGAAACTAATTTTCTGGGTAAGAGAAGTCTTTCTTGTAAAAAAAACGTACGCCAGTACACGTCTATGTTTGTTTACTTGCTTAATTCGCAACACAATTCCTCAAAATAAATAAATTTGGTGGTACATTTTTTTGGTGGGCGGTATTTAGTCTTTAAGCATCATATTAAAATTTATTATACAATTTTGAACATGATTCATTTTTTTGTATATCTTTCCCGTATTTGCCAATTTTAGTTCACTCTACAAATTAAACTAATTCTTTAAGAATAATCAAAGAAATTATATATAATCAATCAAATGCAACAATAACAAATCATATATGTATATATATGCATTAAGAAAGTTAAAAATCAAATGAATGAATTTCGTTATTAATTTTTTTACCCGAATAAAGAAAATTAATTCAAAGCCATATATATATATATATATATATAATTATATATGGTTATATGTATATATACACAGTTGTGTATTACACAATAGAGTTATGGCGACGAGTTTTTTGTGCTATGACGACAGGTGAAACCGTCGCTATAACTCAAAAAACTGTCGCCATTGTCGACTGTGTAATACACAACTGTGTGCATACATTTTTTTTTTCTCTATATATATATATATGGTATACCATAAATATCAATCAACGTGTTAGGAAAACTATAGTCAGGAATTCTTTTAGGTTTAGCCAACCATTACTCATCTAAGTTGCATACGTATCGGGAGGAGTTATTTTTTATTTTTTGTGGTTGCTGTTATTAACCCTCGAGTTAAATTTGACTTAATTGTGAAATACATGCATGTAAAGTATGGCATCAGAGACGGGAAGCCCCACTATCACAAAGGGACGAAGTTCCATTATTAATAAAATTACAAAGAAAATACAACCATTCTTTTTGAAAGAAAATAAAATTAAATGATGATGTACGTGTTCCTATTTCCTGAGCACTGCTCAAATTATATATATATATATATATATGCCTTTTGACAAATTAAACAGATAGAAATCAATTAATTATAGATTTGCTGGAAATTAATTTCATGTTTTTTTGGTACGGTGAGGTAATGCATGCGCTTGGGTGTATAAATTCTTTACGCGTAAGATCAGAAACAATTAATGTTAAATAAACATGATCCAAATTTTGAAGGAGCTACGGTTAGACTTGAGAAAAACATTTTTAAATTAATTAAAAGTTCATCCCATCATCTCATCATACTGCACTGTTTTGCTGTTACTTTTTGTGGGCTGATCAAGTTGGTTCCAGCTTCACTATATATATTCTTACACGCATAATATAAATAAATTCTCTAGTAATTATAAATACGACCTCTTGGATATATTCTTCTCTTCATCACAATTATTAATTACAACACGCAGAATATAATTCATATCTAAGGCGCTAATATATTATATATGGAGTATTAGTCAGTCTTTCTTTTCGTTTCAAGTATATATAAAATTCATGGCCATCTCAAAGGCAACTATTGCTTCATTTCTCATATCTTTTCTCGTTCTACACCTTGTTCACAGTGTTGACATAATGGTATATATTCTTTTAATTTTCTGTTTAATAATTTTAAGAATTATGTATACTCCATCGTTGACATATATATATATATATATATATATATATATATATATATATATATGATCTTTCTGATCTCTCTCTTGATCTGGCCGATCGATTTCTAAAAAATATGGCATGCATCTTTATTTATGTAGATGAACAACAATGGAAGTACTGGGCGATCTCTTCTCCAGAAAATAGGTTGATATTCTTATATATTAATTCTCTATTCTCGATGATGTATTATGATTAATTCTCTAATAATTACTAAAAGTATTTTAATTAAGTGGATATATGGCTAGGCCACAGATATTTAATTAGTACTCCATATATATATATATATAGAGAGAGAGAGAGAGAGAGGGAGCTAGGGAGTTTGTTTATTCCCAATGATGATGAATGAATTTAATTAATTAATGCAGATTGCGGAGCGCGATGCGCAGAAAGATGCGAACTATCGTCAAGGCCAAATCTGTGCAAAAGGGCATGCGGAACTTGCTGTGCCCGCTGCAACTGCGTGCCTCCGGGCACTTCGGGCAACGAAGATGTTTGTCCTTGTTACGCTAATATGACTACTCACGGTGGCAAACACAAGTGCCCTTAATTAACATCTTCATCATATATATATATATATATTATTTTTGTTTGTCACCTAAATCAATGTTGTTAAAAGTGAAAAGATGAGAACGATGAAGTTTGTCTACTTTTTACGTTTGTTTGTGTTTTTTTTTTTTTGGGGTGCAACTTTTCTTGGGCTATATATATGTATGTAAGTTACTGCAAAATTGTTGAAATAAACATGTGATATGGTTTATGCTGTTTCATTACTTAAATGAATATCTATGATTGTAATCTCTTATAAATTTAATTTACTTTTGTAGGCGTTTTTGAAGAAACCATTCAACTCATTGTTTCTAAATTATAATATTATTATTGAATTTTTAAAATTAATTTACATATTTTTCAATTCAAAATTAACATTATTTTTTTTAAATTTTACTTAATATAATACTAATTATTATACATTGTTTTTATAAAATTAGAAATGAAAACATCCGGTATAACATAAATTTATAAAATAAGGGCAATTTTTTACGTTAGGTTTGACAAAGAGTCCAATTTGATTCTATAAAGTTAAGAACAAAGCTAAGACAGTCCAAGTTAATTCCTTTTTTATGGAGTATATTTTTTTATTGTTGACTGATTCACATCAATCAACTCGATCGAGAGAGACTCAGCCGTGCAAAAACTTAACCTTAAAATTTAGTTATGTGCCATCAGAAAGAACAATCAATAATGTAAGGCTGACAAATAAATTGTGAATAAGATAATGTCCAAGAGCTAGGTATGTCTAAAAATGATGTCGAATTAGAATTTCTCTGACAAACCTCACTGCAACAAAAAGGATTATTTCCGACGGAATATTCCGTCGGTAATATGCATATTCCGTCGAGGTTTATATTATTTCCGACGGAATGTTCGGTCGGAAATTCGGTCGTATATAAGCAAGTCGAAATTAAGTCCGTCGATCTTTTGGTCGGGGATACTTAACATCGACGGACTTATCATCGACTGAATATTTGGTCGAGGGTACTATATGTCCGACTGAAAATATTCGGTCGATAGTATTCGGTCGGTGATAATCATGACACGTGTCAGTATGCCAAAAATAGAGAAGTTCGTATTTCCAACGGAATTCCTTCGATAATAGTATTATTCCGTCGAGAATAATGATATTTTTTTTAATATTTTATTTGTTTTTGCAATATCCAGAGATTTAACCCATATCTTGTACATGTACCTGTATTCCAACAGCACATACACATACACAAGCTAACAATATAACCTCCAACAGCACATACACATACACAAGCTAACAATATAACCAATAACACGAATTACAATTACCAAGACCGATAATATGTAAAAAATCAACTAAATGATAAGTAAAAAGGTCAAAAACATCCTATTAATCAAAACTAATGTATATCAAACATCTAATTAAGCTAAATTAAACTAAATGCCAAGGTTTAAACTACAGTACATAAAAAATAATGTAAACTACAAATTAAACGAATGTAAACTAAGTAAAACTAGTAGAGCCCTCGATATGAGGAGGATCATCGGGCGGGCGTCGACGCTGCTCTGGAGTATGAAAATCGCCACCATCTTCATTTCGTTCGTCAGTCCGCTCATCACCCTGTTGATATAATATAATGCAACTCATTAGTCCATATATATGATTCAGTTAAAGATAACTAAATGAAAATTAAATTACCACTACAACAAAAAAGCCTATCAGCAACCACCTATCAGCGACCGCATGTGGTCGCTGTTACATATCTGCGACCGAATGCGGTCGCTAAAAGGCGTCGCACAAAATCTGGTCGCTAAAATGCACATCAGCGACCACTTTTAGCGACCGCTTATTTGCGACCGATATCAGCGACCGAAATATCAAATCCGGTCGCTAAGCTGAGTCAGCATGGGCCATGTCCAAAGCTGACGTGTTTCACGTGACGTGTCAGCGACCGATATCAGCGACCGCTTGCGGTCGCTGATATTAAAAAAAAAATAACAGAATCTTGCTGTTTTTGCATAAATCCCAAAAACCTGTACCTGTTTTGTACCTGTTTTATCCCAACACACATACACAATAACAGCATACACAACAATATAAACATCCATCGTCCATCATATAACACATACACTAAACTAGAATATAAACCATTCAAAACCAATATGATTTTGAATAAAAATAATAACATTTTAAAAATTGTTTAAGTAACAATATACAAACATCCTAAGAATGAAACAAGTACAAACTTATATTATAACTATAAAACTAATCTAAAGCAGGTACTAATCAAGCATCACCGCCTCCTTAATCACCCTGTAATATTAACAAAATAATAAAACAAGTTATAAATATTTACTAACTATGTTAATATTGGTATATTACGATAATATACAACAAATTGATTTTATACCTCGTCGCCATCCCCGTGTTGTGATGCTGCTGCTGCTGCCGCTACTGCTTCAGCTAACTCCTCAGCACTCAGAGCCCCCAGATGTCCGCCCAGTATCTTCAGAAGATCCCGATCTTGACATATAGCTCTCACACAGTCAGCCGGAGTATGAACAACTGGATGGCTAGATGACTGTGTAGACTGGGTAGAAGAGCAGCATGAGCCACTGAAGGATGGGCGTCGTCGTTGTCCTTGACCTTTAACGTAGTTCTTCTTCACAACAGACGCCCTCTCCCACAACTCTTGATCGATAGACGGACGTGGAGTGCCTTCAGGATAGCGCTCATTCAATAAACGCTTATAAGTGTCCTGCATGTCATCATGTTAACAATTAAATAGTTAAAAATAAATTAATTTTGTAAGCATTAATTAAAGATCAAGTTGTTAAAATTTATTACCGCTATCTGGATAGCCTCAGGCAGACCATCACGGGTGGCCACGTACACATCCAGCCAATGGATAGGCTGACCTTGAGACTGAGACTCCTATACAAAAATAACACAATATTACTAAGTAAAAATGGGATATATTTTCCACAATTCATGATTGAAAACATATTAAAACTTGTAAATACGTACCCTGGCAGTGATATGCTGCAACTGTGAAATACTGCCGCCCTTGTATGTTCCTTTAGCCTTTTCGCCTTCGGATACACCCGAGGCTCTGTTGGTGGCGGCAGTCTTTCGTCTTTTCACCCAGCTCTCAGCTCTCCATTGGGTACACATCTCAGCCCATATGGACTGGGTGCACCACCAGGGGCTATGCTCGTGCATATAATCTTCTCCCTGGCCTGGATGGTCGATCTCGGCATTGTGAATGGCTTTTTGTCGTTCTTTATTTAAGTTATCCTTGGTACGGACCGCGCACTTCTGCCAGAATAATGTCTGAATCACCGAAGCCTGCGCGTCCTCCCATCTATACCTTTTCTGTAAATAAAACAACAATAATAACATTACTAAAAATTATCCTTTGAATATTATATTAATATAATCTGTCATAATTAATAAAAACATACCTGAAATTCAGTCCAAACTGCATCCTTATGGGCGAGAGGTGTGCTCGCCCATGTAATCACTGGCGTAGGCCAGTTCTGTAAGCATAATTGTGAAATGCACTTCACAATTTTACTATCTTGAAAATCACTACAATATACAGTAATTTACATTAAAATATATTTATAACAATGAAAATATTAAACTCTTATATATACACGATGTTTAACTTACGTGCTTTCTGGAGGAAGACGGATCTGTATAAGAATGCGATCATCCGGATTAGCCGGGGCCTTCGGCACATGATTAGGGCCCCGACCCAACCCGCGCTTTCGTGCTGCAGGTTCAGAAGACATCTATAAATAAAAAAATTAGGATGTTAGTATGAAATTATGAATGACAATTAATTGTATGAAATAGTTAACTACGATTATCATAAGTGAAAGATACATAAACATGACTGCAAAATAGTTAATTACAACAACTACAAATGATATAGTTAAGGATATAGAGAACATTCCTATATAGAGAACATAAATGAAAGGTACATAATTATGAACTAAACATGAACATGAACATGAACATAAACATACATTTTGTACAATTATAACTACACATACATGAACCATTTCATTCGTTGTCTGATGAGTCAGAATCATTTTGTACAAGTATCGGAGATTCATAACCATCTTCTTCAGATTCTGTGTCAGTGTCAGTCAATAACTCTTCCTCAATATCACTGTCATCTGGCACAATAACTGTCTCGGGATCCAATTCATCAGGTTCATCTCCACCCTCTAACTGGATTACATCATTATTGTCCTCTATATTTATTATAGGAGGTCTCTGAAGCATTTCCTCTTGGTAGAAATCCTCGTCTATTACTTGGACATGACTACGCGCGGGAGTATGAATTACAACTTGCCAATCTGTAGGTGGTCTATCCCTTTTCCTAACAGGACTAGGAGTATAGTAAACTTGTACTGCTTGAGTTGGTAAAACAAATAATTCGTTGGAGTACGCAGACCTATGGAGGTCAATATCGACGATTCCATGTCTGTCAACACGTATCCCTTTTTCTGAATCAAACCAACGGCACTTGAACAAGTGAATATAACCCCCATACGTGCCCTTGTACGACAACTCTACGATTTCCTCCAACACCCCATAAAAGGCACGACCAAGCTCATTGTAACAATCTCCTTGGACACACACTCCAGAGTTCGTTGTTCTTTTACCGCGCCCATATGCCTTTGTGTGAAATTCACAACCATTTATTTTGTAACCATTGCGGGTGACTTGGTCCCTGTCTGGTCCCATAGCTAGGACTTGTACATTAGCTGGAATCGTTGATCCCTCAGTCAAAGCCTACAAAAACTTCATCTTATTAAATGAAGTCATAGTTGAAAATTGAACTTACTACGTGCTTAAAAATTGAACTTACTTTGTCCTTTAGCCAAAATGCAAAGTTTTTATCCCGATTGATTTGAATATCTTTATCAGTTATGCCGGGATGCTTCACTTTTAACTCGTCATCGTACAATCTATACCATGTTATAAACATTAACATATTGGAATAAATTTTCAACTTAAAAGATAAATTATCAAGTTTACATGTGTACCTCACAAATTCGTCAATTTCCTCGCAATTGAGAAGAATGTAAGTATGTGCAGCATATAATTCTTGCTCAGAGAGGAATATGCGCTTCCCTTTTCCATAAGCGCGACCCGATAGACCAAATACAGAGAGCCGACCATTTAGTTCAATATTTCCCCCATCATCATGTCTCGATACTCGATTGGCCTTTGTCAAGACTTCGTCCGAAAAATAGTCTGAGACAAACGTAGATATCTCATCGAAACTGTATGCCTCACATATCGACCCCTCAACATAAGCTCTATTCTTCATCTTCCTCTTAAGGTTTCCCATCACCCTCTCAAAAGGGTACATCCATCTATATTGAACTGGACCCCCAACACGAGCTTCATAGGGAAGATGAATTTGCAAATGCTCCATGGAGTCAAAAAATCCAGGTGGGAATATTTTTTCCAGTTTACACGTGATCTCTATGATGTTATTCTCAAGTACAAACATGTCCTTCTCATTCAATGATTTTGAACACAAGTCTTTGAAGAAACGACTAAGATCCGTCAAAGCATCCCATATTGGTTCATCAAGCAGATCCCGAAATGCTATAGGCATGAGTCTCTCCATGAACACATGACAGTCATGACTCTTCATTCCTTGCAATTTCCCACCCGTAACACACCTTGCAATGTTTGACGCATATCCATCTGGTAGTTTCAGAGTCTTAACCCATGTGCACACATCTTCAACTTGCTTTTTGGACAATGTGTACCTTGCATGCGGTTTGACAATCTTACCATTAGGAGATTCATAAAGTTCTAATCTAGGACGCTTACAAATATCTTTCATGTCCAAACGTGCCTTATCGTTATCTTTTGTCTTCCCCGTAACATTCATCACAGTGTTAAACACATTGTCAAACACATTCTTCTCAATATGCATCACATCTAGATTATGACGAATCAAATTTGTAGACCAATATGGCAGTTCCCAAAAGATGCTTCTCCGAACCCAGTTATGAGATTCACCAAACCCATTGATTATGTTTGTGACATCAACCTTACCAAATGGGATAACCGGCAATCTCATCACACGATCTCGCATCTCTTTTCCCGACAATCGCGGTGCAGGCATATCATTATCTACTTTCCCTTTCCTGAAGTGTTCTCTATTTCTTCGAAACGGGTGATCTACCGGTAAGAACCGACGATGACAGTCAAACCAACAAGGCTTTCGACCTTTTGATAGATTAAACGACTTTGTATGCTCCATACAATACGGACAAGCCAATTTCCCGTGTGTACTCCATCCAGCTAACATACCATAAGCTGGGAAGTCACTTATAGTCCACATAACCGCTGCCCTAAGGTTGAAATTTGTTTTCGTTGCAACATCCCAAGTCTGTACTCCATCCTCCCACAATACCTTCAACTCGTCTATAAGAGGTCTCAAGTAAACATCTAAGTTCTTTCCAGGGCTCTTAGGACCAGGAACCACGAGTGAAAGAAACAAGTATGGCTGTTTCATACACATCCAAGGAGGCAAGTTGTACGGAGTAACAATCACAGGCCAACATGAGTACGGAACAGCTGAGTGGCCAAACGGATTGAAACCATCGGTGGACAATCCAAGCCTCACATTTCTAGGTTCCAATGCAAATCCAGGATGTGTTAAGTTGAAATCTTTCCAAGCCTTCCCATCTGCGGGATGATTTAGTTCTCCATCTTTAGCTGGAGATTTCGCATGCCAACTCATATGTTCAGCTGTTCTTGAAGACATGTACAATCTTTTTAGTCGATGTGTTATTGGAAAATACCTTAGAATCTTAAACGGTATACTTGATATTTTTGTAGTCACACCCTCTTTATTAGGCCTAAACCGATCATGACTACAAAACGTGCACCTTGTCAACTGTTCATTTTCCTTATAAAACAACATGCAATCGTTGGGACATGCATCGATCTTTTGGTATCCAAGACCCAACTTCTTCACCATTTTCTTACAAAAGTAATAGTTACCAGGTAATTTCTCACAGTCAGGCAACATACTCTTAATGGCATTCAAGAGCGACTCAAAACACTCATGGCTCATGTTGTGATCAGCCTTGATGTTAAGTAATGTCGCCACTGCAGACAATATAGTGTGTTTGGTGCAACCATGCCACAATGGCTCGCTACCCTCGTCTAACAACTTAAAGAAGTCTTTGGCATCAGAATTCATAGGTTGCTCTCTGCCTTGCTCCCAATCAAAATCTGGCCCTGCAATATTATGAACCATTTCATTCATTCGATGAGTACTACTGCCCGAATTGTGTACTTCTGTGATGCCACCATCTCTTCTCTGCCCATGTGCCCACCAGCATTCTTCGTAATTTCTCATGAACCCAGAAACAAGTAAATGATAGTTTACCATGTCTCTGTCCATATAATTTACATTCTTACACTTCAAACATGGACATCGTATCTGCGACTTACCATTCATACATTCCGGGTGACTATACGCATACTCCAAAAACACCTGGCAACCAGCTCTAAATTCAGCTGTAGCACCTATCTGGGCACTTGACTTTCGTCGTGCCATCCAACTACGGTCTGAATAGAGGTCCATGATTCCACGGTACCTACTACAGACAACATTATAAATGTTAACATATGACTTAAGCATACTTGTAAGCATGCATATGATTAACATTTAAGCATACTTGTAAGCATATGAGTTGAGCATACTTGTAATTATATGACTTGAGTATACTTGTAAGCATCTGATTAACATCTGAATATGTTAACAAATGATTAACGAACGAATGATTAACAGTCTCTTTATTGACCAAGTGTGTCTAGTTACCTTCTCTGTTGCACTAACAGTTCCTTAGCACTGCCTATTTTGGCTTAACAACCCCCTAATAGCTTATCATGCTAATAATCAAGCTTGGAGTGATAGTACAGTGTCGTATAATATGTGGGTTAATGAGACTAGTCCTAGCTAGGAAGTCAAATGAACAAGGATAGTTTAGCTGTGTTCATCAACAATTTATTTCTTTTTGGAAGTCTACGGAGTGGAGTTATAAAACTAGCAACTTTATATTGGCCCCATTTGCATTGGCACAGCCCGAGAGTTCATAATTGTACATTTTATGTCTAAACAATCCACTAGTCATCTTCATTGTACCATCACTTGGGCTTATTTACCCATAGTCTTCATCCTCTTTCTTCCTTCCTTTTATATATATATATATATATATATATATATATATATATATATATATATATATAGAATGTTCTTGAGGTTAGTGTCAAATTCAAACATTTATTATACCAGACCAGCTGCTGGACTTTGAGATTGTTGGTTCCTGCATGCTGATTCCAAGCTAAGCTAAAAAAATAATATATGTTTTAACACACACTCCTATGTTATGGTGGTTTGTAGGTTGGAATCTTGTTTATGCTATAAACTCCACCAATTATGGGGTAATATAATACCTCACATTTGAGCCTCTGTCGGGATGATAGTATTTTAGTATTAAACTTCACGCTAACATTGATAATATTACTATTAATCACAAACCTCGCAGAACGTGAGAATCAACAGAATTAGTTATGCGTCATCTCAAGGACTGTTTCAAGACCTATTACTGTATTTGGAGAGGGAGGAAAATATGCTAATCCTCACATCTCTTGTCTTGGATAAAAGAGGTTATCCAATGAACTCTCCCAAACATACTGAATTTCTAATCGACTACAATTAAGTAACCCATAAATATAGCTCCTTATTAGGTGATACACAGACGCATAAGAAATCTTTGCTAAAATCAAGGTGAGTCTCAAGAAATAACCCAATTTTGAATAACACACAAGGTTGAATAACACATATTAAAACACATATTCAGTATATTCCCAATTTCAACACATATTAAAACACATATTCAGTATATTAAACACATATTAACCCTAAAAATAATTTAACCTAAAAATTTCAGTAATCTCATAAAACTCTTTGCAACAATTTCAGTATATATTCCCAATTTCAATAAGAAGCTATAAATTTCAGTAATCCCAAATGCAATAATCCCAAATTCATACCACAACGAACTACTAGAATTCATACCCAAATTCATAGCTCTAAATTAACTCTTAAAACAAAAATTCAGTAGCAATATAAGATAATTTATTGTATGAACTAGCTTTGCCCCAAACTATTGTACAAGAAATTCAGTAGCAATTTACCTATGGGCGGCGGCAGCAACGATGGCAGTGGCAGTGGCGGCGGCGGTGGGTGGCGTGCGTGCGTGCGTCTTCCCCTTCTTCTCCTTTTTCTTCTCTCCCTCTTCTCTCTATTCGATCTCCCTCTTTTTTTTTCTTTCGTTTCTGTTTCTGCGAATGACTGAAACCGTGTAAATTTATTTTGATCAGCGACCGTTATCCGTGACCGCATGCGGTCGCTAATTTTTAATGACATGGATTTATCAGCGACCGGATGCGGTCGCTGATATTAATTGGTCGCAGATACTCTTGGCGCCAACATTTCGTGCCAAATTTTACGAGGGAAATGTGTGTTAGCGACCTCTCAGCGACCGCATGCGGTCGCTGAAATTAATTAGCGACTAAGTTAATATTGGGTCGCAGATATCGGTCGCTAATAGTAATAACAGCGACCGAAAATTCGGTCGCTGATAAGGTTGGTCGCTGTTACTGCAAAATTGTTGAAATAAACATGTGATATGGTTTATGCTGTTTCATTACTTAAATGAATATCTATGATTATAATCTCTTATAAATTTAATTTACTTTTGTAGGCGTTTTTGAAGAAACCATTCAACTCATTGTTTCTAAATTATAATATTATTATTGAATTTTTAAAATTAATTTACATATTTTTAAATTCAAAATTAACATTATTTTTTTTAAATTTTACTTAATATAATACTAATTATTATACATTGTTTTTAAAAAATAATACTTGTTGTAAAACTTAATTTTTATAAAATTAGAAATGAAAACATCCGGTATAACATAAATTTATAAAATAAGGGCAATTTTTTACGTTAGGTTTGACAAAGAGTCCAATTTGATTCTATAAAGTTAAGAACAAAGCTAAGACAGTCCAAGTTAATTCCTTTTTTATGGAGTATATTTTTTTATTGTTGACTGATTCACATCAATCAACTCGATCGAGAGAGACTCAGCCGTGCAAAAACTTAACCTTAAAATTTAGTTATGTGCCATCAGAAAGAACAATCAATAATGTAAGGCTGACAAATAAATTGTGAATAAGATAATGTCCAAGAGCTAGGTATGTCTAAAAATGATGTCGAATTAGAGTTTCTCTGACAAACCTCACTGCAACAAAAAGGATTATTTCCGACGGAATATTCCGTCGGTAATATGCATATTCCGTCGAGGTTTATATTATTTCCGACGGAATGTTCGGTCGGAAATTCGGTCGTATATAAGCAAGTCGAAATTAAGTCCGTCGATCTTTTGGTCGGGGATACTTAACATCGACGGACTTATCATCGACTGAATATTTGGTCGAGGGTACTATATGTCCGACTGAAAATATTCGGTCGATAGTATTCGGTCGGTGATAATCATGACACGTGTCAGTATGCCAAAAATAGAGAAGTTCGTATTTCCAACGGAATTCCTTCGATAATAGTATTATTCCGTCGAGAATAATGATATTTTTTTTAATATTTTATTTGTTTTTGCAATATCCAGAGATTTAACCCATATCTTGTACATGTACCTGTATTCCAACAGCACATACACATACACAAGCTAACAATATAACCTCCAACATCACATACACATACACAAGCTAACAATATAACCAATAACACGAATTACAATTACCAAGACCGATAATATGTAAAAAATCAACTAAATGATAAGTAAAAAGGTCAAAAACATCCTATTAATCAAAACTAATGTATATCAAACATCTAATTAAGCTAAATTAAACTAAATGCCAAGGTTTAAACTACAGTACATAAAAAATAATGTAAACTACAAATTAAACGAATGTAAACTAAGTAAAACTAGTAGAGCCCTCGATATGAGGAGGATCATCGGGCGGGCGTCGACGCTGCTCTGGAGTATGAAAATCGCCACCATCTTCATTCCGTTCGTCAGTCCGCTCATCACCCTGTTGATATAATATAATGCAACTCATTAGTCCATATATATGATTCAGTTAAAGATAACTAAATGAAAATTAAATTACCACTACAACAATAAAGCCTATCAGCGACCACCTATCATGGCAGTGTATAGGCTGGTATCCTCGGTAACCCCAACACTCGATACCGCCTGCTAGTACTAGTGGGAGTATCTTGAAACGCGACTCAAAGAGCCTTCTCCTCGTCCTGAGATAAACTAATCACAGGGGTTAGGCTTCTATCCCGTTCCTGAATGCGTCTCCTCACTAGTGCCAATCTTAAGCACGTTCAATTCCTACTATTTTTCAGAAATTTTCAGCAGCACCTCCCCATGGTCTTCAAGTACACGAAATTAATAGACCAAGAAAACTTAGTCTAAGTATGCACTCGGAGAACATGTAGAGACACCAGCTGAAAGTTCCTCAAAACTTATAAAAACGCACCCTGTGCATTGGCACCGACCTAAGTGAGAGACATAACATCCAGTAACAGTTCCAAACTGGGGACTATTCGACATTCACTCCTAATGAGTGAATGTCGAATGAGTTAATAATTGTATTTAATTTAATTTAATTTAATTTTATTTTATTGTATTTTATTTAATTTTGATTTTATTTAACTAAGTAAGTGCTACTCAGTTTAATTATATTTATTTTGTATTATATTATTTTAAATTAAATTAAGTCAATTTTTTTGAATTTAATTTAATTTGTATTATCTTAAATTAAATCATATTTTTATTTTATTTTATTTTATTTTAAATTATTTAATTTAATTTAATTTAATTGTATTATATTATATTATAATATTTAATTTATTTATATTTATTATCTTAAATTAATTAAATTTAATTAATTTAAATTGAATTTGTATTATATTATATCATATTTTTTATTTTATTTAATATTTAGTTAAATTTTTTATTATATTATATTATATAATTTAATATTAAATAATTTATTTAAATTTTATCATCTTAAATTAAATTAAGTCAATTTTTTATTTTATTTAATTTAACAAAATTTGTATTATATTATATAATTTATTTAAATTGTATTTAGTATTGTGAAACTATTAACTAACTATACATTAATATAATAAAAAGGACCCACATAAATTGCAATTGATGAATTCTGACAGAATTCCGTCGGATATAACAAATATGCCAATGTGATAACAAAATACCCATAAATTTTCAGACCCAAATTACATACCCATAAATTTTCAGACCCAAATTACATACCCACAAATTTTCAGAACAAATAATAGTAGTATAACATTAGGGCATGAACAAACGTATGCAGATTCATAGCATTATAAATTACATAGCAATTTATATAACTCAATTAGGGAATGAACACAAAAGTTACTTTGCAATTTTTCAGACCCAAAACAGCCAACAAAATACAAAGCAGTTTATATAACTCAATTTGCAAAATTAAGGCATAGATTTAAAAGCATAATAATCAAAATCAAATGGCAATTCATTAAATATACCTGACTAACTTGAAAATTTAACAAACAAATGAAAGTACACCACCAATTTGAGAAGAAATCGATCGAAATTGCTTGAAATGGTCGGAACTACTTGACCGGAGCTGCCGGAGTTGCTTGGTCGGAGAGAAGGTGGCGTCGGCGTCGGCCGGAGCTGCTTCAGGCAGCCAGAGAGGAAGAGAGGTTTCGTGAGAGAGAGAGAGCAGCCGGAGATGGAGTGAGGGTCTATGAGAGAGAGATGGAAATTAAAGAGGAATAAATGAAATGAGGGGAGCGTAGCAAGCTGTTAGGTTTTAAAACATAAACTCGACGGACTTCCGTCGATCTTATGTCCGTCGATTTTAGGATAAACTCGACTGAATTCCGTCGGCTGTAATAGGATATTCCGTCGACCCTAGTGTTGGTTATGGCCGGAGAGTTTGGCGCCATGATGAGCTGTGTTTTCGACAGAAGTCCGCTGGAAATGTTTTATGTACGACTGAACTAGTATCGACTGAATAATCAGTCAGAAATACTTCCGTCGAAGATAAGCCCTTTTCTTGTAGTGCCTATATATATATATACTAGCTGGGTCCCGTGCCTCCGGCACTGTATGGACAATATGATTTATCTCAAACTTTGAACGACCAAAATAATTTATTGAGTGAGCGGAAAATTTAAAGTCATTTGTATTTTATTAAATTATTATTAGATTATTAGATAGATAGATGTATTTTATTAGATAGATGTATGAACGGTGAGATTTATCTCAAACTTTGGACGGCCCAGATGATTTATTGAGTGAGCGGAAAATTCAAAATCATTTATATTTTATTAGATATATATATATATATATATATATATATATATATATATATACAACCAGGATCAGGTCCGGACTCCCGGACCTGATCAAATCCGGACCCCAAAATTTTTTTTTTTTTTTTTTTTTTTTGGTAGAACTAAAAAAAAAAAAAATAATAATTTATGGAACTGAAATTTTTCCAAAATAAAGTGTTTTGGGTGTGTTTTTAACACCTACCCCAACCAATGTATGTACAGTCTGCCCAGACTGTACAGACATATTTCGTTATAGGCATCCAAATCACGCCCAAAACACTGTATTATGGAAAAATTTCAATTCCATAAATTTTTTTTTTTTTTTTTTTGTTTCAAAAAAAAAAAAAGCAAAAAAAAAAAAAAAAAAAGGTCCGTATTTTAGTAGAGTCCGGGATCCCGGACTGGATCCGGACTCTATATATATATATATATATATATATATATATATATATATATATAAACTTGAGATGAAACTGGTACGTAATATTATTGTATAGTAAGTAGAAAGAATGAAGCTAGCAGGTATCGTGATCATTGCGTAACACACAGATTCAAAGCAGTGTTGTGTCAAAATTCGACTATTAATTCGCACATCATTTGGGCATTTAGGTTGGTGTTTAGGTAGCCATAAGTTTAGCAGTGCGTTTGGGGCTACCTTTGATTTAGATTTATTATGCATGTTATCCATTAAAAACATGCATGCATGGTGCGCTCGCCAGACAGACGTAAAAATTAATTACTATTAAATAAATGAAGAGAATTACCCGTTAATTCAAATTAATACATTAATTAATTAAGCATATACTCTCTCCGTTTTTACTTTAAATTGATGTGAATTTATTTAATTTTAATTCATTATATTAATACAATTATTATTATTGTATAATATATAACAAAAATTATTAATCGCAATATTTATTTCATTCTAAATTTTTATAAATCATACTAATTTTAATGCATGTGTCATCCTATATATATGCAATAAAAATAAATGAAGTGAAGTAATTATAACTTAGAAGCCGGGGTAGAAAATTCTTCAAATTCTTTCGTATTATTTATGTATTTTGGTTTGATTAATGACAAAGACTAGTGGACCCCGACATGACATTGATAGAAGTATTGTTGAGGTTTGGACGACAGATAGAATAATGTCAACTTTTTTAATTTGCGCATAATATATTGATTGGGATTGGGGGTGGGAGTGGGGGTGGGGGTGGGGGGTAGCATTTCATGAAAATTCCAATACATGCAGTCACACAACCAAAAAGAAGATAAAATTTCAAACTTATTTATCCATCGATATATATCATTCTAGCTGGCATGTTTTCCTTTTCGTAGGTTTGATGAAGCTAGCTGGTTCCAGCTTCACCCCAAGACAATACACATATTGCCACCAAAAAGTCCCATTCAAAATTTCATTCTCTATAAGTAAAGCTTGCGCACATCAATCCCTTTCATTACATATATATATATATATATATATATATATATATATATATATATATATATATATAATAAAATACAAATGATTTTAAATTTCCCGCTCACTTAATAAATCATCTGGGCCGTCCAAAGTTTGAGATAAATCCCACCGTTCATACATCTATCTAATAAAATACATCTATCTATCTAATAATCTAATAATAATTTAATAAAATACAAATGACTTTAAATTTTCCGCTCACTCAATAAATTATTTTGGTCGTTCAAAATTTGAGATAAATTATATTGTCCATACAGTGCCGGAGGCACGGGACCCAGCTAGTATATATATATATATATGCTTCTGAATTTTTCATAAGAAACTCTTTAATTTCTCTTTCCCCGATCGATATATCATATATCTAGCTTTATGATCCATAATAAACAATATGACATTTGGGGCAGTGGCCTATCTCTAGCTACTACATATTAAAAATAGGCTGATTATAATATAATTCATTCATTTATATCTTTTATAAACAATATTTACTATTCCGCATAGAAACGTTGTCAGGTTTCATCTCCATTAATTCTCCAATAATGATATATGTATAGTGGAGTATATACTATATACTAATGCCTCCGGTCCATAACTACTCCCGAGTCCTGTCCCTTAATATATAATACTATAATATGCATGGTCCAACGAGTTCATTAACAATATTAATGCCATAACCACAAATAAGCCTTTAAAGTTTACTATTACAGAAAAGATCATTCAAAAAATAAACAATTGCATCTAAATCTCATTTGCATAATTCAATATTCAAAAAAACCTGCATATTAAATGTCACTCCTGCTTTTCTAATTCTCCCATTCTTTGTATGATTGCCTGCAGATAAAAGCAAAATTCAATGTCAAATACAAAACTAAACAAACAATGGTGATCTGAGAAAGACAGCTTGTACCTTCTTCCTCGTTTCTTGGAGTTCCCCATCAAGAATGAATTCATCCAGAATCAGATATACCTTTTCGATAAAAGGATGAATGTTCAGTGATAATGTAGGCGCTAATTAGCTATAAATACAGTTTTAACAAAGTGTAAACTGTGGATAGTCACCAAATAGTATCTGAAGAAAATAAGATAACTTCTAATTATGCAAGTCATATCATGCAAGAAGAACAATTTTTGAAAGCAAAGAAAGTAACAAATTATCAACCTAAATAAATAAATAAATTGAATGTGACACCAAATCCTGTACGTGTGAAATGAAATGTACCAAACAAAAAATTATAGTTCTAAAAATTTATACTCTTCATACAAAAAGGCAGTCCGCCAAAAAAAAGAAAACTTAAAACATTTCCAATTCATTGCATTATGATATCAGAACAAAGGAAACCACTGTCATCATTAAGTAATAGAACAGGGGGCCAATACTTGTGAACCAAAGATTCAGCAATAAGAAACTGGCAATTCGTCAAATTTTAATCCCAAAAATTTAGTAACTTGAATTCTCAGCCTATATATCCTATTGACGTAATCTTGACCACCAAATAATAAGTAGAATTTTTTCAAGCCATTTACAAGTTAAGGAAGAAAATAAGGTATCTATTAATCTTTGTGGTACTGTTACAACTGATTATTTTTTTTCCTTAAAAATAAAAAAAGAAACATCACCATTACGGATGACAAAGCAAAACAAAAATAAAATTAGATAGTGCAATCTAAATAAAATAGACAGTGCTCTGAAACATAAATGAAAAAAACCATAGATGATGTCAAACCTTGTGAAAGTTGAATACCAAATCTAGTTCACACACATTGCTGAAGAAGTGATCCAATATCTCCACAAACAAGTGAATGCATTCTAGATATGCTAATTCATTATCTGTTATATCAACACACAGTGAGAAAAATAATCCAGCATATCGCCTGTAGATAACCTTGTGTACGAAACTGCAGAGCAAGTGTTCACAACAACTCAGTAATTGGAAGACCAATACTAAAGATATTTAGAAAAGTAAATTATAGCATTAGAAAAAGCCAAGCAGATTCAATAAGGATTTATGCAGTTGATATCTTGTAGATTATCTTTTAGGTTTGACCTCTGAGTTATGGGTAGACCACTGGGTAGTTATAAGATTGTATTGTAGTGTGTATTGCGTTTGATCTTCGTTCTACGTAATTTTAGTTTCGATTATTTGTTTTGATCTGGTTCTTATTTGTTTGATTTTGTATCATAGATGGCTCGTAGGTCTTCGAGAATTGCTGGGAGGCAGGGTAGTAACGGTAGGAGGGGCCAAGGGCAGCCTCAGGTTGAGGTAACCAGGGTGGAAATGCTGAGACT
Organism: Panax japonicus; assembly: GCA_020205505.1. Classification (NCBI taxonomy): domain Eukaryota; kingdom Viridiplantae; phylum Streptophyta; class Magnoliopsida; order Apiales; family Araliaceae; genus Panax; species Panax japonicus. The sequence goes on along the minus strand of CM035091.1, from coordinate 4,033,277 downwards.
CGGGGTAACGCATCAATAACCCAAACTATGATAGCAAAAATGGTGAATGAGGCAGTTACGCGGGCAGTGACACAAGCTATGCAGGGTATTCCGTAGATGCAAAGAAATCATCATGCAAATAGCATGGGGGATGATGCAGAGATACCACAACATGAGCAAAATGATCCTCCAAAGATTCAAGTGGGTCAGCCAATGTAGCCGTTATATGTGTTATTGGAGAGGTTCATTAAGCAGAAGTCAAATCTTTTCATTTTGCTTTGACTCCAATTGATGCGGAGAACTGGATCGCCCACTTGGAGAAGATTGATGTGATTGGGTGTTCAGAAAATCAGAAGGTGAGATTAGCAGTGTATAAGCTAGAGGATGATGCTCAGCGATGGTGGAAATCGTTGAACGCTACACAGGGAGATCGATTTATGGATGCACTCATATGGAGCGATTTTTGTGACCTTTTCTATCAGCAGTACTTCCCAAACGCTGATAGGTATGCATACACCATGGAGTTTGTGTCCATTCGGCAAAAAAAGGATGAGACTATTACTGATTTTATGGCGAGGTTTACTAGATTGACTGGTTTTGTGGGTTCGATAGCTGGGACAATTGCACAACAGGCAGAAAAGTTCAAATGGGCTTTGAAATATGAGTATAGGCGATCGATCATCCACACCATATTTACAGATGTATCACAGATAACTAATGCAGTTAAGAGTGTGGAAATGATACACAAGGACTTTCAAACTTCCAAATCAGAAGGGAGTCGAGAGAGAGAGAGATCAGCAAGGGCAAGGAATGGGGCAGTTTGGCAGAAATCAGAATATAAGGAAATATAGTTGGAATGAGCCTCCATTTGGTCAACGATTTAATCCTCGAAGGGGTGTTGCTTACCCAATGCAGCAGGGTAGTCGTGGAGGTCAGCAACAGGGTTAGTGGCAAGCTAGAAGGCAGTATCAAAATAGGGGATTTCAACAGAATAGGGGTTTCTAATAGAATCAGGGTTAGCATCGCCAGCAAGGACAAATTCAGGGACGATATCTAGGACCAACAGGTGGGGTAATCCGAAAATTTTGCCACTTCCACCTGGTCTATGTGCTACATGTGGTGGGTTTCATGCTGGCAGGGCTGTGCTATAGAGATACATGAACGTGTTTCTTATGTGGTCAAATGGGGCATAGAGCAAGGGATTGTACAGTTCAGCGTGGTTATGGGAGAGGTGGTAATGATGGTAATAGCGGTCAGCGCAACACCAGTGGGAGAGTATTTGCATTGACAACTAATTAAACGGCTCAAGCACCAAGTACTGTCTCAGGCATTCTTCTTGTAGAAAATCGTGAGGCATCAATTTTGTTTGATACTAGATCTACACGTTCTATTGTTGCCTTTTCATTTGTTCGTCATCTTGGAATGTCTTCTCACATATTAGATCCTCATTTATCAATTTCTACACCGATTGGAAATTCTGTGACTGAGCAAGGGAGGAAGGTTTACACAACTAACTTACTTCTAATGGTGATTCATATCGAATATTTCGATATCATCTTGGGTACGGATTTGCTGAGTAAGAATCGAGCTACTATTGATTGTCAAGCGAGGAAGGTTATTTTTGGAACTTTAGAGGCTCCAGAATTCGAGTTTCAGTGTTCCAAGCCGAATGGCGTTGTTAAGTTGATCTCTGCTTTGAGGGCGAGTAAAGTGATTGCTAAGGGATGTGATTTTATTTGTCTTATGTGAAGGATACTTAGAGGGATGAGCTCCAACTTGAAGATTATCTAGTTGTGCGAGAATTTCCTGAGGTCTTTCCTAAGGATTTGTCAAGATTGCCGCCGCCAAGGGAAATTGATTTTACCATTGAGCTCATTCCTGGAGCGGAACCTATCTCTAAGGCATCCTATAAGATGGCTCCATTAAAGTTACAGGAGTTGAAGGAACAATTGCAGTTGTTAGTTCGCGGATTTATTAGACCGAGCATATCGCCATAGGGCGCTCTAGTCTTGTTTGTGAAGAAGGATGGATCTATGAGGTTGTGCATTATCTAGGGAGCTAAATCGGATCACTTTCAGGAACAAATATCCATTGCCACGGATTGGTGACCTTTTTGATCGGCTTTAAGAGGTAAAGTTCTCAAAGAGAGATTTGAATTTTGAGGTTAGGGTACCATCAGTTGAGGGTAAGGGATGAAGACATTCTTAAAATAGCTTTTCATACTCGGTATGGGCACTACGAGTTTTTGGTGATGTCGTTTGGGCTAACTAATGCTCCGGCGGTGTTTATGGATCTGATGAATTGGGGATTCTGCAAACTCGGTATGGGCATGAAGAGTATCTTCGTCCTATTTTGGGGATTCTGCACAAGAATAAGTTATATGCTAAGTTCTCCAAATGCGAGTTTTGACTAGAACAAGTAGCATTTTTAGGACATGTAGTGTCTGCGAAAGGTATTAAGGTGGATCCTGCAAGGTTGAGGCTATCACTAATTGGAAGACCTACCACGATAACTGAAGTTAGGAGTTTGTTTGGCAGGATACTACAAACGATTTGTGGAAGGTTTTTCTTTGTTAGCTTTGTCATTAACTCAATTGATGAGAAAGAGCACAAAGTTTGTGTGGAATGAGGAGCGTGAGAAAAGTTTTGAGGAGCTTAAAAAGAGGCTTGTGTCAGCTCCAGTACTTACATTACCGTCGGGGATAGGAGGTTATTAGATTTACAGTGATGCTTCCAAGAAGGGTTTAGGGTGTGTTTTGATGCAGCATGGTAAGGTAATTGCTTATGCTTCCAGACAACTTAAACCTTATGAGGTGAATTAACCTACCCACGACTTGGAGTTAGCATCAGTTATTTTTGCCCTAAAGATTTGAAGGCACTATCTATATAGAGAGACTTGTGACATTTTTACCGATCACAAGAGCCTTAAATATATTTTTACGCAGAAAGAGCATAACATGAGGCAGAGGTGTTGGTTGGAGTTTCTCAAAGATTATGATGTCAGGATTAAGTATCACCCAGTAAGGCTAATATGGTTGCATATGCTCTTAGCCTCAAAAGTTCAGGTAGTGTAGATGGCTTGGTTACACAACCTCAACTTATCTCTGATATGGAGCGTGTGGGTTTGGAGCTATATGCTAGAGGGTTTGATGGGTTGGTAGCAGACATGTGGGTGGAACCTTCTCTTATATTAAGGATTAAAGAAGCCCAAAAGGAGGATGGTGAGTTGTGGTCTATAGCGCAGAATATGGAAGAGGATAGGCAGCCCGAGTTTCGCATTGATGAACAAGGTGTGATATGGTTTGGTAAACGATTATGTGTTCCAGTGGATCCAATGATTCATGAGGTAGTGTTGACCGAAACTCATAGTTCGCCATTTTCTATTCATTTAGGGTCTACAAAGATGTATAACGATTTGAATGAGAAATGGAACGGAATGAAAAGAGACGTAGTTGAATTTGTGAGTAAATGTCTTACTTGACAATAAGTGAAAATAGAGCATCAGCGGCCTGGTGGTTTGTTACAACAGTTAGAGATTCTAATGTGGAAATGGGACAACATTTCAATGGACTTTGTGACTGGTTTACCGATGACTCTTAAGAAGAATGATGTTATTTGGATGGTAGTGGATCATTTCCTGGCTATTCGTGAGGATTTTTTAGTAAATAAGTTGGCAGATATTTTTCAACGAGAGATTGTTAGGCTTCATGGGACTCCAGTTTCTATTGTTTCAGATCTGGATCTGCGGTTTACTTCTCGATTTTGGGAAGGATTTCAACGAGCTTGGAGATCGCGACTCAATTATAGTACAAACAGATGTGCAATAACAGTTGGCAAGTTAGTATTGGTATGACTCCTTTTGAAGCATTGTATGGTAAGAAGTGTTAAGCTTCGACTTGTTGGGATGAGGTTGGAGAAAGGATAATAGAAAGACCTGATTTGGTAAGGATTACTATGGAGAAGGTAGAGGTGGCTAAAGAAAAATTGATACAAGCTCGGTCGCGACAAAAGAGTTATGTTGATATTCATATGAGAACTCTTGAATTCAAACCTGTTGAACGTGTTTTTGAAAGTCACTCCATAGAAAGGTGTTTGAAGGTTTGGTTCGAAAGGGAAGCTTAGTTCGTGTTTCATTGGCCCTTTTGAAGTTTTTGAGAGAGTTGGAGATGTAACATATCGGGTGGCTTTGCCTCCATAGTTATCTCATGTGCATGATGTTTTTCATGTTTCGGTGTTAAGAAAATAGAATTATCACCAGTTTCATGTTGTGCAATACCCATTACATAAGATTCGAGAAAATCTTACTTGTGAGGAAGAAGCTAATGCAATTTTAGATCGTCATGAACGGGTTATGAGGAGAAAGACAATCCCATTTGTTAAAATTTTGTGGAAAAATCATCCGGAACGCGAAGCTACTTGGGAGGCAGAAGAGACTATTCGGCAGGAGTATCCTCACCTCTTTGATTAGGTAAATCTTTGCTCTTTTTTTTATTCCGGGAACGAATTCCTTTTTAAGGGGGAGATAATGTAATACTCAAAAAAATAAAAAAATAAAAAAATAAAAAAATAAAATTTAAATATATATTTTAAAATATTTAATTGGGCATTTCTTATGTTTGGGTCAACTTGTATTTAATTTATGTGGACTATAATAAGTACGAAATTACATTTATTTGGGTCTTTAAATTAATTGGGTCTAATTTACATTTGTGTATTTAAATCTTAATAAAATTAAGAGAATTAATAAAACATATTAATGAATAATTAAATAACTAAACCTAGTTATACTTCATTACATATGATGAGTTGTGGGAATAGAACATAAACAAAAGGAAGAGGCGGAAGGAGAACGGGAGAACGAGGCTGGAATTAAAAGGGTTTGAGAACAAGATTATTAAGACTTTATTCACCATATTCTTCTTCTCAAAGGTAATTATTGGACTATTTTTTAATACAAAATAATTATTTTGCTACTATAATTACAATACATCTTTTTGTTGTGTTCGCAATTTGTTTTAAAAATTTATTATGTCGCTTGATTAATCGAATTTATTAATGAAATTTTGATTTATAATTGGGATATAAGATATATGAACTAAGGAAATTAATGGCTATTGGAGGTTTGATGTGTAAATAATATATATATATATATATACACACACACACACACGTAAGCAATTGCGTAATGATCTTGATGAATAGTAGTTTAGTAACATGGTAGTAGTATTCCATGGGCTTTTATAAATTAATAAAATTACTTCTATATTATTATAGCATTAATTATACTAAATTAAAATGATATTTTTGCATTATTGAATGTACTGAACATATTCTTAACTCTAAGGGATATATGAACTAATATTAAAACAGTTAGGTTATAAAAGAAAATACATAAATTTTATAAGTTAGTAATTTAATTAATAGTCTTGTATTATTTTGATAACTATATAAATCGGATTGAGGAGGTCTAGCAGTGTGATATTTGGCTTCGATGAACTGTTTTGGTACTACTAGTTTAAAATTTTAGTATTGCCTCTCATGACTATTCCTTGTCAAATTTATTGTGATAGTTTCGTTTTGGCGTTGATATTAGAACTCGTATTTGTATTCTTTGAACTAGTTAATCATGTCAATATGTTTTGGAGACTTTATTTGTTTCTATCATTCTTCGTATATTTTCGTTCACATTCGGGAGTTGTTTTGATCATTAATATCTTGTGATAATTAAGTATGTTCGTATTTGATAATTCACTATCATTTGGAGATGGTCGTGTAAGTCATGTGATTTGAACCCTTTTGACTTACATTTTGTAATTTGACCTTTAGGGTATACTTAAGCTAACCAACTGTGAGAGTACCACAGGCATGTCCTCTTGACACAAGGGCATGACACCTTTCGTGGCGGTGTGATCATTCCACGATCGAACTTTGGTTTTCTAATATTTTGTAGATAGGTGTTTTTGGCCTATTTTGGCATTCATCCTTAAAAAAAGAAATTATGTTAATGTGGAGATTTTTCTATTTAAATTGGTGTTTAAGACTGTTGGTGTTTAATCTATTTAGTAATACTTTAAAGTTTGTTACAGGGTTGTATTTATTATGCATCTCTTTTCTTTTGAGAAAGGGGGTGTTACAGATTCAATAAGGATTTATGTAGTTGATATATTGTTGTAGGGACTGGGGCTTGTTGAGTTGAATGCGGACAAACATAGTTAGAATACTCTAGCAAAAATATCACTTCAGTCAAATATCAAACACAAATCAACAATAAAAGAATTATATATATATAATAATAATAAAAATAAAAATTCAACCCATCACAGCCTTTATCCCAACTTTTGCGACTTTCAGACTCAAAGCTGCCTATTCAATATGCCATCTTGATATCAGGCATGTCCTTATTAGGCTCTTTTGGTTTCATTTTGTGATTCTGGGCTCTATTGTTCATTTTGTGGATTTTTAGGCAATTTTCATTAGGAGTCTAGTGTAGATAGGCCTCAGTTTTCTTGGTCCATAGGAGTGTCTTTTATCCATGTTTTTGTATATCTTGCTTGTACTTGGGTTTGCCCCCCCCCCCCCCCCTTTTAGGCGCTTATATTGAATTAGACAATTAGTTTATTTATTTTAAAAAATAAACTAAAGTTAAGTTTAATGTTCTTCACTGTTTCAGCATTTATTTAGGAAGAACTCTAATATTTTGACATTCTCAGAGCATGATTTATTGTGATTTACAGTTGGCGAAAGCTTGGTATGCCATTAAAATATTCTGCCAGTTTGTACTAGTTCCTGCAAGTTTCACAGAAACACATTGTTTGGACCGAAATAAATAATTGATATGCATGTCATATCGCATTATAGTTGCATGGAGCAACATACAACTAAGCTTTTATCACATCCACTACGACAATAAAATCTATCTAATAAAATACAAATGATTTTGAATTTCCCGCTCACTCAATAAATCATCTGGGCCGTCCAAAGTTTGAGATAAATCCCACCGTTCATATATCTATCTAATAAAATACATCTATCTATCTAATAATCTAATAATAATTTAATAAAATACAAATGACTTTAAATTTTCCGCTCACTCAATAAATTATTTTGGTCGTTCAAATTTTGAAATAAATCATATTGTCCATATAGTGCCGGAGGCACGGGACCCAGCTAGTAAGTTAATAAGATGGGAAGTTTTGACAATCGTCTCATAAAATTAATATAACATCATTTGTCCACTTCGAAGGTCCTTTCGTTCTAAAACTAAATAGAGTTAAGCTCCCAACAAATGAGTACATCCACTAAAACACAAAATTTAAAATCACAAGGTGTTTAGCTTTTCATGGGTGTAAGAATCTTAACATACAAAATCCAAATAAGACAAATTAAATTAATAAATTCTTAACGAACACCATTTTTATTTAACCAAAATACTTGTAGCAGCACCGGCCCTGGGTTAAAGCCCAAGGTGTCCGGGCTTTAGGCACACTAAAATTGACACATTTTTAAGGCTCCCAAAAGGTATTTGTGTTATGTATATATATACCCAAATAAAAGAGCTCAATCCACGTTAGTTTAAATTTAAAGGCCCACAAAAAATTTACCCAATGAAATAGACCAAAATCTCAATGGCGGACTTGTATTCTTTCGTATTGATGCTCTTTTGTTCAGGAAAAATTCTTAGTTTTTTTTATACCTATCTTAATAGCAATTCCCATTTTTTTGTTGTCCTTTTAGCCCCTTAAAAACTCAGGGCCGACCCTGACTTGTAGGTTTATCTTAAACACGGGATGTACCACATATCATTGTTCAAAGCATGGGCTTTAATCCAAATACATGTCCTTACAGAAGAGATCCTTATGACTAATGTAGCAGCGAACATAATTCCAAATTGATCAATAAAAAATAAATAAAAACAGCTTGAAGTGAAAGTCCAAATTAATAAGCGAATTTGATATCGGTTCACAAACAAAGGCAAGCAAGGAGTTAAACAACTAACCTCAACGAAATTTGTGAACTTGGGATCTCTATTCACAATCAACCGATGAACCTATACACACAAAATTGTTTTCAGAACCCTACTCGTAAACAAACTTATTTTCAGAAATATAAAAAATAATGAAATGGAAGAAGAAGAAAAAAAGATGATGAACTTGATTTGATATATTTACCTCGTATTCAATTTGTGCTTCTCGGATTCCTCGAGAGGAATGTAATACTTGGCGAGACGGGTTTTCCCCTGCCTGTTCTGGAGAAAAATGAATCGGATCTGCAATTCACAGTACAAATAAAATTTTTAAAAAAACCCAAATTGTAAAATGAGACTTTCAAAAGTAAAAATATTGCTATATTTGTAAGAGCTTAAAAGATAAGTGTACCATTTTCGAAATGATCAGATGGTCTGTCGATTATGTTTTTGAGAGATAGATTTGACAAGAGGAGATGTCTTTGGTCTGAGCCGAATGACGGAGACAAGGATTAACTTTCCTACAAAGAGAATTTGATTTTATTTCTCCTTTTTATAATTACGTAAAATTACACAATATTCTTAAATTTGTCATTATAATTTTATTATATATTATTATTAATTAAGCTAAAAACTTACTATTAAAGGGTAAATATGAATTTAAAAATACGTCTATAATATTTAGATGCACATTGTTGCTAAAATATTTAGATGTACCTTGTTAAATGAATATTATGAAAAACTGGAACAACTTACCACATTGTTGGCTGAATGTCACTTTGATCCCTCCAAGTTATCATTCATTTTTAAAATTCGTTTTTCGTCACTTAAATCCTTAAATTGACTTTTTTGACAATTATGTTCTTTTTTCCTGATTCGACCTTAATCCAATCTATTTTTACTAAGTTTGACCTAACCCGACCCAGTTTGACCCAAATCAAATTTCAATTTTATTTTATTTAAAATAAAGTAAAAGTATTAAAATTATTTTAAATTTATTATTATTTTAAAATATTACAAAAAATTATTATTTTAAAAAATTTCAAAATAATTATTACTTTTAGGAAAAAATATTAGAATCTTTTTTTTCATAAATTAGTAAAGTTTCATAAAATATAGATTCAAAAAAATTAAATAAGAAAATAAAACTATATTTTAAAAAAGAGTAGATTTTTTCAATTTTTATGTATCACTTTATTTTTAGAAATTTTTTTTATGTCTTTACCATTATAATATTTATTCTTAATATTTGAAATTTTAAAAACAAAAACTAAAAATAGAAATTAAGATACTAGAAATAGTAAAAGATAAATAAAAAGTTGATTCAATTTTTATTAAAAAAATAAAATTTTAAAAATAATTATTATTTTCAGGGAAAAATTTTTAACTTTAAAATATTATTTTTTTAATAATAATAATATATTATTTTTTAAAATAATTATTTTTAAAAATTATAAAGTAATTATTATTTTCATGAAAAAACTATTACAAACTTTTATTTTTTTCAAAATGATTAAATTTTCATAAAATATAGATTTATAATTTTTTTCCCCTGAAAATAATATTTTTAAAAAATAAATTGAATCAGTTATTTTTATTTATCTGTTACTAATTTTGTAATTTATTTTCTATTTTTACTTTTTGTTTTTAAAATTTCAAATATTAAGAATACATATAATAATGAAAAGACATAAAAAAAATTCTAAAAATAAAGTTTTACATAAAAAATGAAAAAAATATACTTTTTTTTTGTTAAAACAAAGTTTTATTTTCTTATTTCCTATTTTTGAATCTATATTTTATGAAACTTTACTCATTTTATGAAAATACTAAAAGTTTCTAATATTTTTTTCCGAAAATAATAATTATTTTGTAAAATATTTAAAATAATAATTATTTTTAATATTTCAAAATAAAATACTTTTTAAAAATAAATATAAAATAATTAATAATTTTAAAACTTTTAGTTTTTTAAAAATAAATAAAACTGAAATTGATTTCGGGTCAGACTGGGTCGGGTTGAATCAAATTTTGGTAAAAAAATGGATCGGGTTTGGGCCAAATTGGGTAAAAGGAACAAAGAATCAAAAAATTGTACTTTAGGGACATAATGGATGAAAAATAAGTTTTAAGAATAACTTTAAAAGTGACTTACAATTTGGAGGGTCAAAGAAGACATTCGTTATATTTCATGTTGCATTAATAAAATAGAGTACAAATATCACATTGTTAGCCAGAACATACTGTCCAGCTCACCATTACAATCTACGAATACGGGTAACTACAAAAACTTTGAATTGACTTCCAAAACTCGCATTCTTTTCCTCTCTATTCTCGTTACCGGTCCGGCCTGGCCTGGCCTACTTGTGAATACTCAACTCAACCGCTCTACAAACTATGAGTAGTATTATTTTGCCTGTTCTGATAAATAAAGTTTATAATCACAAATTAATTTACTGGTTGATATATATGTCATAGAAATCAATGCTCATACTTGGAATTTGTAGCAGCTAGGAGAGCAGCCCCAATCCCAGACCCATCTTTTGAATGTTCTATGACTACGTTTTTTGATAATTCGGATCCTAGAAGCTCACTGACCGCATCTTGGAGGTATTTCCTGTACTGGGGATAGTGTTCATACAAACCTCCATCCATTGCCACAACTGTCCTCTTTCCGGAAATGAGACCCTTTGAATCCTCCTCCATCTTCTGGAGAATACCAACAATTCCTGCACCAGCCAAGCGCCCACCACGTTTGGCAATGGTATCACAAACCTCCAAAACGATCTTCCTTGCATTTACATTGGAGTCCGCCTAAAAAAAAATTAAACCATGAATAACCTTGCTATTATCCGTCTTCTCACACTCATTGTGAACGTATGTTTTTCTTAGTGATTTTTGTAGTGTAAGATGTAAAGGAGGTTTGAAGGTAGAAATTACCCCAGCAACATCATATAGGATTGATCCAACAGCTTCAAGATCTTTGGAACTATCCTGCTGCATCGCAGATATATGTGGGGTCCTATGAAATAAAAAGTTCAGGATGACAATCTTATTTCGAAGGCCACAGGGAATCTAAATTCATTAAAACATTTCAAGCTGCTACCATACTCTGTCTTTCCTTGCTAAAAGGATTAGTAGAATTACCCGAGTACAAATGGCGTGGATAGTTTCTCTGGCACACGTTCACCAAATAAATCAGCCGCTTCAGCCATATTGACAAGTACTCGTCTTACAATTTCACCAAGGTACATACCAGAGATTGTCTTCTCAAATATCTGTGTTCATTAAATACGACATTGTAAAAGTTTTGTAGCTTGTGCACCACTTATATGATCATTGCTAACATATTGACACTGACCTGCTCACCAGGATTTATACTCTCAGCATCCATTTGCCTATCAAACTCAGTTAAAGGAAGACCATTAGAGAATGCTCCCCACTCTGTATTGACAATCTGAATCAAGTGACATCCATCAACGTAAAACTAGATATACAACTCAAGGTCTTAACAACTTCAACAAAATCAATTAGAAATGTCACAAACCGTTCTGCCAGATGTAGACTTTTGGGCCTTTAGTTTAGGAATAGAATCCACCCTTTCTACGTAGCAAGCATTTGTTCCGGTTCCAAGAATGACAGCAACCATTACATCATCATCCCAGTATCTTGCTCCGGCTAGTGTTCCCACTGTGTCATTAACCTAACTTGATCATACATCCATAATAAAACCAGTAAGTACAAGTAGAACCAAGAAGTTGACCATTCCTTTAATCTTACATCTAAAATTGTGAACATAAACATACCAAGGCAGATACCCGCATATTTAACCCCTGCCTTTCCATGGCTTCATTCAAACAAGAAACAACATCTTTCCCTGCCTGTAAAGATTAGAAGTTTCTTTTATTCTTATATTTGGGGACAATATCAACAAATGACATGTGTTATACAACTCTGTCTAGAAAATGAGGACACAGTTGTTTTTACTCCTATTTTGATAGCCGATTGCTGTAGAACAAGATTTAGAATTGTTGGAGTGTGTGAGCACATCTGTGTGACTTCATACAGCATATACGTTAATACGTGCCATAGTTTTATCCCTTTGTTACTGCATAAATAGTGCCAGAAAAGAAAAAGTATCCTACTTGCAGCATTAAAACCAAATTAAGGGATGATTTCAACATATGAGCCTCATAAGTACAGCTCACGTTTAATATAAGAAGAGTTTTCTTTTTAAGGGTTCCAAACAAAGATCTCAATCTTGTATACCTTTACAATGATTCTCAGCACTTAAAATAAGATATACATAATGAGGCTAAAGCTATGACCATCCTAATCATTATTTACTGAATGAGACAATCGATGATAGTTTATCTTCTTATAATTAATAACTATGAAAAGTGTCAAAATACTAACCGTTCCAGATACTGCAAAACCTTTGGTCCACTTGATCAGTATGCCTGAATCAATAGACGTCTGTTTAACTGGGAAAGAAAATGTAAATCCAGTTTCCCTAGTCCTACCATAGGGCAAATGAAATTTTCCACCCTCTTTTTCTGCGAATTTTGCTAGGCCAGAAGCTATGAAATCAAATAGCGCCTACAAGTATGATAATGCATATCACCAAATAAGTACAAATCATGGAATTATGTGAAGTCAGATAATGATGTAAAAAACAGACCCCAGAGGTACCAAACATCAACTCTTGTGGTATAGAAACTTGATCAAATTCAGTAGCAACCACACGCTCATCCTTCCCTCCTAATTGCACTCTTAGAACTCTGAAGTTTGTGCCTCCAAGATCCAATGCATAAAACAATCCTTTCTCGTTCCTTAAAACACAATTCTAAATCATATCAATCTCAAGCCAAATAAATAAATGAAAACTAATGAATAAAAAAGAATCTTGGTAATCCCTCCATCTGATTTGGTATGAAACTGTAAACATAATTTCTCCCCATAACAAGTATTAGCGTATTAAGAGAAACGTAAAAACAGATCTATGTCTAAGTAAGTCCTACACAAACCTTGATATACCTTAAAATAATCAAAAGGACAAGAGGACTTTCATTTTCCGAAATAAAGAATATTTAGTGATTGTGTATGTAGTTCGTTCTATTAAACTTGAAATCTGGAATTGAAATAATGAATTACCAGCTAAACATAATGTTTGACAAAATTGAGTGAATATATCATGTGGAGGCATAATAGAAGAACAAACACAGTATCATGTGGAGACAAGTATAGGCAAAAAGTAGCAATAAGATGTGTAATTAAATGAAGAAAAGTGTTTAAAGTCACTTAGGTAGAACAGAGCATACCCAGTTGGCAGACTATCAACATAACTGAGTATCATCTTAAGATCGCTGCCGCCGTCGACGGCAAGGCCAGCCCGCATATCGGCAGCCATGGCATCGGCCACGTGGCGCAAGACTGGGAGGGGAGTAGCACAGTCTCTCTGTAAGTTGATCAAAATTGGTGCAAAAGAGAGGACGTTAGATCGGACGGCCATCCTTACTCGCGTCGTCAAGTCACCAGCCCTAGGTGATCGTGGAGTGTAAAATGATCGGAGGGTCGTTGGACATGACTTGACCGACATTGTTGGTCGACGGAGAGATAAAGATAGAGTTGGAACAGAGAAGAAAAGGAAGAAGGAAAGTAGTAGTTGTGATGTCGAAACAGAGACAAATACTTTAATCCTCTCGCTCTCTCTTTCTTTTTCTTCTTGAGGGAAAGGTAGGAATATTTATTTTTCAGATTATAAAATTTAAATATTTAATAATTTTCTTTACAGTTGTTAGTTTTTCCGTTGGGTGTTGGGTGGGTATTATTAGTTGGCACTTGGCAGCAGTTCAAAGTTAACTAGCAAAGATTATTATGTTACGTGCGGTGAAATAGATAGAGAGAGAATAGGAGGAGAAAATATCCTGTAATACGCTTTTCGCATAATTTATTTCATTACATATTTTTATTAACAACACACATTTATTTAAGTTGAAATTAGATATTTAATTAAAAAGTGTAACTACAAAGTAGGAATCTGATTATCATAAAATTAACTTTATGGTAAGTTGATCAATTGATCAATACAGTACTAACAAACAGAGAAAGATCAATCATATAATAAATTGATCAAATTTAACTTCATCACTCCAACTAACTATAAATATGAAAATGTAGATAATGGAATTGGAACATTCAGATTTTAGACAGGATAGAGTGGGAGTGGGAGTGGGAGTGGGAGTGGGGGGGTGGACAAGACGAAGTATTGTTGACAAAGCAATGTCTTGCTTAGTTATTGTTTGGTTAGGGGTGATAACCGAATCAAGTAGTTCGGTACTCGACTCGAGATCGGCTCGAAAATATGATCCAAAGCTCGAATTCGAATTTGATCCGAGTCGAATTTGATCCATACTCGTTTTTTGTTTAATGATACACGAGTCGAACTCGAGCAGACCAGTGTTCGCTCGTATTAAGGTTCGAGTATTTCATTTTTTCTCAAACCATACTCGATACCTGCTCGATGGATCATATTCGAAAATTGGTCTGATCCATGCTAGTAAGCTAAATATGTTATATTTATATTAATCTTTATAATTTATAAAGTGTAGTATGAAATTGTGTAAACTTGTACTTGAATAAATCAATGAATTAAATGTCAATTTATATTACATTCTTTATAATTTCAATACATAAATAAAAGTGAAAAAGTTTTATATATAAATATTAATTAAGTAATCAATTTAGTATGTAGTGGTTCATTTTTAAGTGAAATGGTTCATATTCGAAGCTCAATTTGAAGGTTCATGAGTAACTCGCTTTGTAAACGAGTCGAGTACTTACGAGCCGAGTAGGTCCGAGTAATGATCCGAGTCGAATCTGACGCGAAAATATAAATCCTTTATCGAATCCGAGCTCAATTTTTTCGAGTCGAGCCGAATCCGAGCATGAAGGTGTTCGCTCAGATTCGGCTCGTTTGCACCCCTATGTTCGGTGAATCCGATTCAGTTTTTGTTTTTCTTTCTATACCATCTTGATATTATTATTACTACTACTTATTTTGCACTTTCTCCCAAGGATATTCTTGCTTATATGCGTTACATGATTGGCCAATAAGCTCGTTACAACCCCCTTCCTTCCCCTCCCTATTTCACCGATGACACAAACAATGCCTTTGCCTGCCAGGTGCCAGCCTCCACTCAGTGTCGGCTTCCTTCCTTTATTACACAATACACAGTAGTACTCTTTCTTCTTTGATAGTTTTTGTAAGAAAAAAAAACAAATTAAAACATTTTATCAAGTATAATATTAAAAGTGGTATTATTAATGGAATGTTTGAATTTATATTTTTCTTTCAAAAACTCACAAACAAAAGTCACAAATACTACAAGATTATCCATAATTCAGAAAAAGAGGTGAGGATGGATAATGAGGAAAGTTTACCACCTAAAATCCTTCCGTCATTAATGAATCACTCCTTGAAGCCAGCCAGGCAGGCAGGCAGGCTCCAACAGACCCAGGTAGTCATGTATGTGATGGGCCATTTATTGCAAACCTAGAAAGCTGAGTACCACAAAATTCACATGCACCTCAACTACTTCTGTGGTAGCCCGGTACCACAACAACCTGTGGGCTGGGCCTACATGTATGTGATGGGCCATTTACGGCTCTTGAAAATCCTCTATATATACCATTAAAAGAATTGATTATGCAAGCAGTCACCCCCAAAGGCAAAATTAAAAGCTACTCCCTCAGCTCTGACAACAAATATAATATAGAGAGAGAGAGGGAGAAGGAAGGTTGGCCGGTGAGATTTGTGGGGCCTTATTTCCGTTGGGCTTGTGGGTGAACTGTCACTCGAGTTCCAGCCCATCCCTATCCATCAACAGTATAGAAGAATGAAGCCCATGTAACCGCTAGCTAATACTCCTAGCTTCAACTTCAAACATGGGATGGGATCATGGGACTTGGGAGATGGGACTATTAACGGAAATAATTCCAGTGAAGTGGACGCCAAGAAACGAACCTCTATCTCTCTCCTCCCTCAATTAACTCCATCGTCTTTATGTCTCTATATACTTAATTAGCTCCTCCGTCTCCTCAACAAATCACTCCTTAATTCTCTCTCTAGCTAGCTCTCTGCCTCACACTTGCACATCCCAATTAACATACAAATTATTAAAAGCTGATCATCATATAGTTTGTATTTTTAATAATTTTTGTGAATTGTAATCACTATATATATATATATATATATATATATTATTTCCCCACGTTAAGTTTATAGAGCAACATACTAATATGGAGGAAGAAGAGGCCGGAGGAGGGATGATGATGAGAAAAGCAGATATTGACACAAGTGCGCCGTTCCGATCAGTCAAGGAGGCGGTCATGCTATTCGGTGAGAGAGTTCTTGCTGGGGAAATCTATGCCAATAAGCTCAATCAGGTACTGATATGATCTTTTCTCTCTCTCTCTCTCTCTATACACACACACACACACTATTTATAGTGACTATTTATCATGCATATATACATTATTCTGCCGCTTATATATGTTCTACTCTAGCTATATCTTTCAGATCTAATTAATTATAAGCCATTTAAAATGGATGGTTTATTTGAGCAGTCCATATAACAAACTATTTATAATTACAAATAATTACATATAAAATGACATTTGTTTTATAAAAACTACTCATATATATATATATATAAAGATTTATTTTATTAGGACAGTCAAATTTAAATTGTTTATAATCAAATCCAATCGTTTCATATCTTTGAGCAATTCATGATTCCTCTTATATCTCTGCGTGTTGCAAAATTTTCAAATGAACTATTCCTATATATTTGTCTTGTGCAATATATATATATATATATATATATATATATATATATATATATATATATTAATACTCCCTCAGTTCTTTAATATATATCGTTTTAGATGATTTTATTTTTTTATAATTATTTGTCGTTTTACATAATTTAGGAAAATAAACTACAATTTTTTCAAAATTACTTTTCATAGAAAAATGTTATAAATGAGAGAGAGAGTATAAGATAAGTATGATAATTATGTGAATTTAAGGGTATTGATATTATATTTAATATTATACAATCATTTTCTTAATTCTTCTACACAATTTTAAAACGGCTAATATTATGGGACATATTAATTGCCAATAATTTGTAACTTTGGTAGAGTAGTGACTGATGTCATAATACTACTCCATTATTATACACAGTCTTGCTTACCAGTCTAGTGTGCAATTTGACTAGTGATTTTTTTGTTTCCTTCCAAGTATATTATTTGCTCTTGACAGTAGACAACAATGTTTTCATGTTATTTTTTGAATTATAAATGTGAAACATATGGGTACACGAGATCATTGGATAGAATTATAAGAGAGATTCATCTATTACATATCACCAAATTAAAGTCAATTTCAGATTATCTTTGTGATATCCATCTCAATATATAGTCTATTATATATCAAATGAAAAAGAAAAAAGAAGTTAAGGGAGAATGTTTGCTTAAACATTAGTACAAGTATTTTTCTGGTCAGAACGTGCATGCGAGAGGTCGGCAGATGATTCCTTTTATCAGGTGAGGAAATAAAAGTGAGAAATATCGTACTATTTAAATTAATAATTAATTAATGCTATAAAAATATATATGTTGATGAGGAGCTTAAGCTTTGCAGGAGAATCAATCAATTTGGTTTCTGTGCAGAGATGCCAAATCAAAATGCAAGCTATCCCCTAACGGAATAATGCCATAAATTAGATTCACAAGCAAGCAGCATACGTACATTAATTCACCCAACTTATTAACTATTAAGGTTTAATTTATACATGATATATTTGTACAAAATTATTACTCATTATTATTATTATTATTATTATTATTATTATATATAGTTTATTATTGATAAAATATTTCAAAAAGAAAAGTCAATACAAAAAAGTAGGGCTCTCATTTTACATTTGTAATCAAAAGTCAATGAAAAATAGACATCTATAGAGTCGTATGTAGTAATAAAGGAAAATTTTAAGAAATTAAGTCCCTATGTGGCTATCTCCAAAATTGATCACAGCTTATTTGCAATCCATCACATGACCATATATATATATATATATATATATATATATATATATATATATATATATATATATATATATATATATATATATAAAGCAATTAAATTCTTTTCCTTTTCAATATATATTTGTTTCAAATTAAGGATAATTAAACTTCTAATTTATTTTTTCTTGAACTATATATTTTGGTCACATGTTGCATATACTGGGTATAGCTGCATAACGGAGGCATTGAATCTGAGCATGTGTCTTCTAAGCTTGGAAGCATGACAGTTGAGTTAGAGGAGACAAAACAAAACCTTCAAAAAGCTAAGGATGAAGGCGAGTTAATGGCTACCTGTCTCTCATCTTTACAACAAGAGCTTGAACGGACAAAGCGAGAGCTACAACAGCTAAAGGAACAAGAATCCAACAAACAAGTTATTATGGAGCCCGAGGTTGACGAGGATGTTAAGCATGTTGAGGTGGATGGTACAAAATCAGCAATGAATGATGATGAAAGTACAAGTCATGTGGAGTTTCAAAAGAAAAGATATGTTACATTTGCAAATCCCCAATCTTTAGCCAAAATTATGGTACCACAAGGGGATGCCGTACTGGAGAGGCACCCTTCTTTAAGGAAGAAGAAGAAGAAGCCATTGATCTCACTCATAGGAAGGATTTTTTCTCGGAAAAAAAAGGAAAGCATTACTGATAAAATAATTCCAGCAACAACACGTACGTACGAATTTAATTGAGACCAGCATTAACTAACGTGATTTTAATCTTAATTAAATAAGAAATATATATATATATATATATATATATATATATATATATATATATATATATATATATATATATATATATATATTCTAATTTTACATGTTATAATATAGAGTGAAATTTTCATATATATAAAATATGTATCACTACAAATTTTGTATTGAATATATGTGTGTGTGTTTTATGATTAATTCGAATAAAACATGCATGTTATCAAGTATCGTCAACACATTGATTTTATTGACAGAATGTTCCCTCTTTAATTCAAAACTCAGGAATAACAACATTTTCATATTATTTCTATCATTAAGAAAACCAATTAAGAAAAGCTTGTCTTAACATTGCATGTGAGAGTACTTTAATTCAGCCCACAAATTAAAATCACCAGCAATAAAATTATTAAAATCATATTTATATATTCATTGCAATCAAAGTAAGCATGAATTAAATGACAAACACAATTATACATATAGTACTTATAAATAGTATTATTCATATAATATTAATGGCAATTGACAAACACAATTATACATAGTATTATTTATATAATATTATAAAGATATGGAGTGAACCTCTTTGTAAATACAAATCCAATTAAGTATCTATTAATAGTAATGATGTGTTTAAAACAATAAATTCTAACCGTTTCAAAATATAAAATGAAGTTTGACCGCAGGGAAAGAAAACTTTCTTATCTTTTGCTTCGCACACTTTCTTCTCTTTACTTGCAATTTGACAAAACTAGAACATTGCAGGATGCGAATCTCTATTATGGACAAATACAATATATATTAATTGAAATTAACGCAAGAATTAAAAAAGTTTCATAAGAAACTACTACATCAACAACCCTGCCCCACCTCCCCATATTCCATTTAATTATTAGTACAGTATATAGCTTCAAGAAATATATATTGCAAGTATTTTAGTGATCTGACTGCAGGGATATATATATATATATATATATATATATATATATATATATATATATATATATATATTGTAGTACAATTTTGCATATATAAAATACTCTTGGTGTGTGTTCAGTGCAAAGGATCGGAGACACCACACCACCAATGAATTGGGATTTGCTTATTTATTTTCATCTAAAATACATTAATTGACACTTAAATTTTGTGTATCTGGATGAAAATATTCTTGGTTGTATATTGTAATACTATATATTATATTATCAGGCATTATCAAATATATTGGGTCTTTGGGATATAATTATTTAAGGTTGTATACAGTGACGGGTGTATAATTTACGTCTCGTGGGAGCCTAGTACATATCACAAATATTTTAGTAGAAAATCAAAATTTCAACCTTTTCTCCTTGAAACATGATTTTCAGCCAATGTTCATTTGAATGCAAAGTCCTGGTTTAAAGGTGATTTTTTTTTTGCTAAATTTTAATGTGTGCATCTTAGATCAAATAAATATATAATGGGCCAGGGTTAATTAAGAAATTGAAAAAATTAAGTAGGGATGTTAAAATTTTTGAAAATTATTTATCAAATACTATATATATATATATATATATATATATATATATATATATATGCAGTAGATAAATTTCAATCTTAGTGACGCATGCAGCTTCCTCAACTTGAATCAAACCCTTGTTTAGTTTAATTAAATACATTAATTAATCTGTGAGTGGTATATATAGATAAAGGTTTTAGGTATGAATCGTGTGATTCGCAAACTGGAAACAATTTTATTTATTTTTTTGGCAAGTTAAATAGAAATAATTACTATGTGATTGATCTAATGGAGATCCGGTTAACATGAAATTTATTTGTTAATAAATTGGTCAATTGACCAATAGAATGCTGACACACATAATGTTGGGTGTGGGTCCTCACCCATGAGATAGAATCCAAGATAGAAAAGAATGGGTTTATATACTTGATATTAATCCAATTAGAAATTGGGTTAATGGAAATAATATTGGAATTGGAGATTCCATGAAAGGAATCCAAGTTGAAAAAGGATTTACTTGTTAGAGTGGTTGGTGACCAAGACAAGGAGATGTGATCTCTAATTTGATTAGTAGAATGAATTGTTTCTAATCCATAATAGGAATGGATTAAGAAGAGTACTATAAATAAGGCTATGAGGGAGTTTTATTTGATACATGAGATAGAGAAACTTGGTGGTAAGAAGATACCAAAAGAATAAATTGAGAGAATTACTATTTGTTGTTCGTGGATATCCGCCATCATCTCCGTTCAATTGAAAGCTTGAAGACTTTATTGCTTGGGGTGTTTTTTGGTGGTGAAGTTAATTAGGTTTCTCAACTTAATTAAAGGTAAATTTGTATTATCTCAATTTATTGTGTAACCTCAAGTTTTAGGGCATAAAACTTGAGAGGATTATTGTAAGCCCATTATTAGTGATATAGTGGAGATTCGGAGTTTGACCCGTGGTTTTTACCTCTTAATTTTAGAGGGTTTTTCACGTAAATTTGGTGTCTTGCTTGTGGATGGTTATTTGTTATTTTTGTTCTCATAATTGGTTTTGTTGATTTCATATTTAATTGCATAAAGTCGAAAAAGTAATTCCTGGGATATAGATTATTTTTGGCGTACTTTTTCCAACAGTGGTATCAGAGCTTGGTTATTTTTGTGATTTTCTTATGCGAATTAAATGGAGGATTGGACAGCAGGTTGTATGATTAATCTCAAGGCTACAAATTATGCAATTTGGAAGCCAAAAATGGAGGATTTGCTTTACTGCAAGGATTTATACGAGCCACTTGAGAACGATGGAGTTAAGCCCACAAACAAGAGTGACGCGCAGTGGAACAAGATGAACAGGAAGACTATTGGTCTGATCAGATCGTGGATTGATCAAAGTGTGTTTCATCATGTTGCCACGGAAACTAAAGCCTATGATCTCTGGCAGAAATTAGAGTCCATGTATGAAAGGAAGACGGCGCAAAATAAAGCTTTTTTGATTAGGAAGCTTGTGAATTCTAAATTCAAGGATGGAAACTCCGTTGCAGAACACTTGAGTGATTTTCAGAGTTTGATAAATCAGTTGAGTACGATGAATATGGTAATTGACATTGAGATGCAGGCTTTGTTGTTGTTGAGCTCTTTGCCTGATAGCAGGGAGACGCTGGTTGTATCGTTGAGTAACTCCGCTCCTAATGGCAAGCTGACTATGGATACAGTTAAGGATAGTTTGTTTAATGAGGAACAGAGGCGAAGAGATACTATGGTGATTAGTGCTGATTCACAAGTTTTTGTCGCACAGAGTAGGGGCAAAAACAAAGGGAGAAACTCTCCTGAAGATGACAAATCCAGGGGAAGGTCAAGAGATAGAAAAGAAGTAATTTGCTTTCACTGCCAAAAGCCAGGTCACATAAGACGAGAGTACAGATTTTTAAAGAATGAGCAGTCTAAGGAAAAAGATGAGGATAAAGATTCGATTGTGTATCTATCCGACGTTGATGTAGCTATTGTTTGTGATGATAAACCCAAGTGTCATGTTAATGATTGGATTATTGATTCGGGTGCTTCGTTCCATGCTACTTCGCGTGGTGAAATCTTCACATCCTACAGTAGTGGTGATTTTGGCCATGTGCGGATGGGAAACGGAAGTGCATCCAAGATTATAGGCATTGGAGATATTTGTTTGAAAACTAACAGTGGTTGCAAGTTGATGCTGAGAGAAGTCAGACATGTTCCAGATATTCGTTTTAATTTGATCTCTGCTGGTAAGCTTGATGAGAATGGTTATAAAAGTTACTTTGGTAAAGGTCAGTGGAATCTCACCAAAGGGTCTCTAGTGGTGACTAGAGGTAAGAAGGTAAACACTCTTTATACGATGCGGGCGCATGTGAGAGGTGTTGAAGATGGGGGAGTTGGACAGAAAAAGGTTTGGTACAAAACCGTGCGAGATGGGAGAAAAGCCTTACATGAGAACCACGAGAGAAAAGCTCTTCGCTTTAAATGGGTACCAAATGTGAAGAAGGAAAGTGATAGCTCGCAGCCAGGGTACAAAGCGGTTGTGAATGAATTTGACAAGCAAAAATCTGTCAAGTTTGAGTTAGATCCTCCCATTGAGAAGAACCATGCCGATGAGACAAAGTCGGACATGAAGATATTTGAAAATTCCAAGAAGATTGAGTTGAGCCAAGACTTCGTTGGAATTAACTCCGAGTAAGGAGTTGTGGTTGGTGATCCCTCCTCTCATGGGTTCGGAGGGGGAGATTGTTGGGTGTGGGTCCTCACCCATGAGATAGAATCCAAGATAGAAAAGAATGAGTTTATATACTTGATATTAATCCAATTAGAAATTGGGTTAATGGAAATAATATTAGAATTGGAGATTCCATGAAAGGAATCCAAGTTGAAAAGGATTTACTTGTTAGAGTGGTTGGTGACCAAGACAAGGAGATGTGATCTCTAATTTGATTAGGAGATTGAATTATTTCTAATCCATAATAGGAATGGATTAAGAAGAGTACTATAAATAAGGCTATGAGGGAGTCTTATTTGATACATGAGATAGAGAAGCTTGGTGGTAAGAAGATACCAAAAGAATAAATTGAGAGAATTACTATTTGTTGTTCGTGGATATCCGCCATCATCTCCGTTCAATTGAAAGCTTGAAGACTTTATTGCTTGGGGTATTTTTTGGTGGTGAAGTTAATTAGGTTTCTCAACTTAATTAAAGGTAAATTTGTATTATCTAAATTTATTGTGTAACCTCAAGTTTTAGGGCATAAAACTTGAGAGGATTATTGTAAGCCCATTATTAGTGATATAGTGGAGATTCGGAGTTTGACCCGTGGTTTTTACCTCTTAATTTTAGAGGATTTTCCACGTAAATTTGGTGTCTTGCTTGTGGATGGTTATTTGTTATTTTTGTTCTCATAATTGGTTTTGTTGATTTCATATTTAATTGCATAAAGTCGAAAAAGTAATTCCTGGGATATAGATTATTTTTGGCGTACTTTTCCCAACACATAAAACATTATCTGTGTGTCAACATTCTATTGATCAATTGACTAACTTATCCAAAAAATAATCATCATGGTAACCACTTTCATCTAATGGTATCATGTGCTGAAGTCATGCAATGCAATCAAGCATGGCAAAATGTATTATGAGACATATTTGTTCAGTGAATAACTCGTGTAAAATGGGTTACGTACTAGGAAAACTAGCCAGCCTAAATTAGTAAACTTATAACTTATTTATTTATTTAATAGATGTAAAAGAAAATATGAGACATACTGTGGACCCATGAGCAAAATTAGAGTTCACATGACCTAATTGAATTAAATGCACAATTAGGGTTCCACGTCCTCATTAAATGTGCAAATTGGGATTCGCATAACCAAATTTAATAAAGACGGAAAAGTCAGAAATAAATGTGCTAGACCCGGGAGAAGCCTCCACGCGTCCCGAGGCAGAAGACTCGTGGAGGCAGCTCGTTTTGGGAATTGATTGAGGGATTGGATTGGTGGCTAGAAGGACAGGGCAATATGGACATTATTCTAATGGCTAAAGGGTATTTCCGGAAATTCCCTGAAGGCATGTGCCTTGCACATGACTACTTTCCAGAAAACCCTATAAATACCCCTTCCATTCCATTGAGAAGGGGACTTCTCTTCAGGACTCAAGACTTGGACTCTTGGAAGATCAAGGGACCCTTTTGGTGACTTAAAGGCTTGGAGATTCCACCTAAAAGCACTAAAGGGGTTTGAGCATTCTCTCAACTCGAAGGACTGAAGACTTGGACTCTTAGAAGATCAAAAAGACCCTTTTTGGTGACTTAAAGGCTCGGAGATTCCACCTAAAAGCACTAAAAAGGGGTTTGAGCATTCTCTCAACTCGAAGGACTCAAGAAGGCTCTTGGAATCCCTGCTATCCTAACACGGTTCCCGGATTCTAGGGGTTCTGCCACGCGTCGTTGGAGTAATCGCCCACCTGTCGTTCTCCCCTCTACAATCCATCAATCAATTCCGTATTCTTCGTGGATTTCTCTCCTCCTCAGCCAACACGAAACCCTAGACAAGCAAGGCGCGATTTCTTTGCCCACATTCTTTTGGCGACTCCGCTGGGGAGGTGTAGAATTCGTGAAGGGTATGCCCACAACTCGAAGTGGGAGAACTACAGGAAGAGCTGCTTCACCAACAAACAGTATTACCTCACCGAATCCAATTCCAAGGCAAGCCAATCAAGCTTTCCAAAGCGCAAACCTGGATTTTGACCAACCACTTATTGAAGACGCTTCAGAAGGAAGTTCAACATCACCACATATGGCCAATCAACAACACACAAGCGCAGGAAAGCAAGTCGAGAATGTAAGCGAAGAGCAGACGAATGTTGTGCAACTGGAGATGCTCAAGGCATTAAAGGAAGCACGGGAAGGACAAGGGATGATGATGACCATGATGCTGGAGATGCAGAGGAAACAAGAGGAGATGGGAAACTTTTGCCAGCAATTGATGCAGATCCCTACCTTCAAGGCCATGTTCCCAGGCAATTCGCAGGGAGAACAAGTAGGAGTGGAGGACAACAACAATGACAGTAACAACAAAGAGAACCAGATTGTACCTCCATTAACTGAAAGACAATCGGTTCCAGTAATCAACTTGGAGCTCCAGAACAGTGGTGATGGGCCACAACCTAGGTTGGAAGCAAGCCAACCTCAAACAAACATCATCCCAACTGCTCTTCAAGCATTTTCACAGGTGCAGATGCCAACCGTCCCAAGCCATGTCCAGCGAGTGAGTCAGCAAAGGCCACCAGTGCCAGCTTTGCACGATTCAAGTGTACATCAACCAATCTTTTCGCCATACACACCGCCAATACAGCAGTATATTACAACACCCCAAAGAGTTCACGCCACAAGCCAGTACATGACGAAGGATGATATGATCGATGTGATCAATCAACTTCGCAGGCAAACATCCCGACCCTCGGAGTTAGATTTTACTCCACCTTACCCTACACACATTCGGAGGCAACCTTATCCGACGGGGTATATTGAGCATCCTCCGCAGTTTCCAAAATACAACGGGGAGAAAGGAAATGCCAGGGAACACATTGCCATGTTCGTAGAGTCGATGTCTCCATGGCTAGTATATGATGAAGTAAACAACCACAACTTGTTGATGAGGGAATTCAACAAGACATTGACGGATAGTGCCTTCAGTTGGTACTACAATTTGGAGAAAGGATCAGTCCATGATTGGGAGGATCTAAAATTGCAATTTTTTAAGAAATTTTTCTATGTGCAGAAACAGGTAACCATCGTAGAGCTCATGCGATTCAAGCAGAAGCCAAACGAGGAGCTGTCAGATTACGTGGATAGGTTCAGGGCCCAAGCACAGAAGTGTGCAGAGCCAATTGAAGAAAATAACTTAGTTAGCATATGTAACAATGGTGCTTTAGATGCCTTCAAGCCCCACCTCATTACCAAAGCTTGTGATTCATTTGCGACCCTCTCATCTTTTACACAAGACTTGGGAGGAATCATAACATTTCCCACCAGCCATGCGATGATTACATGGAAGGGCAAGAGGACAGCAACTGTGGCTTTGGCGGATTCTCAGTCAAAACCACAAGGGGGCAAGAGGGAAAAGAATGAGAAATTTGAGCGAAGCAGAGAAAGGCATGGGGATAAGTATACCAGGATGCCAGTTCCGGAGGCTATTACATGTAGCGAGAAGGCATTCAGAAACCTATATGAACAATGGGTTGAATATGGAGTGGTGAAGCCTCCAAAGCCCTGGTTGGTTGTAACGGAAGAGATGAAAAGAAGACCGGACTTCTGTGTATACCACCAATACGTAGGACATTCCACTATGGACTGTTACAGTCTACGGAGAATATACCATGAGAAGCTGGCGGCCGGGGAGATTGAACTAGGAGAAGAAACGTGCAACACAATCACCCATAGTGCAGCCCCGGAAGTCAAGAACTCAAATATTGGCTCTACGTACCATCAAACAAACTATGAACTACAGATGAATTGAATATCCACCCAAGATGGTGGTCCACCAAAAATGGTGGTTTAAGTCCTCAAGAATATTCCTTGCCAAGTAAATTGGATGACCAAGGGAGGAGGCACAAGAACTGAAGACTAAAAAAAAAACCACCCAAGATGGTGGTCCACTCTAAACGGTGGTCAAGTCCTCGTAGACTGCACTTGCCAAGAAATTGGACGACCCAAGTGACGAGGCACCCGATTTCAAGTCCTCGTAGACTGCACTTGCCAAGATATTGGACGACCCAAGTGACGAGGCACCCAATTTCAAGTCCTCGTAGACTGCACTTGCCAAAATATTGGACGACCCAAGTGACGAGGCACCCATTTTCAAGTCCTCGTAGACTGCACTTGCCAAGAAATTGGACGACCCAAGTGACGAGGCACCCGAGTGTTACACTTTATAATTAAAAGTGAATGAGGCACCTGAGTATAAGCCCTCAACCCCGAAAAAGTTGCACTTTATCTCTAAAAGTGGTGAACGTTATGCTTTCACCGACAAAAGCAAGATTTATTATATGAAACGTTATGCTTTTCGTTAAAAGCAATTTTATTATCAATAAATTGATAAACTTTCACTTATACTTGAACATTTTTCTTAAATTTCTTAAAAAAAAGAAAAAAAAGTATAGATTCAAGTGTTAGTTTGTATGAGATAAATGTACATGATTTTCTGATACAGGAAATGAAAAGAACTACAAAAGTTTATGATCCAAAGGACATGACATGTCGAATTGAAGATAGGGGAATACCTAAAGGTTGGTCTTTGAGGCTATCAACAGGTCTTCAAGGCCCTCAACAGGTCTTCGAGGCTATCAGTAGATCTTCAAAGTTATTATCAGGTCTTTAATGCTATCAGGCCGTCAAAGTAATCAGCAGGTCTTCGATGCTATCAGCAGGTCTTTGAGGCTATCAGTAGGTCTTCGAGGCTATCAGGCTTTCAAGGCTTTTAGGCCTTCAAGAAATGTTTGGTTCTCAATGACTTCTTGATTCCAAACAAAAGGAAAATTTCAAGAGATGAGGTTCCCTCTTCTAGGACTTTTGTTTTCGAGGATTGCAAAACATCAAGACCCGCGAAGTGTTCAGACACTAGAATTAAGACTTCAACACTTACAATATTTTGCGCGATCATCTCACCAAAGGCGTGACTCACGTGCAGGGGGCAAATATTAACCGATAGATGACATAGACATCCTCCAGAGTAAAGGTGCATTCACCCCAAGCAGTGATGAATATGTAGAAAGAAGAACAACATGGTCCTATTGGATACGAATGTTCCTACATAGCTGGATGCAAGAAGAATGTCAGTTATCCGCATAATCAGCATTCCCAAGTAGCTAGTCGATCCAATATTGCTATTCTTGAATATGGGTAGATGAATCAGACAAGAAGTCATCCCAACTTCCACAAGCCGTTGGATATAGAATCAAGCCTTCCTTCTAGGATAGAGAAAAAATTGTACGGGCATAAGTTTGGACTTGCTTCCAAAAGACGACGAAAAGGCCAAAGGAGGGGAGCCCTTTCCCAATCAATGAGAAACGGGGCCTCCTTGGTTGTTCTCAAGCCTGCAGAATGTTCAACAGGCCGTTGGATATAAAATCAAGCCTTCCTTCTATGAATGAGAAAAAGTTATACGAGCATAAGTTTGGACTTGTTTCCAAAAGACGACGAAAAGACCAAAGGAGGGGAGCCCTTTCCCAATCAATGAGAAACGGGGCCTCCTTGGTTGTCCAAGAGTAAAGCTTCAAAACACCTGAAAAGGAGAAGAAACAATGTCAGAAAGATTGGGGAGTCCTGAAAAAGAAAAAAAAATTATAAGGTTCGGTCCCTCCTAAGGTTCGACCCCCTAAGGGTTCGGCCCCCTAGGGTTCGTCCACCTAGGGTTCGGCCATGATGACTCTGTAGGGCTCCTCGCTAGCTTCGTTTTGATATATTATGGGCCCAGAAACTCTAAACGAGTTAAAAGTTATGATCAAAATAGTAGTTGATCCTCCAAAACCCCCTAGGGTTCGGCCCACTAAGGGTTCGGCCTCCTAGGGTTTGGCCACCTAGGGTTCAGCCATAGTGACTCTGTAGGACTCTTCGTTAGCTTCGTTTTGATATATTACGGGTCCCGAAACTCCAAACGAGTCAAAAGTTATGATCAAAATAGTAGTTGCTCTTCCAAAATCCCCTAGGGTTCGGCCCCCTAAGGGTTCGGCCCCTAGGGTTTTGCCACCTAGGGTTCGGCCATGATGACTCTGTAGGGCTCCTCGCTAGCTTCGTTTTGATATATTGTGGGCCCCGAAACTCCAAACGAGTAAAAAATTATGATCAAAATAGTAGTTGTTCCTCCAAAAAACTTCATTTTTTCATTTAAACTTCATTTTTCTCATAGGGTTCGGCCATGTAGCCTTAGGCCACCTAGGGTTCGGCCATTTTGGCTTTGTAGGGCTCCTCGCTAGCTTCGTTTTGATATATTATGGGTCCCAAAACTCCAAATGAGTGAAAAGTTATGATCAAAATAGTAGTTGATCCTCCAAAAAGTTCATTTTTTCCATTTAAACTTCATTTTTCCCATAGGGTTCGGCCATGTTGCCTTAGGCCACCTAGGGTTCGGCCATGTTGGCTTGGGAGATGCATACATATGAATACATGTATAGCCCCAAAATATGCTTACAACGGAAAAGAAAGCGATCACTCTTTTTCTATTAAGGGAAGGATTCAAGCTGATTTCCAAAAAGATAAGTATCTTTGAATTTATTTCTAAATGGAAACATATAAAAATATTATTTCCTAAATATAGAATAGATTTGATTTTTGATTTTATTCCCAACAAAGAGAAAATTCGAAATATATGTTTGATTTTCCTTCTTAATGATAATAAGGAAGGGTCTTATCTTTAAAATCAAATATAAAGAAGATTTAATTTTATTCCCAACAAAGGGTAATTTTCGAAAATGGATTATTTATATACATATATATAGATGATAATATATATATATATATATATATATATATATATATGTGTAAATAAATAAATAAAATCTTTTGCTTTCAAATAAAGAAAGATTTGATCTTATTTCCAAAATAAAATTAAGATTTGATCTTATTTGCAAAATAAAATTAAGATTTGATCTTATTTTCAAAATAAAATTATGATTTGATCATCTTTCCAAAATAAAATTTAGTTTTGATTTTAATTCCAAAATAAAATTATGATTTGATTTCATTTGATAAAGGGGAAAGATTTGATTTACGAAAAGAAGGATTTTATTAAATTAAATTTTATTTGGTAATATTTGATGATCTTCCTTGTCTTAATTTCCAGGAAAAAATAAGGAAGCAAATATTGAGCAAACTATGGAAAGATTTTCAGAAGATTTTTCAGTATAGAAGTATTCTTACGCGGTCGTCTATTTGGGAATACGACTCTCGCGCAGGGGGCAAATGTGGGCCCATGAGCAAAATTAGAGTTCACATGACCTAATTGAATTAAATGCACAATTAGGGTTCCACGTCCTCATTAAATGTGCAAATTAGGATTCGCATAACCAAATTTAATAAAGACGGAAAAGTCAGAAATAAATGTGCTAGACCCGGGAGAAGCCTCCACGCGTCCCGAGGCAGAAGACTCGTGGAGGCAGCTCGTTTTGGGAATTGATTGAGGGATTGGATTGGTGGCTAGAAGGACAGGGCAATATGGACATTATTCTAATGGCTAAAGGGTATTTCCGGAAATTCCCTGAAGGCATGTGCCTTGCACATGACTACTTTCCAGAAAACCCTATAAATACCCCTTCCATTCCATTGAGAAGGGGACTTCTCTTCAGGACTCAAGACTTGGACTCTTGGAAGATCAAGGGACCCTTTTGGTGACTTAAAGGCTTGGAGATTCCACCTAAAAGCACTAAAGGGGTTTGAGCATTCTCTTAACTCGAAGGACTGAAGACTTGAACTCTTAGAAGATCAAAAAGACCCTTTTTGGTGACTTAAAGGCTCGGAGATTCCACCTAAAAGCACTAAAAAGGGGTTTGAGCATTCTCTCAACTCGAAGGACTCAAGAAGGCTCTTGGAATCCCTGCTATCCTAACACGGTTCCCGAATTCTAGGGGTTCTGCCACGCGTCGTTGGAGTAATCGCCCACCTGTCGTTCTCCCCTCTACAATCCATCAATCAATTCCGTATTCTTCGTGGATTTCTCTCCTCCTCAGCCAACACGAAACCCTAGACAAGCAAGGCGCGATTTCCTTGCCCACACATACTTAACACATCACATGCATTAGCTAGACAATTTTGAAGACATTTATATATATATATATATATATATATATATATATATATATATATATATTACTTTAAACTATTTTAATTCCCTACAAACTGTGCGGCCACAAATATATATTTGAAGACATAATTAATTCATTGTTAAAACAATCTTCATTACAAACTCATGCGACAAAACTTTGTTATATATATATATATATATATATATATATATATATATATATATATATATATATATATATATATATATATTTCAATATTCAATAAAGACCATAAGAAAGAGCAATTAATCATTTTAATGTATGATACTAATATTTAATTCCCTCCATCCTTTAAATATTTTATTTGAATTTTTTTTACTTATAAATTATACACTTGAAAAACTTTAAATGCAAAAACACAATGATCGAGAGGGTATGTAAAATGAACTTGCCGAAACTCAAATGAGATTCAAATTCTGGGAAACATATATATAGGGCAAAGGGTAAAAATGTTCTTGATGTTTACCCCGATATTCCACTTGCACTCTAAACTAATTTTTTTTTCTTAAAATGACCCTGAACGTTACATTTTTGGGTCGTCCGTGCCCCTGCCGTTAACATAAAACAAACGGGGCTAAAATGTGATGATGTGGCAGGCTTAAATATAAAAATATTCTAAATAAAATAATATATATCATTTAATCAAAACAAAAAAATACTAAAATTCAAAATAAAAAAAGCACAACATATTTGTGACGCCCCAAAATTAGGTATACATCGCCCATCTTGAGTCGTCAGATACATGGTACAAAATTCAAATACAACTTAATTATACAACAGTCGTGTAAAATACGACAAAACATAAACTGTGAGTTTGAATACAAATATTGTCTACTAGAGAGTATACAAACTCAAAAGGAGTCCTCATTACAATTATTATCACACTATTTCACAAAATAGTGAGGATGACTAATGCAAACATCTAGGATCATCACTCTGTTCCCCGACTAGTCCCAGCTACGTTCTCATTTTCTGAAGAGAACAGTGAAAGAAAGGGCGAACTCAACTAGCCCAGTAAGAAATATTATGACTAAGATAATGCAGAATAAATTATCATTAGCCTTAAACAATGTTAAACTGATACAATATAACAAACATCAAGTTTAACTGCAGCGGAACAAGCAATCCATTAAAAGAATCAAGTAAATAATAAAATCTACTATCTTTTATGTTTTAAAAGGTTTTTCATCACTTTTATCGTTGGGACATGTGTCACATTTGGTATATATTTGTATCTAAACTCACAACATATGTGTTGTTGTATTTTGTACGACAATTGTTGCAATAAAGTTGTAGTTGTTTTCTGTACCATCTATTTGGCGACTCAGAATGGATTGGATGAAATGGACCTATTTTGGGGTCGTCATAGTTGGTATCAGTGCTATAAGTAAAGAGACCCGAGCCTTTCGCTGGTGACTTCTTGTTGGTGGGGGATACACCGAAGCCAGACTCTCCGTAGGGGATGCTGTTCTGCGGTGGCAAGCTGATAGGTACCCTGGTGAGGTGCTGACACAAGTTAGTGTCAAAAGTCACAGTTGGTATCAGAGCTTAGGGATATGGTTTCTGACGGAGATCGGGGAATAGAACTAGGAGGGGAGAGATGAGTAAATCCTTCGCTAGTGTGTCCTACCTAAGCTTATTTGTTGGTCAGTCATAATATCGGGATATTATGTGAAATGTTAATTTGTTCAATTAACCCTTATTTTGAAGCTGTATTCTAGAATGATATCTGAAATACAGGAGATGAGCGTGGAGAAATCATGATGACAGGGAAGATGGAATCTGAAATGAAAGCAATGTATTCTCAACTCTTTGAAATACCAGGTACGTAAATTTCGGGGACAATTTTATAAGGATGGGAAATTGTAAGACCCCGAATTTTATGAAATAAAAGTATTCAATTTTTCTATTCAGTAAATGGTTAAATTGATAAAAGTTAAAGTTAAGGGTGATATATGAAATTTTTTCAAAATACGCAAGTGATTATAAAATATTCATTGTTGTTGGGGAATATTCGTTTAGTCGTGGAATATTCTTTCTGTCGGGGAATATTCGTACGACGGCGCAGCCATTTGTGGGCCCCATAACGGATAACTGTCGGAAGAAGAAAATGACAAAATTGAATAACGGCGTAGTTATTACCGTTAACACTGTTGGAATACCCAGTGGTTAAAATACAGTAATACGCGTGGTTGCACAGTAGCACACGGTATTGCACAATATTGTTGAATTATTGATCCTTACGTAAGAAGACACTACTCAATAATTGTTACAGTAATTACTGTTCAATATTTTATTTTATTGATTCAATAATTGCTGCGTTGATATTTTATATTATTGTTGTTTCAATAATTGTCACTGCATAGTATTTTCCATTATCAGATCAATAATTTATATTATTTAGAATAATATTATTAGATAGCATTATTGGCAATGTCTAGAAAGTTCTGTCAAGGAGAGGTTTGGTCATCTAATTGCGCGCCAGCAAGGAAAAATCCTTATCGGAAAGCCCCCTCTTTCTTGGGAACGGCCTAGTTGTCATAATTGTGATTCTGTAATATTATTTATGAATAATTAATTATTGATTTATATGATAAAAAATATTTATTTGATGTGGATATAAATGATGGGTTTATTTATGTGGTTATAAAAGAAGGAGTTAATGTTGAGGTGTTTTATCAGTATTTTATCGGATTGGAGGTATTAAAAGATCAAATCGGTGTTATTACTGCTTTATTGTGTGAGTTATAATATTTAATCCGACCGTTGGATCGTTGTAATTTTTGGATATGTTATACATATATAAGTTGAGTATATGTCCACAAATTTTGAACCGTTAAAAATGAGCGTATAATTTGTTATGAATTTTAAGAGGTGACTGATTCAGAAATTAGGTTATAAATGATTTTGGTGGAAAATTCTAGAATTGGTGGGCCCCACTTTTGGTTGGTGAGAAATGTGCTCAATTAAA
Source organism: Panax japonicus (assembly GCA_020205505.1). Lineage (NCBI taxonomy): Eukaryota > Viridiplantae > Streptophyta > Magnoliopsida > Apiales > Araliaceae > Panax > Panax japonicus. The sequence goes on along the minus strand of CM035091.1, from coordinate 3,999,174 downwards.
TTTTCAAATGTGGTGGGTGAGAATAGTAGCAGGTAAAACCATCAGGTTGCAGGTTAATTCTGCTTCGGCGTGCTAACATTTTCCTATAAATAGAGGGCTAAGTTAGAATTGAAAATCACACCAGAAACATACGCTTTCTCTCTTTTTCTCTCTAGATTATCAAGTGTATTTTGTTAGTATTTAGATACTTGGTGAGTTGATATTCATCAGTGCAAGTTTCCTTCAGCGTCATATCTGATATCCAGTCAGAAGTGCTGCTCTTTTGAGGTAAGGGATAATAAGGGATATTAAGGGATGTTATATTTTTCATAATGATGTTATTCTTTCAATATCATTATACTAAAATATTGGTATGGATTTTATTGTAGAATTTCTATCTTTTTGAGTCGGGGTTACTATTCACATATACGGCACTATTCACGTATACGACACTATTCATGTATATGGCACTATTTACGTATATGACATTATTTATGTATACGGTACTATGTACGAATACAGAGTACTATTCACGAGTTACTATTCATGATTTACTATTCACGAGTTACTATTCATGAGTTACTATTTATGACAAAATTGATTTATTTTTCTGACTAAATTATCGTTGATTTATGAATCTTACTCTTGAAATTAAATTCGTGTTTTGATCATATTATTTTTATTATCATATATAACATTTTTATAACCCTAGTGATGGAATTTCTTTTGACTTGAGTGTAAAGATGGGTAGATTATTGGTATGATCATGACTATGAGTTCTTTTTGGCCAGTAGTGCAAAGATGAATTGTTAACTGGTATGATCATGACTATTGAATTTACAATTGAATATTTTTAGCTTAAGTGCAAAGGTAAATTGATCAACATGGTTATAATTATGGTTTATATAGATTTTGAAATGATTATATATTTCTTTGAGATATTAATATATTTGGCCTGTAGGGCAAATATGAACTGTTGATGAATATATTTGGCCTATAGTGCAAATATGAACTGTTGAGGAATATCTTTGGCCTGTAGTGCAAAGATAATTTGTTGATGAATATCTTTGGCCCGTAGTGCAAAGATAAATTTATTAGTATGATTATGAACATGAATTGTGATTTGGTATAACCATGATCTTTGATGTTTCAGCTGATGAAAATTATCTTTGTCCTGGATGAGAAAAGGAATTTAGAACTACAATTACGATTATGAGTTATACATGTGATTATGGACCAGAATTATTGATTGATGTTATAGGGATAAAACATTGTTGGTGGACTTTTAAAATTGAGAAGATAATAGATTTTATGGTCTATTTGACTCTTCTAATGGATTGTTCGTTCCGCTGCAACTATGGTTGAAATTTTTTATCATCTACCATATGTTCTATATCTCTGATTTATTACTGATGAAGGCTATTGATAATTAAATTATCTTTAGTCATGATATTCTTTACTGAGCTAGTTGTGCTCACCCTTTTGCTTCACAATTCCTTTCAGGTAATAAAAGTGTAGCTGGGTCGAGTGGGAGATAACAGGGGAATAGAACGGTGGTCTATAACTGTTGAGGGTGAGGCGAACCCAACGTTGGAAGGGTGTTTTGTCACTATCATACAAGATGTTTAATGACATACAACCTCGTATCATCATAAAACAGGGATGTGTTCATCCACTTGTTAAGTATATATACGAGTACTACCTATATAATCTTGGTATTTGTTGAAGTATAATTCTCAATTAGAGACAGTGGAGATAATGATATGTCAAGAGAAGACTTACCATTTGGAAGAATATGATAGTAATCTTCTTGTTTTTTTGGGTCAATTAGGTCATCCAAGGATAATTCTGTGGCCATATGATATCTATCAGAACCTAGACGCATGGCCTCCCATGTACGAAGGTTTCCTTGAGCACTTCCCAAAGATTTTAATTTCTAAAACAGTTTTTGACTATACCTTTATATAAGGTGTCACTGTGAGGTGCTGTCCACGGTTGGGACATGTGTCACATTTGGTATATATTTGTATTCAAACTCACAACATATGTGTTGTTGTATTTTGTATGACAATTGTTGTAATAAAGTTGTAGTTATTTTCTGTACCATGTATTTGGCGACTCAGAATTGGTTGGATGGAATGGAGCTATTTTGGGGTCGTCACATATGAAGACTTTTTCCACATCATTTGTAACATTACGGTCATGATTATACCGAATAATCCCTGGTCATAATCATACCAAGTCCATCTATGCACTATAGGCCACAGATGACTTTCAACATAATATAAACATGAGGATGATGACAATGACATAATAATTCAATAAAACAAGTTCAAGAATTAATTTATTCAGGAACTAATAACGTCCAAATTGTCAACATGATACTTCTTTGTAGAGTAAAATTCAAGAATACTCAGAAGAATATTTCCATGAAAAGATAATGGATGAAACACAAATATCAATGATATTTCACTAATTTCATGGAGTATAGAAGTCAAAACTTTAACCAACTGAGTATAATAAAGAATGGAATAACAAAAGAAATCACCATGCATGCGGTACTTCGCATAGACAGGTTATTCCAACAGAATAATAATTAACGGAACCAGGTCAGACGAAAATCACACCGACAGGATGTTCCAACAAAATAATAAAGAATGGAATAACAACAGAAATCACCATGCATGTGGTACTTCACATAGACAGGTTATTCCAATAGAATACTAATAAATACGGAACCAGGTCCGGCGTAAAACGCACAGACAGGATATTCCAACAGAATAATAAAGAATGGAATAACAGAAGAATTTCACTAAGTATAGGGTATCCCGTGTAGACAGGTTATTCCAACAGAATAATAAATAATGGAATAACAGAAGTTCCCTTCACGAATAAGAAATAAAGAATACCCCTTATGAGTACAACAAATAATATTCTCTACCTTAGAAAGAAAAGTACTAGATGTAGAAGTAGTGAAGTAGCATAATACTTTCTTCTTTCTCTCTATAGTTTATCTCTCTAGAGTTTCAGTGAATTCGTAAGAAAATAATGAAGGAATGAGCTTCTATTTATAAAAAAATGGACTGCATAGTAACTAACTCATGAACGGTCCAGATTGATTTACTTTAATCAGACGGTCCATATTTAAAGCAAAGTCTTTTAAATAAAAATATAATATATTCTATTTATAATCTAATTAAACGAATAACTTTATAAATTATTTTACTATACAAATACTATGCAGGCACTATACAAACACTATGCATAATAAAATATAATATATTCTAATTATTTTCTAATAAAATAGATAACTTTATAAAAGTATTCTGTTTTATATAAAAAGATTTTACTATACAAAATGCTATGCAGGCACTATGCAAATACTATGCATAATAAAATATAATATATTCTAATTATTGTCTAATAAAACAGATAACTTTATAAAAGTATTTTATTTTATATAAAAAGATTTTACTATGCAAAATACTATGCAGACACTATACAACACTATGCATAATAGAATATAATATATTTTATTTATAGAATAACTTTATAAAAATATTCTGTTTTATATAAAAAGATTTTCTGTATTATTACATTAATAATACCAACAAAACTGAGTGACTTATCACGTAAGCATCAATAATTAATACCGTGTGTTACTATGCAACCACGCGTATTACTGTACTTTTACTACCGAGTAGTTTAACAGTATTAACGGTAAAACTTCCGCCGTTATTTTCATAAAATATTTTTGTATTTTTTCTCAAATCGACAATAATTCCGTTGCGGAGTCCATCAATTATTGTGTCATTGCACGAATATTCACTGATAAAACAAATATTCTCCGGCCAATCGAAAATATAATATGACAACTTGCATACTTTGCAAAATTTATAAATACTACCCACAACTATAACATTATCTCAAATTCACACCGTAATATTAAAAAAAATATTTCAAAAAAATTAAATCTTTATTCATAAAATCTGGGGTTTCACAATCTCCCCTCCTTATGAAATTTTGCCCTCGAAATTTATGTGCGTACCTGGTATGTTGAAGAGGTGAAGATACCTTGACTTCATTTCAGATTCTAATTCTTGAGGTATAACCTTTGAGTGTTGAATACGATCCTTCTTATCTAAGATTTTAAAACGTATCTCCTCATACGTTAAATCTTCTGCTATATTGTTTAGTTCTAATTTAATAATGTGGTTCGGGTCGTCCACATAATTACGTAACATCGATATGTTAAAAATGTTATGAATACGCGACATACTTGGCGGTAAAACGAGTATATAAGCCATAGTTCCTACTCGATCGAGACTTTTAAATGGGCTAATTAAATCGAGGGTTGAGATTTCCTCTCTTAGTCGATTCTTGCTTCTAGAATAACGCCATCTTGAACCTTCTTGTTCACATTTATCAGCTCCGGGTGTGTAGCTTGAGCGGCTTTAACTTTATCGATTAAAGTCGATTCTACTCGTATATTCGTTATCTTCACTTGGGTTCCTAGAGTCTTTAACTCTATCTTCATCATTTGTAAGTCGTACGACATGGGACTTTGTGTTAACAACATCGCACTCGAAAACGCATACGATCCTCTACTCAACGTGTCAGCTACCACGTTTGCTTTTCCATGATGATATTGCATGGTACAATAGTAATCTTCAACAGATCGAGCCAACGTCTTTGGCGCATGTTATGTTCATTTTAGTTGAAGAAATATTTAAGGGTTTTAGAAATGGGTTTAGTACTGAGGTCAATACAAAATTCGATTTCACGCTCTAGGGTAGGCTAAGAAGTCTTCAAGAATACGTCAGGAAATTTATTAACAATAGAAATATCATTCAAAACTGTGACCCTCATCCAGACTTGGATATCACGTCACATTGATACCTATCAACTTACCACCGTCATTCACGACGTCGCCTACAGAAAGTCTGGCTTTGGTGCATTCCACACAAAGAAGTCACCAGCGAAAGGACCGGGGCTCTTTACTTATGGCTTGATACGGCAATGATTGACTTTAGTGGTTTGGTTGCTTGAATTCGCATAACAGGTTGGTTAGGAATATAAAAGCTAACAACCTTACGAAAAGCATAATGAGTAGTTAACCAATCAATTCCTAAAATCGCGTCAAAGGCAAGTATTTTCAAAGAGATAAGATTGACAGGTAACGTGAAAGTGACAATTTGAATTAAACAAGATTTATAAATAGTGGATGTAACGAAGGTTTCTCCCAACTGAGTTTCAACAGATAAATTAAAATCTAGCTTCTCCGGAGTTAAATTCAAACATTGAACATAACTAGGTGAAATAAAAGAGTGGGTAGAACTGATATCTAATAAGGTATAAACTTCGCAAGAGTTTATCATTAACATACCCGTAATAACTTCGTTCGGGTTCCTCGACAAACGCTCTCACTTAAACTAATGGATTTGACTTTGTTATAGGGTACATTTCACCCTTAAGTACTTCGTCCCATTCCTGATCCATGATTAGAATCATTATTCTCCGATCCATATCGAATTGGGGTTGACCGCTATGCACAGGGTAATTCTGAATTCGATGTTGGATTCTCCCAATTGTTGTCCAAAAAGAAAAATCTATTTCATCTATTTTGGCTTTATTAGATCGGACGTCTTTTTCTACAATATCTACACGTCGTGCGACTTTTACCCATGCGTCATCTATTCTCTTTCGTTCAATTGTTTCTGCTTTCATCAGAACTTTGATCATAGAATTCTCAGATTCCAGCTCTAATATCTTATACTCTGCCAAATAGTGCTTCTATTCAAGCATCGCACATCGGGTAACACAATTTTAAATGGTTGCATCTATTTGCTCCACGGTCTCCTTCCGTTCTTCAGCCTGCTCTTCTAACTCATGAATACGATTTTGTAATGCTAAATTTTGATCATAAAATTCTTCTAATAAATTCTCCTCAGGTTCCTCTTCTTCCTCACTCTCAACTGCTACCTCTGCAACTAGCTCGGGTGCAACTATTAGTTCTTCACGCACCACGTAGATATCTCTAATTTCTTCTTCGTATGACATCACATTAACCTGGTTAGTGATTAAAGGTGTCTCAACGGTCTCATGTGCTTCATTATTGATCCCATTATTTTCGGATGCCATTTTCAAATACTACAACAAAACAAGGGTTAATTGACATGTAACATATTATCCATATACTATGACCGACCAATTAAATATCAAATAAACTTAGGTAGGTCATACTAGCGAAGGAATTTTCCGTCTCTCCCCTCCTAGTTCTATTATCACATACTAGCCAGGGATCATATCCCTAAGCTCTGATACTAACTGTGATGCCCCCAAAATTAGGTATACATTACCCATCTTGAGTCGCCAGATACATGGTACAGAATTCAAATACAACTTAATTATACAATAATCGTGTAAAATACGACAAAATATAAACTGTGAGTTTGAATACAAATATTGTCTACTAGAGAGTATACAAACTCAAAAGGAGTTCTCATTACAATTATTATCACACTATTTCACAGAATAGTGAGGACTACTAATGCAAACATCTAGGATCATCACTCTATTCCCCGATTAGTCCCAGCTACGTTCTCATTTTCTGAAGAGAACAGTGAAAGAAAGGATAAGCACAACTAGCTCAGTAAGAAATATTATGACTAAGATAATGCAGAATAAATTATCATTAGCCTTAAACAGTGTTAAACTGATACAATATAACAAACATCAAGTTTAACTGCAGCGGAACAAGCAATTCATTAAAAGATTCAAGTAGAGAATAAAATCTACTATCTTTTATGATTTAAAAGGTTTTTCATCACTTTTATCGCTGGGACTCAACTTAATAAATAATCCACATCATCGAATCACCCCTGCACTACGGCCAAGGATATTCTTTAATATCACGACCACAATTATCCATGCACTACGGGCCAAGAATAATCATGTTTTCATCAACGGTCCTGATCATACCATAAAACAATTCATCTTTGCACTACGGCCAAAGAGAATTCATAGCCATAATCATACCAAAACTGTCCATCAATGTACCACGGGCCAATGAGGACTTTTTCCACATTATTTGTAACATTACGGTCATGATTATATCGAATAATTCCTGGTCATAATCATACCAAGTTCATCTATCCACTACAGACCACAGATGACTTTTAACATAATATAAACATGAGGATGATGACAATGACATAATAATTCAATAAAATAAGTTCAAGAATTAATTTATCCAGTAACTAATAACGTCCAAATTGTCAACATGATACTTCTTTGTAGAGTGAAATTTAAGAATGCTCAGAATAATATTTCCATGAAAATATTTCGAGAAAATTAAATCTTTATTTATAAAATCTGGGGTCTCACATATTTATATCATTTAATCAGAATAATAAAATTCAAGTTATTTTGTTAACTAATCAGAACAACTAATTAAATAAAATAAGTTGTATAATATATTTATATCATTTAATTAAAATACTAAAATTCAAAACATAACATATTTACATCAAATACTAATTAAAAAATACTAAAATACTAATTAAAAAAGTACTAAAATACTAAACAATATATGATTATTACTAAAATAACATAATACTAAAATAACAGTATACATAACAGTATACTAATTACTAAAATAACATAATACATAACAGTATACTAATTACTAAAATAATCATAATCCTGTTATGATTATTACTAAAATAAAATAATCTGTGGCATTTAGTAATTCAAAATTGTAGTAATTTTTAATATTAATTTTTAGTAATGTGATTATGATTATTACATCATCAAAATATTTATATTATTTATAACATATACTATTATGTATAGATTATTATATCATCAAATTTTTATATAGTTTAAAAATATTATTTAGTATTATGATTTTAGTAATTAAATTTTTTTATATCAATTAGTATTTAGTATTATGATTTTAGTATTTTAATGATGTAATTTGAATTTTGTTGTTTTGATTACTTAACAAAATAATTTGAATTTTAGTATTTTTTTAATTTGATTTTTTTAGTATTTTTTGTATATTTTTAATTATTATTTTAGTATTTTTTTAAATTAGTATTTGATGTAAATATGTTATGTTTTGAATTTTAGTATTTTTATTAAATGATGTAAATATGTTATTTAATTTTAGTATTTTTATTTAATTAGTTATTTTGATTAGTTAACAAAATAATTTGAATTTTATTATTTTGATTAAATGATGTAACTATGTTATGCTTTTTTTATTTTGAAATTTAGTATTTTTTTGTTTTGATTAAATGATATATATTGTTTTATTTAGAATATATTTTATATTTAAGCTTGCCACGTCATCACATTTAAATCTCGTTTGTCTTTTGTTAACGGCAGGGGCACGAGTGTCCCAAAAATATAACGTTAAGTGTACTTTTGAAAAAAAAATTAGTTTAGGGTGCAAATGGGACATCGGGGTAAATATCAGGGGTATTTTTGACCCTTTGTCCCTTATATATATATATATATATATATAGAGAGTCCGGATCCAGTCCGGGATCCCGAACTCTATAAAATTCGGAAAATTTTTTTTTTTTTGCTTTTTTTTGAAACAACTAAAAAAAAATTATGGAATTAGAATTTTTACATAATACAGTGTTTTTGGTGTGATTTGAATGCCTATACCAAAATATTTCTGTACAGTCTGGGCAGACTGTACATACATTGGTTGGTATAAGTATTAAAAACACACTCAAAACACTGTATTATGTAAAAATTCCAATTCCATAATTTTTTTTAGTTATTTCAAAAAAAAGTAAAAAAAAAAATTGGGTCCGAATTTTAGGATCAGTCCGGGATCCCGGACTGGATCCTCTGTGTGTGTGTGTGTGTGTGTGTGTGTGTGTGTATATATATATATATAGTGTCGATCCAGTCCGGGATCTCGGACTCTATTAAAATTCGGATTTTTTTTTCTTTTTTTTGAAACAACTAAAAAAATAAATAAATTGTGGAATTGGAATTTTTAGATAATACAGTATTTTTGGCGTGATTTGGATGCCTATATTAAAACATTTCTGTACAGTCTAGGCAGACTGTACATACATTGGTTGGTATAGGTATTAAAAATACACTCAAAACACTGTATTATGAAAAAAATTTAGTTCCATAAATTTTTATTTTTTTAGTTGTTCTACAAAAAAAAATGGGGTCCAAATTTTGATCAGGTCTGGACTCCCGGACCTGATCAATTTTATAATGTGTGTGTGTGTGTGTGTGCAGCAGCTGTATTCATGTTAGCCCCAGTAGAATCAAAATAATAAATTAATCGACAAACATGTACATCATATATATATCATACAAGGTGGTTGAAGTAGAACATCAATGTATTTTTTTTTTCTGTGTTTGAGAATCGTATATTAACTTTATGATAAATTGATTAATTCACTAATAATCTAATACGTACAGTACTGACACACATAGAGATAACCTCTAACTTACATGCCGAACTTAAAATTAATTTTATACTAACCACTCCCGTCAATATCATATTATTGATTGATTAATTATCTATCTAATAAAATATAAATGATTTTGAATTTCCCGCTCACTCAATAAATCATCTGGGCCGTCCAAAGTTTGAGATAAATTCCACCGTTCATACATCTATCTAATAAAATACATCTATCTATCTAATAATCTAATAATAATTTAATAAAATACAAATGACTTTAAATTTTTCGCTCACTCAATAAATTATTTTGATCGTTCAAAATTTAAGATAAATCATATTGTCCATACAGTGCCGGAAGCACGGGACCCAGCTAATATATATATATAGTACATCAAAGAAACACATGTGGTCAGCCAGTCAGCTAATCCATATTAATTACTTCATTGATTTGATAAATTAAACTACAAAAGATGTCAACTCTAGAGTGTGCTTTTGTAAATAACCACGAAACAAGCAAGTATAGCCCTCGGATTAAACAAATAAAGCTCCTCCAGATTCGAGTAAGCCCCGGCGTATCCGGCTACAGAGTCGTACGACGACCCGCCAGTCGAAGCCGACAAACTATCCTCCTCCAGCGCAGCATCATCCGCCATACGCCTCACCCTCCCGGCAATCACACGACACACGAGCATGGCCCTACGGGTGGCCGTACCGGTCAAACAGTCGTGGGCCCTACCGCTGCTGGCTGTAGTGCACACCCCCTTCCCGTCGGCGCCACCACCAGCTAAGTTGTTGAGTTGAAACCCGTGCCTGATGATGGTACAAACTCCGCAGCCGGGTACGGAGCCGCACAAGCTGGACGAGCAACGTGCGCCGAGGGAGCACGTGAGGGTAGTGCAGTGGAACCGTAACAGCTCGTTACCGTCGGCGGCGCACCTGGGATTTTTCTTGGCACGGATCTTAACAGCGTCACGGCAGTCCTCGAAGCGTTGGATGGTCCGTTTAGTGTTGTGGACTTTTAGTATACGTTCGATGTTGCAGAAGGGGTTGTCTCTCTTCAGCCAGCTAGATTTGAAGATTATCTCCACGATATTTCGACCCGAATCTTCTGGACCCAGCTCCGAAACTGTGCCATAATTCATAAATATACATGCACCAACAATATTATTTAGTACATATATGATGTGATATCGGTGTCAAAAGGTCCTATGAACAATTAGTAGTACAATCCTATATGCATTTTCGGGAGAAATAGATTATTCTTTGCCTACAATTTTGTTTCTTTTGTCGGTCGCTACGAAATAATTATCCAATACTGATGAGTAATTGACGTGTAAATATTTATGTATTGAATTGTATATTTAGGACATGCTAGCTAGTAAGTGTAGCACATAACCAAAAATTATTCGATCAAGAAACTTGGAAACAAAATTGACAATAATATAGCACCGAATATATCATACAGTCCCTCCTTTCATAACAAGCGACATGCATGCTTTGGTTTTTTCAAAATCAAAGTGCTAAATTCTAGAATTTAATAGTAATATCAAGTTATTTCAATTTTAAAAGTAATAATTATGTTATTAATTGTATTATATTTTTTAAATTAATTTTACAATAAGAATGGTGGTTTGCAAATTAATTTTAAAATGAAACCAATTAAACACAGAAAAAAAAGAGTAGAAGAAAAATAGTACTCTTACATGGGAGTACCATAAATCATGGAAGTTATCAAATTGGACAAACATTATTGCATTATTTTTATTTTTTTTGTAATATATATGCATGATATATTAAAGTAAAAGAAGCAATGAATAAGGTTAACTAAAAAGAGTATATAAATTGGATATCCGGTTTCGGGATATTGTTAATTTAAATAATATCAGAGACACAAATTATTCTATAAACTGCTGATATCATATACTTTACCTCAGCATATTGTGTGGGGCCAAATATTTTATTAAAATAATTTATTAATTAATATACTGAAGTGAAGTATAATATATTAGCAGTTTATAAAATATTTTTGTATCATTACTCTTTTAATTTATAGCCTAACTTCCTCTTTTTAATTTTCTGTTCTCTCTCATAAAAAGTTTTAACCTCTCTTCAATTCCTCCCACATCGATATCCACCATCATCACCACCACCGTGTACAATCGCTCATCAACACCACTGTCACTCACCGCCATCCACCGTCACTATCACTAATTAAAATTTTAAGCTCACCGACGATCGACTCCATTTCATTAGTGATGCGAAAATAAAGTATATCCAGGACCGGATATACAGTTTTCTCAACTAAAAATAATGAAATAATTAATAAACAAATATATATATATATATATATATATATACCAGCGTGCCTAACAGCCTGATGAAGTTCCAAGCTTTCAATCTTTGGGAAGACCTCTCCACAATCGAGGCAAGCACATAGTGTAGTCCTTGGAGTTGGATACCTTATATAAAAATATATGTGTATTATTTTCATTAATAATTTCTAAATTGAAAACAAACTAAACGAAGACTGCACAAAACAAAAGGAAAAATTAAACTAAACCATACACACACACACATATATATATACCTGCTAGGATCCACGATCATATGACATTCATAACACCCCGAAAGCTTCCTAAATTGCATGCCTCTTGAAGATGACAACGTGTACGTTCCATTATTAGCCGTCAAAGACTTCGGCCCATTAACATTCGTTTTCCGGCGGAGGAGTCCGGTTTCCGACCCGACGGTGCTACTTTCCGGTGAGTAATCAGGTCTGTGAACAACCCTACTGTTTCCATGAACAACGTCACGGAAAGTACAGATGGAACTGCAAGGCCCTATCTTTGAGTTAATAATAATATTGTTCTTGGAAGGATCGTGGACGGCTGTTGATCCTTGGACCTGTTTGCAGGTGAGAAAATTCTTGATTTGGTCCCATGAAGATGAAGATGCTTGCTTTTGCTTTTTCTTACGTTTAGATGATGAAGATGGTTTTTGTTTTTTGGCTTCTGAAGATGATAAGGTTTCTGGTAAGAAAGTGAGAAGTGCCATAAAAATTAAGAAGAGTGAGCTAGCTAGCTAGTAAGTCAAATTAAGAAGTGCCATAAAAATTAAGAAGAGTGAGCTAGCTAGCTAGAGAAGATAGAACAGGAGTGCTGGGGAACAACACAAACTCTCTCGTTCATGAGATAGAGAGAAAATGGTAAGGAAACTTGAGGGATGATGTTTCTTTAATGGAGAGAAAAAGCTGGGGGGATCCAAGATGGGGTGATAAAGGAAGAAAGTGGATTGTGGGTCTTCCATTTTTTCTTTTTACTTTTTGTTACTCGTTCGCTACTGTATATACTTTAGATTTGACCCATGATTATTTGTTTATCTTAAATAATTAGAATTATGATATATATTTATTGCTCGTAATACGATTCGACATTTTAACTAGTTATATTTCCATTATAAAAAGTGATTTTTTTTTATCTCGATTAATGTATAATTTTTAATTTTTTATTTGCATGGTAATTGGTATAAATTTACTTACATAAATAATGTTGATATAATAACTACTTTTTACATTAAAAATATCTCTACAAAGGGTTGAAAATTTTGAGTTCTTGGTTGACTGAGTCAAAAGGGGTGGGGAAATTTCTATAAATTGGAGGACGGTTGATTGGGAATTAGGATCCTTTCCGTTTTATTTAAAACAGATCAAAAAGTTTTATTTTATTATTTAAAATATATTAAAATGTGACGGCATAACTTAATTGGTATGTTGGCAACTATTAATGCTAAAACTAGGCATGTGAGCACGTGGACAGATCTACATGGTTGATGCTGTGAACTTGGATCGAGCTATTCTGTCGTACATTAGTTTCTTCCTTCTCTTTATTTTTAAAGTGATCAACCTTTTTAACTAGTCCCTTCCATTTGTCTCACAAAGTCGTTTCATTCACTATTCTTGATTATTGTTTGTAACACATCATCAATTTCCCTTTACGACTTTGGCCAAAAAATTACAAGGACATACTACCAAGTTATAATTCACTAGCTAGACATGCATGCAAGGCAATGTTGCCCCCAACTTTTATACATATAATGATATATATACAATAATGCAAATTAAGGTGGGTATTGATAGGAAGGGGTTAGTATGAAAGTTAATTTTGAATAATTGATCAAATATATTGTCGACACGCAGGTGGGAAGTGATCTTTTTGTCTGTATGCCAGAACTGTATTGTATTTATTAATTGATCAACTTTTCATGAAGTTAATATCAGAAAAATGAGGACAAAAGTGCATTACGTACATCTTTTTGTTTCAAATGATTTGATCCTCGATATTATATATATTATCAATCCAATCCAGACACCAATTTGTGATTAAATCTCAGTGTTTTTTCGGTCATGAACGTTTAAGACATTTTGAGCCTCATTTATCTCTAGTGCGAATATATTATAGATTCCAAGAGGGAGGAAAAGGAAAACAGCAAGAGCCAAAACAAACATGAACAATATCACATGATAAATACTACATCAAGAAAGAATAATGTTTGCATCAGTTTGTGCATTCCAATGTCTTTATATATCTCCCCTACCCATTACCATTGGTGGAAAGTGGGACTATATTCAGTGTTTTTGTGCATATATATATATATATATATATATATATATATATATATATATATATATATATATATATATATATATATATATATGAGTCTCCATCCACAGCAACCGGTTGTTGGAAAGCAACCCATTTTGGCCAGCCACTACAAACTCTACCGGCCTTAGACAATTTTTTTTATAAGCCGGTAGAGCTTGTAGCGGCTGGCCAAAATGAACTGCTCCCCAACAACCGGTTGCTGTGGATGGAGACCCTCTATATATATATATATATATATATATATATCCTTCAAATACTTTCCGCCATCAACATCGATCCAGGCTAATTAACCCACTCACCATTTGTTACTCTTGTCATTTGCATGTGAAAATGGAACATGCAAGTGCTTACTAGGCCAGCCCACTCACCTATAAGATCCTACTCAAGGTTCATCTCTATATCTATAAATTTATGTTTTATATATATATATATATATATATATATATATATATAGGGGTTCCATCTACAGTAATCGGTTGTTGGGAGCAACCCATTTTTGGCCAGCCGTAACAGCTTGTACCGGCCTTAGATTTTTTTTTTAATAAGCCGTAACAAGCTGTACCGGCTGGCCAAAAAGGGGTTGCTCCCCAACAACCGGTTGCTGTGGATGGAGACCCATATATATATATATATATATATATATATATATATATATATAGAGCAAGGATCAAGAGCATAAGTCTTAAATAACATAATTTCTTAAATAGCATAATTCTTTAAAACGACGTCATTTTGGAGTGACCGCGAGTGACATTTTTGTAAATAAAAGAAAAATAAGTGGGACCATTTTTTAAGCCACTCCAAAATGACGTCGTTTTAAAGAATTATGTTATTTAAGACTTATGCTCTTGATCCTTCCTCTCTCTCTCTATATATATATACGGTAATGATTAAGAGCATTTTCCTTAAATAGCATTCCATCTTAAACAGCATTCTTTTATCAAAACGACGTAGTTTTGGAGGGACGCGATGGTATTTTTGTAAATACAATGCTACCGCGTATTTATAAAAATGCCACCGCGTCCCTCCAAAACTACGTCGTTTTGATAAAAGAATGTTTTTTAAGGCGGAATGCTATTTAAGGAGAATGTTTTTGATCCTGACCGAGTATATATATATATACGGTGAGGATCAAGAGCATACTCCTTAAATAGCATACCGCCTTAAATAGCATACTTTTATCAAAACGACGTCGTTTTCATGGGACGCGGTGGCATTTTTGTAAATACAATGTCACCGCGTATTTATAAAAATACCACCGCGTCCCATGAAAACGACGTCGTTTTGATAAAAGTATGCTATTTAAGACGGTATGCTATTTAAGGAGTATACTCTTGATCCTTACCGTATATATATATATAAAGGATCAAGAGCACTCTCTTTAAATAGCACTCCGCCTTAAATAACACTCTTTTATCAAAACGACGTAGTTTTGGAGGGACGCGGTGACATTTTTGTAAATACGGTGACATTGTATTTACAAAAATGTCACCGCGTCCCTCCAAAACTACGTTATTTTGATAAAAAAGTGCTATTTAAGGCGGAGTGCTATTTAAGGAGAGTGCTCTTGATCCTCTCCGTGTATATATATATATGTTACCCATTTTATTAAGTTAAATGAGCAGTGTCTTCAAATTATATATTATAGTCTGCTAGGGAGAGGGAAGAAGAATCTTGATCAGAGTAGTTAGAAGTCAGATATTGTCTTGGCCAACTATTCCCTTCTAGTAATATATTTATTGAGCATTCGGTGTTCATTTGTCGACCTCATATATATTCCTGCTATTTTGTATCTCAATCATTACTTTGTTATATAATAAAATTATCAATTCCATTAATACAGCCGACAATTAAAAATAAATAATTTTGTATCAATTTTAAAATTTAAAATTTTATAAATCTGATTATAGAAAGTCAAAAGAAGAATAACAAAAATTTAAGGATTTAAAATTAATTTCTAAAAATCACAAGGATAGCCGTCCCAGCCCCCAATTCCCCAAAGCCCATCCCGTCCCTGTAAGTTGAGTATATGCTTATTAGGGGTGGTTAATATAAAGTTAACTTTGGTCAATAGATTAATACAGTATCGACATACAGGACTGAGTAGTGATCTCTTCCTTACGTGTCAGTTGTATTAGTCAATTGACCAACTTACCATATGTTAAATTTCAAGATAACCGGATCAACTTATTAGTATTACCCTACAATTGGTATTATTATTATTATTATTATTATTATTATTATAATTATCGGTATTATTATTATTATTGAAGGCCATGTTGGATTATTTTTGCCACATCAATTTTTTTCAACTCAGCATCATATATGGTCAAACCGTTAAAAGTCAAAGGACTTAATGATTTTTGTAACGGTTTGTAAGAAAATTAAAGTTCAGTGATTTGACGGTAAAAAAAAAGGTTTAGTGACTCATTTGTAAGTTGACATAAAGTAGAGTGACAAAAAATATGTATTCCCAATTGAGTATGCACTTATTAGTACTAATTATATTAAATGGGCAAAAATGAAATCAACATAAAGTGTTAAATGCAAAAGATATTTTCAAAACAAGGGACTAAAAGAAAATGTCAGGGATTGGGGGGGTCGGTCAGATAAAGTCTTGAAGATAGTTGAGCCAACTTACTAAATTTTGGAAACTAGAGCTACTATATTTTTTGCCAAAAATAAAGGGCTTCGCCCTTGGCACAATGGCAGAAGTATCATACACGGTTTGATGCGGCACGTGTTTGCCTCAACCTGGCACGTGTAACTCGAATGGCCTCTTCCACGAGTGTATCTTGCGGAGGAGTGTTTTGAACTTGTTTTGCTGAAGAAGATGCTGATTCAGTAGGCATTGCTGCTCCATTGGAGGTCGTGGGTTTGGATGATCCAGCAAGTGGTTGTGTTACAGTTGAT
Source organism: Panax japonicus (assembly GCA_020205505.1). Lineage (NCBI taxonomy): Eukaryota > Viridiplantae > Streptophyta > Magnoliopsida > Apiales > Araliaceae > Panax > Panax japonicus. The sequence goes on along the minus strand of CM035091.1, from coordinate 3,982,173 downwards.
TTTTGTGCATTCAAGACGGCTGCAGAGGGAACTTCTGAAGGGTTTTCCTCTTCCACCAAGTCACTTTTGAAGATGTACTAGAAGCAGCGGAAGGTTGTTCTTCAGTCTGAGATTGTGCTGTTGCAGCTGCTTTGCGATTTTGTGCTGCAGTGGGTTGGTGAACTCTGCTATCTTGTTGTGGCGGCTGTAGATGATGAAGTCATAAATCACATACAACTCACAAGTGTTAAAACATCAAAATTAATATTTCATAATTTTCATATTGTGCTCTAAGTTCTAAAATAAATACTATGTTATATAGTTGTTACATTAATAAAGCCAAAGAAATAGTATATATAGGAAAGTAATATCAGACAAATAAAATCATGTTATAAAACTTCTCTGATAACACGATGAAAGAAGTGCCATTTTTTCAATGCCTCGAGACCAAAACTTGGAACTACATAGATGTACTTTTCGAACATTGCAAATTGACATAAAAGAAAATTCGGTATATTTTGTTCTTTTTAAAAGCCATAGCTCTGTTTCTTACATGTTTGCCATGAGGTCAATGACTGAAGTATAGGCTGGAAAAAGAAATAGAGTCAGACAATAACAATAGACTTCTTATTTTCTTCCTATAATAAACGAGGAAAAAGAAAATAACAAGACTCATTTATACGTTGGTAAAAAAATAAAATAAAATGTATGCATGTATGTATATATATTTATTTTATCTACGAAACATTGAAGCAGTCTTTCTCCAAGTGAGAACAAGTTCGTGAAGGAAAAACTTAAGACATATGAACAGAATCCAATGTGCAAGTATCATGATGCATGACTCATAAATGAAATGTATACAGGCAAGAAAGATGTATGCACATTTGCCGCTTGTGCCAAATTGACAAATGTCATAAGATATAGACAATTATGATGGCAGTTGTGATGTTTTTTTGGGGAACAATTTGCAGAAATTGATGATTCAATTATTAGTGACATTAAGATCCTAGAAAGAAAGGCCAGAAAAGCTGTGTAAAATGATGCCAAATATCACTACTGTTCATACACATCAACCCTATCTCACAGATGCCAACTTACGCTGTTCATTCTCATACTATATCAAAATTTTCCTTAAAAGAAATTTTTTGCTACAGGGAAACGAAAACAAAATAAACTTGAACTAAAATGCAGTAAAATAAAAAAGTTATATTAGTGATCCAACTGACAGGACTAATTATAATACTGCTCTAAATATTCTTCACAATACATGCCTGAGTAGAGCGGGGTTTTGTTGTTGATTGAGAAGTAATGTATTGAAGAATGTCAACAACTCTCGTTTGACTGTAGTTCGCAGCTTTTTGCCAGTACAAAACCGCATAATCTCCAGCCCTGGTCCTTAGTTCCAGCAAATTACGGTCAATGTCTATCTCGTGCTTTGCAATGTATGGTCTAAAAAAAGAGTCGTAAACGTACGTTGTTCCCTGAAATGATTGAGAGGAAAAAGAAAGACGGTGGATATATTAAGATGGAAATAAATATTATAGGTCAACATATCATGAGTTCCAATCCAAACGAGTATTTAATACCTTTGTTTTAGGGTACCACAAGTATATAAAAAAGAACAACTTTGCTTCACTGTACATTGGAACCCTTCACCAGGAGAAACATACACAACTTAGATACAAAGTCAAGCTTATCAATGCCTTTAATATTCACACAGTCTAAATTAATTTTCTTACCATGAAACAAAAGTATCCCCAACCCTCTCAAAAATTGTCAACATGGCAACCAAGATCCTGAAAGTTTGAACAAAGTTACTTCTTTTACCATAGAACCTTCTAATCTAACTGAAATAAACATTAAAAAAATGTAGAATACCAGTACTGGCACCAAAAGCGCAGTTTCTCAATATCTGGCTTATTCTTTTCCACAATTTTATAGCATTCATAAGCTGGATAAGCATAACCAAAAACCATTCTGAAGGACAAAGAAAATGTCAGAATACGAACTTATAGGAGATGAATACAAGATAGAGAGTGGGGTTTTGGTCAACATACACAAGTCCTCTGGTAAGAAATGATCCGATCATTTTATAAGCCTAGCACACAGAGAAAACAATTAGCTAAGCCAGAATACTGCGCTTCCTAAAAGTCTCTAGCAGAAAATCAAGAAACTCTAAAACTTCAATGTGCTCTAAAATTCCGCCCCCTTCATAAACTTTCTTCAGCTTACAATAAGATCATTTGACAAACTGAAAATAAAACAACAACAAAACAAAAAACAATAATTCATCCATTATAAGATTGTCATTCCCTAAATGAAGAAAACTATATGTCCTGTAAATTTCTCATTCAGCCAAAAAAAAAGAAGAGAAAAATATAGCCAGAATCACAATTGTTAACACCTCTGCAAGCGCTCCTATGTAGTATCATTATAGTGTACAAAGATGTACGCAGCTTTGGGCAATCAGAATGAATGACTGGTGTGAATAACATTTTCCTAAAAATCAAATCAAATCAAATCAAATGCTCCTGCTTAGGTGGAGTACTGAAAACTAGGGCAAAAATTGCAAAAACAGATTCCCTCAAGTCATACCCCACAATTTAAACCATAAAAACAAAACCACCAATAAATCAATGAATCAAAGCATTACCAAATATCTAAAACAATATAGGTGAAGCCAAGGATTGCAAATTTACAACTATAATCATACAATATAAAAAGTTCATATAGCACGTGGAAATATAAAAACAAATTGACGTACTTGCAAAGTTGCAACAAATAAAGTTAACAAAATAAAAAATGGATCGTTACCTTTTGATGATTATTGTGAAATGAAGAGAGAACAAATTAGTTAACCAAAACCGCGGAGAGATCAGAGTTGCTCAATAAAGCTTTTGGCGAACGCTCAAGTGACGGCCGCCGGTTACGCACCTGCGAACCGTTGCTACGACGGCGGGAAGTTAAACTGTGGAGAGAGAAAGAAAAGACGATGACGAGATTGTGTCGTTTTGAAATTCTCAGTTTCTGTTTTGTTTAACGGGCCTTTTAATTTTGTACTCCTTTATATTTTCACACAAGCACGAGTTTTATTTGACTTTTTAGAAGGAATTTTTTTTTTTTATAGTACCACTAAGATCATATTATGTCATTACTCATTAGTATTTAATTAATAGCTTATTATTTGTTTCGTTTTAAATTATAATATTAATATTGTCTTTTAAAAAATTAATTTAAAATTAAGATAAATTCATTATATTTATGTCAATATAATTATGAGTATTATATACTACTTAAAAAATATTATTAATTATAAAATTTATTGCTTTGAAAACTTAAATATATCATGTTAATTTTAAATTTGAAAATGTATTACGTTTAAAAAATCAATAATAATTTTATAATTTAGAACGAAATGAATATTTTTTTAAAAATAAAAATACTAATTTAAATTTTACAATTTTTTTAAATAAACAACAAATGTACATCACAGTATTAACTATGAAATTAAATAAATTTAAGCAAAATTAAGTAGGGAAATTTGGAAGGGAGTATTAAACTTTTGAGTTCAGCAAACGAGTAAAATGCAAAAATAAAAATGACCATTATACGCTTAGTATATTTGGAAATTTACTTTTTTTTGTTGATCAATACAAAACAAACCTTCTATTTTAAAAAAATTGGATAAAATTCAAAATCTCAACCTCATAACCTTAAGCAACTGTCCAGCCAAGTTACATATTGTAGCTATAAATGACGTAATATAAATTTTATTTATATATGTTTCTCCGTTTAAACAGGAAAAAAAATAGACGAATAAACTTATAATTTTTTATCACTCCTAGGTTGCGTGCTTATTAGTTTATTTTTTTTATTTTTTTTTTGTATTTAAATGAGAAACCTTTATAAATAAATTTTATGTTGCCTCATTTATAGCTACAAGCCTACAACCTATAGCTCAGTTGGACAATTGCTTAAAATTGTGAGGTTGAGATTAGGTTGAGGCTTGTTTTGCATTGATTAACAAAAAAGAGCACAATATCTAAGTATACTAAGATTATATTTATTTGCAAGGATTATACACGATTAGTTTCTTAATATAAATAATTTTAGAGGAGTATTTTTGTTCCTTAATATAAGTTATTTTAAGTAATCATTAATTGTTTAGTTTCTAATATTACTCCAAGTATTAAATAATATAACTTTGGTTCTCTCACTATTTATTGCCCAATAAATAACACTTTTTTTTTCCAATACAATGACAATATAGACAATTGATGTTATATTTAATGTTATACAAACATTTTCTTAATACATGTGTACAATTCTAAAACGACTTATATTCCCTCTGTCCCTTAATATAAGACGTTTTAAAAAAGTTTTTGTCTCTTAATATATGACGTTTTAGAATTCCAAATAAACATTAATTATTTAGTTTCCAATATTACTCCAAGTATTAAACGTAACTTTAATTTTCAAACTATTTTATTCTTTATGGTAGCAGACTCACGTGTATATTGTGAGTATTATAATACTTCATCACTGTTTAGTTAATGTAATCCACGATCCGAATCTTCGTATATTTCTATTAATAAAATTAGAGGAAAAAATAGTGGGTTTTTAGTACACCTGGCAAACGGCCGGGCCGGGCCTAAAAAGGCCCGGATTTTGGTGGGCTGAAAATTAGCAGCCCGTGGCCCGTGGCGGACGGGCCGGGCCGGCCCGCCCGCTTCGACCATTTTTTTTTTGCAAACTCTTTGTTACATCAAAAATAATAATAATAAAAAATATTAAAAATAATAAAATTATTAATAATAAACAATAATACAAACAAACACGATTAATTAATTACATACATTAACTACATAGCTCAATTAATTAAAATTTTAATAGTATTATAAATTAGTATTATCTATTATAGTTAAAATATATTGAAGATTACATGAAAAACAAATAGTTGTTGTAGCTCAGTTGGTTTGAACTCTTATTTATTTACTTACATGTCTTGTGTTCAAGCCTCACAACCTAACACTTTATTTTTTTTTTAAAAAAAAAATTAATAATTGGCGGGCGGGCCGGGACAAAACGGCCCGGGTTTTCACGGGCTTAAAAATGGCGGCCCAAAGCCCAGGTTTTGACGGGCGGGCCGGCCCGGCCCGGGGGCTTTGGGCCCGTTTGCCAGGTCTAGTTTTTAGTGTTAAATTTATTTTCCACCAACTGTTCTCCCCCATCTTCTCTTCCACCATATCTATTTTCTATCTTAAATTATTTGCATCTCTCCACTCTCAAATAAATTTTTTTTACAACAAAATATAATTTAAACTATTTTTGTTACACATATAGCGTCGTGCACACGGATGACTAATCTATCTAATAAAATCTATATAATAAAATACAACTAAGTTTGAATTTTTCGCTCACCCTAATAAATTATCTGGGCCGTAAAAAATTTAGGATAAATCACATCGTCTATATAGTGCCGGAGGCACGGGACACAACTAGTATGTAATAAAATGGAGAAAGGTCTATAAAGCATATTGTGTAGTAAGAGATTGCATCTCCAAAGTAATAATATTTGTATTATCTACCGTGAGCGTATTACTTAATCAACCCAACACAATTTTTATATTTAAGTCATTGTTTAATTAGATAAAATCAGGTAGACTTATTAGATTTTGATATATTACGAGCCTCATAAATTAAATGAATTATAAATTTAATTTTTTAAAAAATAATCTAACAAAATTGTCTTTTAAGTTTATCTTATTAAATAAATTATAAATTCCTCTCCCATCTAGTTAGTTAAAAATAGAGCAAACGTCGACAGCAGGGTTCGAACCTGCGCGGCCATGCCCAACAGATTTCAAGTCTGTCTCCTTAACCACTCGGACATATCGACTATTAATAGGGGATCTCAAAATAACTTTATAATTTTATACGAGTCTATCTTTTAATAAAAGGGTTTAGGAAACTAGGAACTAGGGTTTTAAGTCCGTAATTCACCCAAGTCGCTAGCTTTGGTGCTCATCTTCGTTACCTGAAGTTGGTCTGCCTCGATTGAATCAATTTCTCAGGTATCAATTTCTCTCTTTCCTCTTACGAATATATGGAGATTAACGTTTGATAACTGCCGGAAAAATATTATTCACTCTTGATGTTTAACTGCTTCACAATCGACATAAAAGTAACATTATATAATTATCTGAATCCGAAGTTTAACATAACCTGATTTTGCCTCAATTTCTTTCCTATATTTTTCTGAATTTAAGGCAATGTACGTGTTTGATAAAATTCTTGATCGCCGCTATGTCTGAAAAGTAATAGCTGGGGTGATGTTTGTTAGTTTGCACGCTCATTACAAGTTGTGCAACTAAACTAATCAAAGTTTGGAATAGGATATTGGAGTATTACTTATGTGATACACATGGTATTGAATAATAATAGAGTATTATAGATTTAGAATAGGTTTTTTTTTTGTGATGCAACCACCTGGCGCATTAACTTGCTTTTAGATGAAGATATAAGGAAAATTTATGTCTTGAGCTCATAATTTCTTGCAATACCTGCACATTTTTGTTGCTCCCGCAGAAAGCCATATTACTCTCCAGGTAGCTTTACCTAGCAAGTTGTGGCAACAATATTGAGCTCTTTCGTTGACACAACTAATCAGCTTAATGACTCATTAAGGTTATGTATAAGAATGGTAATTAAGGGAGTTGCCACTCCTTTTACCTTATCGTTCCTGAAAGGTTATTTCTGGTTGAAATCCTGTATTAGCATGCTATAACAAATTAAAGTTCTAATCTTTTCATTAAAATAAGCTATAAGTCAACGTTGTCTTTTTCTTTTGAATTATATGCAGGCCAACCTAAACAGGTCAGCTTGAAGGTATACAATTAGAAAAAAACAAGAAAAAAAGAAAGGAAAAATATGTTGTATATTATAGGTCTGGGTTTGGGAGATGAGAGAGACATCACTCTCAGAGGTCTTGAAGCAATAAAGAAATGTGAAAAGGTCTACATAGAGGCCTACACATCTCTCCTCTCTTTCGGAATCTCCTCTAATGGCCTTTCCACTCTGGTACTATTCCCAATCTTTTACTTATTTTATTTCTATTTCCTAGTTTTCTGATCTGCTAAACTAATTTGAGGGGTAACGGATACAACATTTTTCAGGAAAGTTTGTACGGGAAGTCTGTTACACTTGCAGACAGGGAAATGGTAGAGGAAAAGGCGGACAACATACTGTTGGAAGCTCGTGAGGTGGATGTTGCTTTCCTTGTTGTTGGAGACCCTTTTGGGTAACATATTAACTTTTATGTTCTATAGTTTTCAACTAATATTTGTGCCCAAGAACTCTACCTGCTTTTGATGTTCTTTTCAATCCTGTTTCTAATGTGTTAAAAACTAATAAATAAGCATCATTTCCGTAACTTGCAAAGATGCTTAGTTAGGGAACTATTTCTAATATTTTAGGCCTTTTCCATCTCAATCCCTCTCCAAAATAAAAAAAGATGAAAATAAAATGTTCTGTTGAGAACGATGGTGTAATTCTGTGGTCAGGTTACTCAATTTGTGTGACAGCTTAATATTGTTAAATCCTTAAACCAGTTTTACAAGTTTGGTTGTAACGATGTGAACTGATAAAGTAAAACAAAAATATCAAGTAAAGTGTGAAGTTTGGTTGTAACGATGTGAACTGATAAAGTAAAACTAAAATATCAAGTAAAGTGTGAAAGAGACAAGATTCTGCAATTACAAGGTGGCCAATGTGCATCTTGTCAGGAGAAATCTTGACTTAGAAATATGGTGTTGTTATAATTGATTGACTAAACAACTGATGAAGTTGCAGCTTTCAGACTTCAAGATTGAATTTATGGCAGCAATTGACTTGTAAGCCGTAATTTTAGAGCAGAAAATTTGGACTGTCAGTGTAGATTATCTTGACTCGTAAAATTCTCATTGTTGATTCCCATCATTACGTGTATATGCTGATTGCTTACCTAGTATTGGCTTTACTAATTGCAATCTTCTTTTTGCTTTGATAACATGACATCAAATTTAGTGCAACTACACACTCTGATCTTGTTGTTCGAGCAAAGAAGTTGAGGGTGGATGTCAAGGTGGTACATAATGCATCAGTGATCAACGCTGTTGGAGTTTGTGGTCTACAACTCTATCGTTACGGAGAGACTGTTTCAATACCATTCTTCACTGAAACATGGAGGCCTGATAGTTTTTATGAGAAGATCCAAAAAAATCGTACACTCGGACTACACACATTATGCTTATTAGGTAAGTTAACATTTTTGTTAGTTAAGGTGCTGAAATATGTGAACCGATAAGATTCTCATTAGGAAGTCTCTGGTTGCTTTAGCCTGTGTATCTCAAGAGAAGAGTGTATCATATGATATTTACTGTGTTATACGTACACACATAAAGTTAGAAAGTGTTTTTTTGCATAAACTAGATAATATTATCTATTTCTCTAATCTTTATACACACACGGAGTGTCCCAATTTTCACAGGGTTCTATTCTTACCTGAATGGTGAAAGAGTCAGAGTTAAGAATAAGTTAAATATTAAATTATGGTGGTTTATTTTTGATTAATTTGTTCATTGATCCTATGATGATGATACTTGGTCAATTGAATATTGTGCACTTTTTTCCACCTTTACACCAAACATTTTAATATTGTGGGGTAGGAGTTATGGCCTCTTACATTAGTATAGATTCTAGTTTGGTAAGTAAACAAGTCATTACTTCCCAAAATTAGAAAATGGTATGAAAAGATAGTGAAAAAGTTCCATAATGAAATTTACATGAATCCTTTGTGCATTTTAGTCGATTCAACTAATTGTCCATTACCTGAAACTGCAGATATACGTGTGAAGGAACCCACACTTGAATCGTTGTGCAGGTTAAATATTTTGTTAGAGTTGCACCTGTTATGTTTCCATATTTTCCTACAATATTCAACTAATTTTCAGATACTTATGTCCCCTTCCATGTTTACAGAGGAAAGAAGCAGTACGAGCCACCTAGGTATATGTGCATAAAAATTGCAATTGAGCAGCTCTTGGAGGTTGAACAAATGTGTGGAGGATCAGGTAGGTTCATGAGTTATTACCATTTTAGATTCATACTTTTTTCTTCATTTCTCCTTTTTCCTTTTTCAACTCTTTCTTATGAATACTCGAATCAAGTATTTCTATAATATATAGTGACCTCTGTAAGAGACTTTTTCTTAACCTTTTATCTAAAGATTAGCGAGTCTTGCATATTTATTACTCAGATTATGGACTTTTAAATTTTAATTCTTTGAAACTCTTCAAAGTTATACTTTTAAATAGTTGAAAGATGTGGAGAGATCAAACCATTTTAGTAAGAATTATGTTTTGTAATTTGCAGCATATACAGAAGACACTATTTGTGTTGGACTTGCTCGATTGGGAAGCGAAGATCAGATGGTAGTTGCAGGTTCAATGAAGCAACTACTCATGGTTGACTTTGGACTACCTCTGCATTGCCTCGTCATAGTAGGCAAAACTCATCCAGTCGAAGAAGAAATTCTAGATTTTTATACAGTTTCAGGAAATCTAGATCAAACTACGGAATGATTGTCTAATAGGATTTACTTGTACTTCTCAATATTAGTTTATTCTTGTACTTTTAATTTATTTCTTACAATATTGTACAGATTTGGCAAGATGAATTGTTGATTATGTTGTATGGCCAAACGTGTAACTGGATGATTCTTCATTAAAATTACAATTTGGAAATAGGAATGAGGCAGTCAGGTGTCAACGTTCAGAGTGACTTGATTTTGATATATATACTGCACTTTTTTTCAAATACTTGATCCAGTTATCAATGATTCAGATTTTTGTCTTCCGGTTTGGCAAGAGAGATTGTTAGATACTTTGTTATGAATTTCTGAAGAAGAAATATTGTATACTTAGCCGTGGCCTTGCTTAAAGTGACACTAGTTAACATTGGATGAATCTAAAACATACATCTTAAATAGCATTTTTGTATTATAACTACGTTTTTAAAGAGGAATATTATTTAAGAGATATGTTTTAGATTTGTACCAGTGGTTAGATGAATTTTCTTATTTTGTAATCGTGTCCACTTGCTGCAGTAAAACAGTGAGAATGAGGACACGGTAGTGAGATGGACCTGATTTTTCAAGTCATTGTCATGGATTTTGAGTTGGTTACTACAAAGAACAACTTTTCTCAATCACCCTTAGTTGCCTTTGCCTAAGCAGAACATCTTTATACATTGAGCCATCAAAGTCACATACCACCAACCAATCCCTTGGAACAAAACCAACAGGTCAAGGATGATGTTTACAAAAAAAATAATAATAAAGATTAAAGATACTAAATAGAAAGTCCTAGTTAAGTTGAGCCCTTTAACTATAAGATGAGATTTTCACACTTCCCTTGCAACCATGTCCATCTTATCTTGTTGCCTTTAAGAGAAATGAACATCTCCCTCAGATTCGGCTCCTCAAAGAGGTCAAGAGCACCATAATAAAGCCAGTCATCAATGCCTTCTATCTCATCCAGGGCTTTTATGCACTTGGTAATTGTGAATCTTTCTTCACTCTGGGACATCATGGCCATGTGCAACTTCGAAGCAGCAACCATCTCTAACATGCCTTCTGCCATAGCATTAATTATTTCCTCATCCCTATTGCTGTCACCCCGGAAAGAGCCTTCTTCTGCTGCCCGCTTTCTCTTTCTCTCAGTTGTTTTTTGCTCGCATTATGGGCTGAAGAAGCATTCCCTTGAATAAATTTTGACGACAAGGGAGTTTTAGCACCTACATTTTCATTTTAAGGGCATGAAACTAAACCTCCAGAATTTGTACCAACAGACTTGTCCAACTCCTCATAGTGGCTAGATTGGGCATATTTCCCGTCGGCCCCCAAGTCTGCGAATATTGTGCACAGTTGCTCAAAAATAGGACAGTCCTTGATCTTGGTTGTTTCGGGCTTAGGCTGTGCCAGAAAGTATAAAAATCAGAAAACTACAATTACATTAATTAAGAAGGAACAAACTCGGATAAAGGAAAAAAGATGTACCCCAATGTCCCATAGGTCAAACCCAATGCAACAAGAATCGTCCATGGCAAAATCGTTTGAATCAAATGAAGACTTGAGATTGTAGTAACGTGTTCGCAGAACATCTAGGTGTTTCCTCAATTGGTTGTTGTTAAAGCTAAGGTCCGTCTGTCTATTGAATTCATCACGTATGTGATTCCAAGTTTTCTTATCAAAAACATTGTTTCGTTTGTTCCCCAATTGAATCTGCTCGACAACGAGGTCTGCAAATATCTTATCAAGGGACGCTGTCCACCTTGTCCTCAACCGTTCTTGCTTGGGTTGATATTCATTGGCTTCAATTTCCATCTGCAAATCTGTTTAGCATGAGTGCATTGTGGATTTATAAATTAATCCCATTCAGCATAGCATTAATCTCTAAACTAACAACAGATTTCAAACTTCGAGGCATCATAGATATGACAAGCCAAACACCTACTCATCCTCCCCCCACCAATAAAAATGGAAAAATAATAATAAAAAGTCTCCACTCCACTCCTTTAAAATTTTATTTTAGTAACAATTTTTGAAAATCAGTAAAAAACTTGTCTCATCTTAAGATATTATCGCAAAATCATAACAACCAGCAATAAAAATTCTTTATTTTTTGTAGGGTGGAGGATTTGATTGTGTGAATAGGTGGTTGTATAGAGTTCAAATCTACAAGCACACAAAGGGACTCACATAAATTGTTGATTTTTAGTCAATCGGGGAATACATAAATATATTGGACATAGAAATTGCGATGAGCGAATGCAAGCGGATTGTGGATTATTATGTAGTGGGAAAGTGTCTTACCGTTATAAAGAAGAGCCGGGACGAAGGTTGTTGCCGTAGAATATAAACGGGAGATCGGGGCAGCCCGCAGGCGAAATCGGGAGATTTTATTAACTCGTAGCTGAGCGGCAAGTGATGAAGGGGGTACGCCGCACGATCGCAATGTAGAGAAGAGAGGGTTTAAACCGATATAATTTGTGATTTATTAATATTAGCAAATAATTTTTTACTATAAAAGTTCTCTGATTCTCTTTATGTTTATGCGAGAATTGAAAATGTAAAAATATTACTCCCTCCGTCCCAAATTAACTGCTCAGTTTTGACTTTTAAAGTCAAATTGACCATTTTTAAAACTAATCTTTTTACTATTTTTGCTAAAATATAGGTGAAGAGATTATAACCAAAAGAAAGTATATACAATTTATTACTAATCCTAATTTTTATAATTTTAGAAATATATTTATACATGCTTAATTATTAATTCTAAAAATAGTCAATTTGTCTTAAAAAAGTCAAAACTGAACAGTTAATTTGGGACGGAGGGAGTAATAATTTTATTTAATGATAATTACGACCAATTAAACTTCACCGTACCCAAGAATGACTTTTGGACAAATTTTACATAAATTAAAATAATTAAATAAAAATAAATTTTTTATTTGTATTTGTATTGTATTAGTGTGTGTTAATTGGCTCTTGGTTTGTTACTATTTACTTGACTTGCATATTTTGATTATTATTATTATTATACTAATAAATTAAACTCTTAACAAATATTAGAAACATATTTAAGAAAATATGATTTTTTTTTTGGGTTCAAATTAAAACACTAGGAATTGTGTTGTGGGCTTGTAGCCCTGCTAAAGTTTGTGTGCCCAAATTACAACATTAAGAAAGTTTTTCCTCCCTTGCACATGCAAGTTGTGCTTTAATATTTTTTTTAATATACTAAAAATGTTTAAGCAACATTTATACATAATTTTTAAACTCATACTTTCTTCATTTCATATTATTTAATTATTATTAATTTTTAAAGTCAACTTGCAGGATTTTTGAATTTAAAATTGACATAATTTTTTTTAAAATTTTAATAAATACAATGATAAATATTGTAAACTATCTGAAAAATATTAGTCATTGTAAGTTTTATTATTTCATGATTTTTAATAAGTCATCTCAATATTAAATTTCAAAAGTTAATAATGATCCTATAGTTTGGAACGGAGAAAGTATTTCCTAATAACATTTGGTGCAATTTTAGATGAAATTAATTATCAAAAAAATAAAATTGTCCAAGTGTGCTTCCAGCAAATGTTGTGTAAAAAAAATACAAGGTTAATGAAACATATATATATATATATATATATATATATATATATATATATATATATATATATTTGATGGGCATAGAATTAAATAGAGGCAAGGTTGAACTGTGATTTATCTTCTTCTACTTCTTCTTTTTAAGCTAAATTATGATTTAGATAAACCTCAAAATTCAATTACATTTTTAGGAATGCTTCAAAAAGAGATTTTATAAAAGAAATCAAAAGATGAATATTTTATTATTGATAATAATATAAAATAACATAATTTTAATAATATGACAATATAATTTTATTATTATGGTAGCGCTATAAAATTAAATACTCATTATTTTAACTATAAATATTTATTTATTTTTGTAGGAAAAGAGTACGTATTTGTTAATTAATAAAAATATATCCTTTTAAGGGAAATATATTAAAAGCAAAGATTAATAATATTTGGGGGACAGATGATTTGTTGTACTCCCTCCGTCCCAAATTAACTGCTCAGTTTTGACTTTTTTTAGTCAAATTGACTATTTTTAGAATTAATAATTAAGCATATATAAACATATTTCTAAAATTATAAAATTTAGGATTAGTAATAAATTGTATATACTTTCTTTTGGTTATAATCTCTTCACCTATATTTTAGCAAAAATAGTAAAAAGATTAGTTTTAAAAATGGTCAATTTGACTTTATAAAGTCAAAACTGAGCAATTAATTTGGGACGGAGGGAGTATTGTTTTTCAGCAGCTAAATGAAAAATTACAACTAATATGTATTCACCAATAAACATGACGCAGTCAAGATTCCTTTCTTCCTCCAAAATTGTCGCAGTAAAAATTTGAATAAACAATCTTGTTATCCATTGATTTCTCAGTCAGCAATCCATTCCTCCAGCTCATTCATATGGAACACCGACAATAATATCTCCTCCAGGTCCTTTCTGGCCACCTTGGTTTGCCCTCCCGTGTCTAAAAACCCAACATAAATATAGAATATCTCTCTTCTTAACTCACTGGCCCCTTTGACTTTTTTTTCTTCTCCTCTCAACATTCCAACACCAGTTTTATGAGACCAAACCCTTTATTTTTCTTTGAGAAAATTGCACCATCTTCCCTCGCATTGCTCAATGCGATCTTTTACGTGGTGTCTTTAGATTTAATTATATTGGGTTTTTGAAATCTTGAAGATCTGATTAAGCTTTTGAGCATTATACTATTATATTATTGATTGAGCTGTCAATGCGACTGGAGAGTCCCGTAAATCAAGAGGATGTTTTGGTTGGTTAATTGTACTGATAGTTTTGGGTGTTATTGCCTTTGCCATTTGGATCGTCATTCATAAGAAAAATCAAGATTCTGACTCGGGGTCCGCGGCTCCTGTTCCGGGCCCTCCTGGCGCCATTAATAAGAAATATTCTGATGCTCTCAAAGTCGCTATCCAGTTTTTTGATGTACAAAAATGTAGTAACTTCCTTTTCTCTCTCTCACACTTGATCGAGTAATTGTTGATTGCACTCCGGTCTTGATTCACATGGGATCTGTATTTATTGATCTTATTTTAGTGCTTATGTTGTTTGTGCATTAACTTCATTCGTTTAAAACGGCAATCATATGCATTATGTCAATGTGTTGAAGACATGCAATAACTTCGTCTTCCAAATTTAGAATTGAGCTCAGGCCACTAATTGCTTTGTTTTTATGTGTTATTTATGTATCTACTTAATTACATACATTCTTGATATCTCAAGGGGCATAAACAAACAGTGAAATATGTGGTAGAATTAGAGGATGCAATTGTAGATTGCGTTTTTTAAGGGCAAGAAAATGGCACATCAATTGTTCATACATGAATTCAAGATATTTGGAAATGTATGAATGATAAACTTGTATTGATATACTCTCTAAATGAGATGAAGCACGGAGACCATCTAAATAAACGATGATAGTTTCTTAATGGACAATATTTGTATGGACAACATTATAATTTGCTCAGTGTCCTGTTTAGAAGCTGATTATTTTGTTTTGCAGCGGGGAAGTTGGTAGATAATAAGATAAAGTGGAGGGGAGATTCAGGTCTTGATGATGGAAAGGAGGCAAAGGTGGATCTTTCAAAAGGAATGTATGATGCTGGGGATCATATGAAGTTTGGATTCCCTATGGCTTTTACTGCCACTGCCCTGTCATGGAGCATCCTTGAGTATGGGGATCAGATGCAAGCAGTGGATCTGTTGGAGCCTGCTCAAGGTTCGCTCAAGTGGATCACTGACTACCTTATAAATGCTCATGCTTCAGATAATATACTCTATGTTCAGGTCACTCATAATCTTCAATATTTTTTTTTGTTTCTTCATCTTTTCCTAGCATGCCTTTTTCCCTGTATATGTTGAATACGTGTCCTTTTCTTGCCACTACTAGGTTCCTAATTTTTTCAATATGCACAATTTACTGAGTATTTCTTTTAAACAGATTGTCATCTGATGGTGTTTTGCATGTACTCAAGGCTTTCACTTAGCACTCTGGAATTTGGAGATTTTTAACCTTTTAGAACAGTTGTGCATATTCAAGTATTATATAGGAGTTTATTCAAAGACTTTGCCTTGGTATTTTTGCATGTGTTTCATATTTGTGGCCGGATTTGGCATTGGATTCAGTTATTTGACTTCGATGCTTAGTGTAAATTCTAGCTATATGTTGAATTTAACAAGGAAATTTGTAGTTTGTTAAAAGTGTTTACATGTTGTTAAGATACTAGGCTTACTGGCTTAGGATATAAATCTGTCTATGATGGATACCCCACAATTCCCAGCTCATCAGACAAATTTGGCATATAAGGGTTTAGATTGCATAAGTTTTAGTTGATTCAAATATGTCCCTTTTTCTTATTTTATTTCTTCAAACTTTGGCAGGTGGGTGATCCAGTAGCAGATCATAAATGCTGGAATAGGCCTGAAGACATGACTGAGGAAAGGCCTCTCACACAGGTGAACATTTCTGCCCCAGGATCGGATGTTGCAGCTGAAACTGCAGCTGCAATGGCTTCTGCATCTCTGGTGTTTAAGTTAAGTGACTCAACATATTCAAGCTCACTTCTTGAGCATGCTCAACAATTGTTCACTTTTGCGGATAAAAATAGAGGTTCTTATAGCAAGAGCATTCCTGAAGTCCAGACGTTCTACAATTCAACAGGTTATG
The DNA here is from genome assembly GCA_020205505.1 of Panax japonicus. Lineage (NCBI taxonomy): Eukaryota > Viridiplantae > Streptophyta > Magnoliopsida > Apiales > Araliaceae > Panax > Panax japonicus. The sequence goes on along the minus strand of CM035091.1, from coordinate 3,965,796 downwards.
GGGATGAGCTCTTATGGGCAGCTGCTTGGCTCTATCATGCAACAGGGGATCAAACATACATGGATTATGTGACTGGGAAAAATGGAAATTCCTTTGCTAGGTGGGGAACTCCATCCTGGTTCAGTTGGGATGACAAACTACCTGGGGCTCACGTATGATTCTATTCTTATGACCTAGACTGTTTTCAGTGTTTTAGTTGTCTTGTTGTTAGGCTGTCCACACAAATTTATGATCTTGTATAGTTAATGCTGACAGCTCTAGAAAAGAGGGGGGGGGGGATATTAAAGTTTTTATTATTATAAAGAGAAATGCAAGACAGAGTACATAATAGATATCTTTAAAAACTGTATCTTTCTTCTAATTTTCCATTTCTTTAGATTAAAAATAAGTTCAACTTTTATTTTCTTCAACAAAAGTTGGAAGACATGAGCATAATTACTCTTCATTGATTGTCCTCTCAACAATTATTAAATAGGTTCGTTTTTGGCTACCTTTATGGTTTAATTCACAACAGGTGGGTTCTTATACTAAATTTTTTTGGAAAAATAAGGGCTTAAAACTTATTTTTTAACTTTGAACCTCAGGTTTCCTCCTATTAGAATTATGCAAGCTATGACCTTGCTATTGAAATGGATGAATAACAAGTGATTTCATGTAGGTTTTGTTGTCCAGGGTAAGCTTCTTTCATTTGAAAGACACCTCAAACTCAGTTAACCTCAAGAACTACTGAAAAACTGCGGGAGGCAATTATGTGTAACATCCTACCAAATTCTCCAAGTTCTTCGATCAGCAGAACAGATGGTAATATTTTCTCCAACTCTTTGCTCAGTATTGTTACTCCTTAGTCCTATGCCCCTCAACTCTTCCCATGTTCCTGGTTGGTTATATAACTGATATTTACTGCTGCATATTCATCTCATGCAAATAAGAAACTTCATGCATAAACACACATAAAACATTTGTGCATATGATTAATTTAACAATTCAGTTAATATTGTAAAGTATGTTGCAGTAGTGGCTCTTATACGATGGAGGTTCTTGATAAAAATGAGACATTTCACATAAGGAAACGAGATATATATCATTAACGCATACCAAACTTGTTTAGGTTTGAAATGTTTAACTTTATCTTTAAGATTTAGTAAACTATCTTAGGAGCCTTGCCTATGGTCTGGTGATATTAAAACACTTTATTAGTTTCATTGTTATTATCTCCATTGCTCAATGCTCATCATAGTCTGCGAACACAGGTGGTCTGATATGGGTTGCTGAATGGAATGCTCTGCAGCAGCCTATGGCTTCTGCATTTTTAGCTGTCGTTTTCAGTGATTACATGCTTTCATCCCGAACTGCAAAAATAACTTGTGATGGAGATTCCTATTCGCCATTAGATCTTCGGAAGTTTGCCATGTCACAGGTATGTTTGCTATATCAGCAGTTGATCTATACTACTTTCACATACACTATTTTTTGCTGAACCCAAACCTAAACCGACAATACTATTGTTTCTTGCAAGGCTGATTATGTTTTGGGAAACAATCCAATGAAGATGAGTTATCTTGTGGGCTATGGGGATAAGTACCCAGAATATGTGCACCATAGAGGAGCCTCTATTCCAGGCGATGAATCGCCAAGCTGCTCTGATGGTTGGAAGTGGCTTAGCTCAAAAGAACCCAATCCCAATGTGGCAGTTGGAGCACTTGTAGGGGGTCCGTTTCTGAACGAAACCTATATTGATTCACGGAACAATTCAATGCAAGGGGAACCAAGCACATACAACAGTGCATTGGTTGTTTCCCTTTTGTCGGGTTTGGTTACCACCTCTTCGGTGGTTCAATCCTTCACCTGAAGTGGCCTTCATACGTGATTCATTCCATTTTTATTTTTTGGGTTCTATAAGCATGAATTACTTGATTGTTCCATGTAAGCCTTTAAATATAATACCTTTCTTGATGGTAATGTGTGAATGAGTGGCATATCATCTCTTCCTAGCTAATGAACTGGAGACCATATAAGTCGTAGAAGGGAAATTTCACCACAGAAAAGTTGAGTAGCAGTTCTGCTGAGTTTTAACTCGATTCCACAAACTTACAAAAACCGTATAGTTTTTATCCCCACTAAGTCTAACCAGGGCAAAATGCTTCAAGTTTTAAAGGGGGTTGATTATTATGCCATTAGAAGGATAGCATATATGTTTTGTCCTGAAATAAACCATGTATCATATTAACTCCTAGTAGACTAAAATCGTGTCCAAAATTTAGGTCGTACTATTTGTCAACCAACTATAAGTTGCACCTCCACAATAGCTTTTATATGCATCAAAGAGGAAAGTACAAAAGTAGTGCAAACCCTAGGCTGGCTTGTTGAATCGTGCATTAATGCGTCTCTAACATTTTGTCTCCCCCCCAATATTATGGGAAGCTGACTAAAGATAAACATGACAAAAACAAACAACAACAGATAGAGTGGACACTAGACCTACATGACTATATTTAGACTAGGTTTATCCTAATATCCTAAATTTGGAAATAACACAATGGGAACATGCCAAACAATTCTAAAATGGAAATGTTCTCAAATCTATTAAATTAGTGACCAGGGCAGCCATATATGATCTTAAACAATCAACAACATAATTATTTAGAATCCGGTTGAGACCCGTAACATTAGGCTGAAATCACAATAATTGGAGATGAACAAGGTAGGAGTAGAATGTTTTACTCCCAATCATTTAACTTCTCCAACTCAAATTAATGTTAGGAAATAAGCACCGACCACTTTCTTCTCTTCTTCTTGATCAATAGTGATTCGGAGGCCTACATGCTCTGTAATTATGTAAAATTACTGACACCCGACATCCCATTTCCCCATGGAAAATGACTAGTACTTGCACGCCTAATTAATCTTTCATTCATGGTCCTTCCTTCCACTCGGGCTTATGATTGTGGTTTGATTCCACATCTAAGTAAGTTGGCGGACCTTTCGCGCGCACGTCAATGCACATTGCAAATTCCAAAAAAAACAAAATGTCAAAGAGTTTGTTTTTGACATTCATGCTCATGCATAGGCATAGCTGTAGGAAATAATTTTGGGTTTTATTTTTGCTTATAGATTAGATTAGATTGAAATGAAAAAGGATGGATACGTTTTTACTACTTCAATTACGTGGCTGCTGAGTCTTCTTGGGTGAATGAGAAAAGCAGGCTAGACTAGTGGAAGTGCCATTTCTGGATGAATATACATAAGAAGTTAATTGCCAGTCTTATCAAATAATTTTGCTGTTGTCACGACCAATTCTACTTTTAAAGTGAGTAGTAGTCATGTGATGTAATACGTACAAGAGACGAGTTAACGACCAATATCTGGCTTTGTGGGCTTACACAACTGTTGTTGCTCCATCTCCCAACTTAGCTTAGATGCCGCCTCGTCATGCTCTGGAACATACTCCTAAATACAATCAATAAATCCACAGTAAAACTAGTCTTGTCTTGTCTTGTTGTGGAAGGGAGCGTAATCTATAATGGAAGGAAGGAAGGAAGGGCTGACCAGTGACCATAGATATATATTGTACTCTGTGTCGCTGGTAATGGAGCAAATAATACATAAATATTACGAGTAGAAAGTACGTACGTACCTCAAGCTTGGAGATGAGTTCGAGGGCAGTTGGGGCAGAAACAATAATGTGACGGGGCAGAGGGAGTGATGAAACCTTCGTCAACAGCTTTGTCTATGAAACACAACAGTGAGTTGTAATATCCATCCACGTTCAATAAACCCACCTGTATTAATTCACCATATATACATATATTTTAATCAAATCATTCATTTGATACAATACAAAATTCTAACAAGTGTAGTACTAATATTTCAACTAAAAATTGCTACTCCATAAATTAATATATATATATATATATATATATATATATATATATATATATAGATAAGATTGAATGAGTACGGGTTTGTCGTGTATTCCCAATTGAGCCCAAGTGATGACTTCTAGGAGCTCCTCCAGTGTTCCGTACCCTCCTGTTGTACGTGTGTATGTATATGTATATATATATATATATATATATATATATATATATATATATATATATAGTATATGAATGATAAAATCAATCATATTATTATCTTTACGTTTTTTGTTTTTTTTAATGAAAATTCCAAAGAAAGACTGCTTGAGATTGTAAAATAATGAATGAAGGTAGAAAGAAGAGTGAGTACCAGGCAAGGCTATGAATGCATCGGCTTGTCGAGCCATTTCGGCTTTCCTTTGGTGCATACCTGTCACGGGTCTTACTTCTCCAACCGTCTCTCCAGTAATCTGAACGTATTAGTTTATTTATATATATATATATATATATATATATATATATATATACACACACACACACACACACATTAGGATTAGTAAAACAGGGTATAATTGAGTTGAGTGTTTTTATATGTACTACATATAAAAACACTCAACTCAATTATACCCTGTTTTACTAATCCTAATAACAAAAAGGAAATGAGTAGTGATGAAATGACTCATGCTCTCTCATGTCTCGCCTATTTCAAGAAAAAACAGAAATGAGAATATATACTCCTATTAACACGCAGAAAATAATAATATCAATCATAATTTCACTATCATGAGATGAAAATACGAATTATTCTTTGTATTTTTTTTTAATTTTAATAAAGGATAGGAAATATTAAATACTAGTACGTACCTCTCTAGGCAATAAGGGTTTTGGGAATTACCCTGCAAAAAAAAGAAAAAAGAAAAAGGAACAGAGTATGCGTAAGTAAGTGATAATGAATGGTGGCAAAAACTAGTAGTAATTAAGAGAGGATAAAGAGAAAGAGTGTGGGATAGAGACCCCAACACGTGGCGACCACCATCGTAAACAGCTTGAGAGACGAGACCCATCAAGCCAACGCTACCTCCTCCATAGACCAAGTCGATGTTTCTTTCAACCTGCCAGTGCCAGTGCCAGCCACAGCCAATACTAATTTGGAATTTGGAATAAATTCAACTACGTACAATTTGAGTTTTAAATATAATTAATCCCTGTGTTGTAAGTATAATTGACAAATTTGATACTCTGTTTGTTTTGATAATTTCTAGTGGAATTGAAGTTTAAATTAATATTTTGAATGAGAAAAAAACAAGCAGAGGAGTTGATAAAATGATTCATAGGGGGGAGAATACGAGTTGATTTCCGAGTTGAATGGCGGCAAGTTGGTAGCTGGGATTCTTGCCGGGGCTACTCCCACAGAATACGCAGATACACTGGAATCTTGATTTCATAATTATGGGAGGAGGATCACCTGCTTGGCATTCATATTCCTCCTCCTCCTGCTGCTGCTGCTGCTTCTTTTCCATACCAATTAATTATGTGTTTATATAGATAGATAGATAGATAGTGTATGTGAGTGAATAGTACTCGTAGGTGTGGATATTGGTGTGATGGAGCAATAGAGTTTGTTTGTTGTAAGAAGAATGGAATTGGAATAGATTGAAAGAGAGTTGAGTTAAGAGATAGACGACATAGAAAGTGAAAGAGAAACAGAGAGGACCGAGGAGGAGGGAATGAAAGGCTCCTTAATTTCACTAAGTTTTTCCTCACCGATATTTTAAATAATTACTTAAGACTTAAAATTAATAAGATTGACTATAATTATTATTATTTTATAATTATTAGTACAGCTACAGTTAGTTAATTTAAAATATTAATTATTGTGCTAATTATAATTAAATGAATTCATGTTACTACTTTTAAATTTAAAATTATTTTTAAAAAATCAATAATAATGAAAAGTATTGTAAATCGAATGAAACACTATTATTGTTGTTATTCAAAGCCAAGGTATGGGCGTATTATCAAGCTGATGAATGAATGCCCTTATTTCTGCATTATTGACATGTCAAACCATAAAATTGTAAATGTAATGATTCCACTACTTTTAGAAACAAAATCATAAATACTCAGTTCGGAAGAAGAAGAAGACAGAGAGTAAAGAGTATCCTCCTCCTTTTACTATAATAATAATAATAATAATAATAATATGTCAAATAAAATTTACATTCAACAAAGAATATTATAACATCTTATTTCAGAAATAATTAAATTGACGCATAATATTAAGAAATTAAATATTATATCTACTGCATATCTTTGTTTTATGTTGACGAGGAACAAAACACTTTTTTTTAATTATATATTATTTTAGTTATAAACTCTATTCATATTGATAATCCATCATATATTCTCAAGTATTTAAACAAACTAAGCTAAGTTTCACCTGCTAAACCCATGTTCTTTTTTAAATAAAATTTATTTTATCTTATTTTATATAGTGATTATAAAATATATTTTTAAAATTTCAAATTGACTTCCAACTATTATTAAAATGCCTATAAATTTTATTTAAAAACGAATGACTACAGATCACATATTGAGCATTACTAATATGGTTCTTTTCTTATTTTTAATTTAATAATAAGTTTTTATATAATTTCAAATTTTAAATTTAATTTTTATAATCAATCATTCATATTTATATATGTATTTTCAATTAGAGTTCAAACTTGAGTTGAAACCTAAAAGGTTAAAGGTAGTGTTCATGTCATACTCTATTATATAATGAATTAACTAAATAAATTCTATAAAAAATAAAATTATTGTAAAATAATAAGTTAGGATTATGATTTTAGTTTTAAAAGGTAATTAAATTTTAATTTATAATATATAAGTAAGAATTTTATTTAACATTAATTAACTTAAGGTCTCCTGTATGAAATAAAATTGTTTAATAAATTTTAATCATTACTATATTTTGTTATATACATTACACTTTTTTTATATTAATTATTATTTACTAATAATATTTTTCTTATATTTTTAATATATAGTTATTTAGGAATATAATTGTTGTAGAATAATGATTTTAGTTTTAAAAGTTAGCTAACTAAATTTTAATAACTAATATATAAGTTAGAATTGTTTTGTAACATTAATTAACTAAATGTCTCCTATATGTAATAGAATTGGTAATTAAAGTAGTCATTAATATATTTCTAATATATATATATATATATATATATATATAATTTTGATATTAATTATTATATGTACTCATAATATTTTTAATATATAGTCATTTAGAGACTAAAGTTGAGTAAAAACTTAAACTAAGATCCTAAATATAATTTTTTAAGTTAAAATTTATTATATGACTAAGTAATTAAAGGATTCTTATAAAGAATAAAATTGGTGCAGAATAATAAGTTAATATTAAAGTTCGTAAGACTTTAGAGTGAATTTTAATTATAATTAAATTAATCGTGACACTATAAAAGTATAATTTCTAATTAAATTTTAAGCCTATAAAAAATATTAATAACAAAAAAATGAACACCAAAAAACCAACTTTTGTCTAATTCTATATTCATATAGATTGCACCAGAAGAAAAGGACGGATGGGCTAATAGAAAATGAATTTGTCAACCGAGAACTTTCAAGTCGACTGATACTCTTTCTCTGTATGTCTCTTGTCCCCACCAAATTAACAGAAAAAGAAAAGAAAATGGACCTGCCGCCCAGAGTGATTGTTGGTCCATGATGGAGCTCTCCGCGTGTCTGAAAGAACTGGACCCAAATGGGTTGGGTCCACATCATAAACACTTGAATGAAATTTATTATATGATTAAATAATTATAAAATAATAAAATTATTATAAAATAATAAATTAATATTAAAATTTGTAAGATCATAAAATAAATTTCAATTCTAATAAAATTAATCGTAACACAATATAAAAATATTTTACTTCCTGATAAATTTTAAATATAAATTTATATCAAAGACTAAAAAAACATTATCTTATTATATACAGTATTGATATAGATAGCGCCGCACCAAAAGGAAAGGAGGACGGAGGAGCTGCCCCAGAACCTGAATGATTGTTGGTCCAGTGTTGTTATGACGGAGCTTTCCGCAGATACACGTGTCTGAAAGAACTGGACCCAATGGGTTGGGTCCACATCATAAACCCGGTAGGTACGTACGCATCAAAAAGGTTTTCAACCTCATCCAAATTCTGCACCAAAAACATGACTGAGAAATTGATATTTTCACAATAAAAATATCGTTATAAATACATAATCACAGTATCGTTGTTATAATGACAATTTTATTGTGAATTTATCAATTTTATTTTAGATCCTAAAATATAATTCTTATTAAAAATAAATTTTTGTTTTTTGTAGTGTTGAATTTTTGACAAACATTTTATTGTCATAGTTAAAAATTTGCGAGTGATTTAACTGTTTATTTATAAAAGAGAAAAATTAATTACTTAATTTATTTAGTGAAAAAGCACTTTTCATAAGCCGATAAGAGATTTAAATTTAAAATAATTGTGATTTAACTCGGGTAGTCAGTCCGTAAGTTACATTGACAATAGTAAATTCATTAAGTGATGATTAGTATACTACTCCCTTCGTCCCATAATAAAAGTCTTTATTACTATTTTAAGTAATCTCATATTAAATGTCTACTTACATTTAATAACCAAATTTTTATCTATTTTTTTCAATTATACCCGTAACATTAAATATCTTATATTTTTCTTATTCTCTCTTTCCATATTTAACAAGTAAAGTATGAACTAGTAGTTGTTTTGTTTTGAGTAACTAACTATATGTGAAACGTGTTATGCACAAGTCATTAAGGGTAGATTAGAAATTTAGATATGATTATATTAATTGCAACCTTCAACTGGATTGTCACGAGTGTAATTTGTGAAGGAGAATAAACAATGCTCCAATCATTTACTATGAAGACGCAGTGCAATTGACAAAACCGCCATAAACTCAGTCCCAGGAGTAATCACATACTCCCTCCGTCCCTATTTAAATGCGTTTTAGAGATGGACACAAGAATTAAGATAATGATTGAAAATCATTAAATATAGTACTTAATTGACTATAATACTCTTAAATCATTAATTTATCATAGCACAAGAGTTTAAAGTACCCAAAAATAGGTAGAGTAATGAGGGGTAATTTTAGAAAAATTATCATTAATTCTCCTATATTTGAACAAACGTCAATTAATTAGGAACAAATAAAAAACACTAGAACGTCATTTAAATAGGGACGGAGGGAGTACTTGTGATTCCTGTTTTCGAGGAAGCGCAGCGCAAGCATGACGACACTCTTCAACTTCCATGAAATACAAAGGGGTATTCTAACCTCTCACCCACCGATACCCAACTTTCCCATCACAAAAAGCCTAAACATGCACTGAAACACCTCACTGAAAGAGGTTGGAGAAGGCTGCAATGGAAAAAAAAAATTAAGATAAGCCAAGAAAAATGGTGTACACAAGACATTGATGTCTAAATAAGACAGAAAAATCCAAAATCGCTGCACATGTATCATAAACAATGAAGGAGAAATTTAAGTGTACATATAAAATACTTAACTACTCAAGCAAAACATTATTTAGAAATTACGTAACTCCATATAGCTACCGAAATCACTAATTAACCCTCCATCCTCAAGTATGAAAAAACAGAACAACTAATCGGCTTGGCTTAGAAAAACTAGAAGGAATATGATCAATGAGGAAGCAACATTTGGTCACCGTACAAAATTAAATGAGATAAAAAATGGGAAGAAAGAACTCAACTTTCTCTTTGGACAAGTATAACAAAAATACATCTTCAAATTTTCATAACATAATGCCACTCATTGTCAAACCAAATCACCTTTTTCTTTTATCTGCCAAAGAAAAGCTTCCAAGAAATGAAAATATCCATCAACCTGACTTTGTAATCACTTGGGCTTCCCAATATCAAACATCTCTTTCACTGCAATTCTTTAAGAATAAATAAAACCTAGAGTTGCTAATAAACTTAACTATTCTAATCACAAGGACATTTGATAACCCAATTAGAAACCATCTCTAACTAGTTTGTTTCTACATGTTGGTATTGGTAGTTATTATCTTCACCTCTTCTCATCCTCTAGGCCATTAGTTGTTTTTCTTCTCTTACTATGTCATCTTATAGAAATACAACGTGTCCACCTGGTTGGCCCAACTCCTACCAAGTTCGAAAGTAGGTCATCGATGATCAAATAGGCCTTCATTCCAATTCAAAGATTTTCCGACATTCGAGGAGATCGGTCTGGTTGTCTTTCTCGAGCAGAATAATTCTTTGCATACCATCAAAGTGAAGCGAGGATCAATGTTGACTTTCTTCCATTTGCAAGGTAAGCTTTAGAGTGGTATAGGTGGTATGAGAAGTCACAGGTCTATGTGTTATGGAGAGAGTATGTGGAGGCCTTGATTGAAGGCTATTGGTCAAGCAAGTATGACGATCATGTTGGTGCACTTGTTAAGCTTCGATCAGGTGTCCACATTGCGGGGGTATGAAGCCGAGTTTGAGAAGGTTGCCAAGCGATGGTAGGGCTTGTCTGAGGCCTTCCTTCCTTATAACGGACTGAGAGATAACATTCGTCTCTACATCCAAATGTTCAATTTGATTAACATTACAAAGCTAGAAAATAGTCTTTCATACGATACTTGGGCATGCTTAGGATAACTCCCTTTTCTTGTAGCTTTTTGTATGTAGATGATATTAATATAATCAATATAGAAAGGTAAACACCGCCTAAACTGAAAGAACAAAAAACCGTCCTAGTTCTTTGGGAACAACTATCCAAAAACACAAAGTGGAATTTAAAAAGGATCCCAAGACAAGGAAACAAAACTAAAGGAATCCCTGATAGCTACTAAATACAATCCATCATTCTCGAAGGCTTGGCTATTTCTTTTCTGAACATATACACCAAAATATGCACAATGGAGCAGCCTCCAAAACACCATTATTCTTTCCCTTTTTTATACAATGAAAAGCCTAAAGATGTTTAAGAATTTTCACGATTTGACCATAGACAAATTCCTTCAGAATGAACTTTTCATCCAGATCTGTCAAGGGAATAGAAGGACCTAGTGTGACCAAAAAAGTCCTCAAAATAACCTTAACAGATACCAGATGACTCCAAAAGGACATTCCACCCGAAGCGAAGCAAGTAAATAGTGGTCAGGGTTTGTGTGATGGTGAAGCTGGCACGATGGTGTGATGTGAACAGCAGCAAAAGACGCCAAGGGTCAAGGATGATGTCTGTAGTGGATTGTTGATAAAGCTGGTAGTAGCTGATGTAGGACAAGGTGGGAAGAAGTAATAAGGTACCTATCCCGCAGAGAATCGGTAAAGAAAAACACAAAAGCACACAGTTGTAATCTCAATCAATTCATTCAATAATCTCCCAAATTAATGAAGTATTACTATTACAATGCTTAAATAGAAAACTCAATACTTAGAGACTAAGTAAAAATCCTAATTCAAAAAAGAAATATTCTCCTAACAAAAATCTACTAATACAATAAAACTCTCCTATTTAAAATTTACTACCATAAATCAAAATCTCCTAATTAAAATTTACTACCATAACTAAAACTTGTAGAATATCCTACTAAAATAATTACATTAATAATACAACATTTATCTCTAAATAACAATACAAAATTAATAATAAACTTCTTGAATTTCTTCTTCTGTATCGCATCAGTAGCTATGGCTTCCAAAGGTAGCGCGAGGCTTCATTTGCAGAATGACTGGCGGACAGCGGCTAACTTTTAGGTGGGGTTACAGCATGATCGCGGGGGAAAACATAAAGTCACAGCTTCATCCATCACACACTTTCCAAGAACCTTACACTTGCTTACCCCAACCGCCATCTTATCCCCTGCACAGATCACACTCCCTAAATCCATTTCACATTAACCAAGTACAGTCAACAAATGCCAACTCCCAATTATAAAAGAGCTCATCATTGCTTTGAAAAACGGGTTTGTTATAGGCTTTTAACTAGCAATATAAACAACCTAATGAAAAAAAACATCAACTCCATCTTCCTTGCTCAAAATCAACAACCACAACAGGACAGCAAGACATCCCCACTACAAACTGAATGTCTTCTTCAACTTGTCCCAACCCTTGTGTACTCTTCCATATGACAGCCGCCTCACTTCTCTCAGGCCCGCTTATTAGACCCTTCTCCATATTTTATCACCACTTACCTTCGCCTTAGATTATCTTATTCGCATGTAGCATTGGTTAATGAAATTATGAGAGGATGAAAAGCTTATTTGAGGACATTATGATAAGTCCAATACTTGTGTTAGCTTTCTGAACATGGTCACCATATTGTTGATCAAAAACTTTTGGTGGGTCTGCTTGCTAAGTTTAAAACTGGTCATACTTTCTAAATTTTCTGCTTTCAAGTCATCCACATAGCAATTACTAGATTCATCCAACAGCTTTCATACCAATCAATAAGTTACATATTTTAATAAAGAGTTATGAGATGAAACGGGATTATGTCTTGCCAAGTAATTAAGGAAGCAGTCATAAGTCATGACCCATGTGCTTTCTTTCTTTCCTTTTCTTTCAATGGTAATAAGTATGATTAACCTTATTCTACAATTCTGTATCTTATCTTTTCACACTACAAAACCAGTAACTATACCTCCTGAACTCATCCCTAAATACCCAATCAGACCCATAAACATGTGAACAACTATATGACACAACCATAGCATCACTATAGCCAGCAATTCCCAATATACTGTCAGAACACTTCAAAAGCATCATAAAATCATAACATGTGTAACAAATACTTGTATAGCATTACAAATTCAAAAAATAAACAAGCCAATTCAATAAGTTACAGCATTACAATCACCAACTATATATTTTTCGGGTATCAAAATCAATCTACCACTATAAAACCACAAAAACCATAAAAATTGATAATAACCGCATAAACCAAAGAAGCAAGTTCATGAAAATATATCTAAAATCAAAATTAAGTTATTCATACCCGGTCTTCAGGGTGAAAACATGGATGAATAATCGCGTTCATGTCGAGATAAAGGTTATCGTAGTCGATGTTATTGGGATTATTAGGTTTGCTGGTATCCACGGGAATCGCAGTTCCCTCAATTTCTACTGCTCTTTCTTCGATCACATCCACCACCACCATCGAATACTTCTCCGCTAACCACCGGTTATTGGGCAATATAGCCAGCCATATAGGGGTGATACTTGATAGTGAAAGAATTATGGGTGATGACGAGGACGGTTACGTCTTTATGTATAAATTTCTGGGAAAACGAAAAAAAACTTGTGCTCTAAGATAGAATTACTACAAACATAAAATAATGACGAGCATTCATTCATGCGGCAATACATACATAAAATATTGGCAAAGATCCATACAGATTTTGGGGAAGCTTTGTTGGATTGATTTTATTTATACTCCCTCGTTCCAAAATTGAGATTATTATTAAATTTTAAAAATCAATTTAAAGTATTTTTAATTTTGACGTTATTTTTTTATTTTAATTAATACAATGAGAATTATTAAAAATTATTATTATCTTTCAAAAGTCAGTAATAATATAATTTGCAACAAAGATAATACTTCATTTATTTTAAAATTAGAGATATATTTGCAAAATGACGACTTTATGTTCCTTATTGTTCAATGGACGATTGTAAGAACAACCTTATTAGCTATATATAAATCAGTCCCCTATATATTGAGTCTAGTTATATATTGTAAAAAAATTCACTCTAATTTATTTTATCTTATTATTTTTTTTATATATATTTTTAGATAGGGGGACAATCTAAAACTTATTTTGTGGGTTAATACATTGAAATTTGTCTCCATATATTAAGATTGACGAGACTTATTTTGTGGGGCTAATGCATTGAAATTTACAAGTTTCTCTCCATGAAATGGGCTATAATACATTGAAATTTGGGCTAATACGTACATTGACATTTGTAGTTGAGAAAATATGAAAGAAAGAATGGCCAAAAACGGGATTCGAACCCAAGTCTGGACAGCCACAACATGGAATTCTCACCACTAAACAATAAAAAAACTAGATATTGAAAGCATACTTCTTAAATCCACTATTGGGCCTCAAACAAATTGGAAATACCCAATAACAGGTCTATATTGAGAAAATATAGAAGAGGAAATTTCAGATCTTTTGACAATTAGAATTCGCTTTTGGGGTTAGAGACCGAGGAATAAATTGAAATACCTATCATCCTATACGTTCTGGCATATGAGTACGTATTTTCATGTCAATTAATTTTTGGCTATTATTAATGTTGAATCTAACAAATACTTGTTCAGTTTAGCTTAATCATGTTTATTGAGTTCTGTATGAGGAAATTATAAGTTAAAAACGAGTAGTTGGTTTAAATTTAGTTTGGGTGAGGGAAATTTGAACATTCGAACAGGCTATAATGATAGTGTTGCAAATAATATGTGATAGTTCTGTCCTCATTAATTGTGCGTTCTCTGGTTTTAATTCGACAACCTGGACAGTGCTAAAATTTGTTATTCGTTGGGTATTATGTAACAAGATGAAGCTGAGTTATGGATTTAGTATATACACTGGTGTTAATGGTATCGGATTGGGGCTAATTTGTTAAGTCATCTCTATCACCCGGTTATGCATGTGTATGAGCTAGATTTGACCCTTCTGGGCTTGGCCTACGCAGCGTGATTCAACCTTAATTGTAGCCTACTTCTAACCCTGAGTCAGGATTCATGAATGATTCTTTTATTTGAGTTGTTGGGTCCTAGAAATGAGTTAGTCTCTTCAGTCATGTTGCTCCCTAGAGTTGATTATAGCAGCAACTTGGATTAATGTTCACAAATTATTTTTATTTTGTTTTGCTGTACTAAAAATGTTTCGTGGACTTATAATGGCTTGGGTTCATTTCTGAGATAATGTACAATTTCTTAATAATCTGATACAGTATGTATGCATTGGCTTTCAAAAAGGAAAGAATAAAGAAGATTGATGGTATGATACTTTTCTATGGGGATATTTACAGTGTATTGATCGGGTGGTTAGTAGTTATATGCTTTTATCACAACATATATATATATATTGACTTTTTGGTTTTGAAGGTAGGAAACTGCTCTCAGTCAAATTGTGATTATTTTGACCCAGACAACTATCATCCACCCTGGCCAGGACCCTCTCTGTAGATGTTGTTCCCTTGTGCTGGTTGCAATGTAAGATGAAAACAGTTGTGCCTTAGACCGAACAGGTTAATCATTAATGTTCCTCTTTATATGTTATGCAGTACATGTGATGAGGTCTTTGGTTCAGGTACGTCCGTAAGTCCTTTGGTGTCCCGTATTCCAAGCTGAGCTGTATTAGGAACAAGCAACTCTCAGTTATTATTTCATGTTTCATTATAGTCTTGTCAATGCAGTTTTATCCCATCATTTTCTCTTCTAAATTATAGCTTAAATCCAGAGGATGCCATTAATCACATCAGAACTTTTGACATCTATAAGATCTTATGATCTATTTGATATATATAGGTCAATGTCCAAAGATTTGTTTGTTTGTTTGTTTCTTTCTTTCTAGTTTTGGCTTTATTATCAATTCACAATTTGCTAGCTAGCTCATGAACTTTGGTAGGTAAAGCTTTAAATCCATGGTATATGTTCGTCCAGTCGGTGCCAATCTCGGGCAGCTGTCAAACTTGTTGAAGGGTTGATTATTTTTTTGGGGTCTTTTCATCAACCCAAAATGGTAATTATGTACGTGTATGGTGGTAATTAAATGAAAAAGTTACTGATCTCATGTGCTATGCCTATACTTCCCCAGAAGTCATTCCTATCAAATGCACTATAGCAGCAATGATCCTATTATGTTCCTTATTATATATATATATATATATATATATATATATATATATATATATATATATATATATATATATATATATCCTCCTAGGAATTTACAAGCTTTTTTTATACAGGAGATTTTCTTAAAAGATCGAATGAATAGTAACAATTTGAAGGTTTGATTGACATCACAGGTCCTTTTATGTTGTCTTTACCAGAGAACTGGAGGCAAGGGTAACATGGCCTTCATGTGCTTAACAGGGGGTCATTTTCTACCTGGAATATATCTTCATTAGCTATAATTAGTCACTGCCTTTCGGTGAGAACGGTGGGGCCAACCTGTTCTTTCCCTCTGTTTTTATCTCACATTCACTAACCATTCTCATTCACAGAACATGGGGTGGCCTTCAAACTGGCCACCCTATGGGCCAGTACTATTTTCAGTCTCACCTCAACTCTTGATTTGGTTTTCTGTGTTTGACTCGGCTGAGCCAATGAAACTTTTATATCGGCTAACTAAATAGTTGGACAGTAATTTCTTTTGAATTTGGGCACATGCATGCAATCATGCATCTTCATTGGAGTCCTTGTCCGATCAAATATAGTTAATGTATAAAGCTGAGCTACATTGGAAGTGCCCTTATAACGAATCTCTGCAAAATATTTTAATTATATACTTCCAAAATTAGAGATTCATTTTTGATTTTTTAATGTGAATTTACAAAATCAAGTTTTGAACAATTAGTAGTACTTTTTAATTATATTAGATGTACAAAAATCTCAATTTTTTGATATCGATTATAAATTTAAAGAATTAACGAACTGACTAAAAAAGATCAAAATTTATATTTAGTTTTGTAACAGAGGGAGTAAATGCTATTAATGAAGTAATCTTGTTGACATGTAGGCACAACACATATTTGGGCTGTATAATTTTCTTGTAGAATTAATCCTCTATTGTTGTAGAGAACAAGTGTGATTCACCCTGTTTTGAGTCTTTTGACAAGCTTGTAAACCTCCTTAAAAGAGGGACATGGGTAGATTATATATGTTTTGAGTTGAAGTGGATATTAATTATTTAGGAGAAGATGTAAAAATAATCAAGTTTCAGAGTAAATGGTGTGTTTTTAGTGGAGATTGCTAATGAACTTGTGCGTCCGGTTCCATATTACACCCTTCCTTTAGAAATTTTGGGTTGGTTGAATATTTAATTTGTTCCAAAGTGTGAGTGTTGATGGAGTTTATTATGAATAGAAGATGATATATATACCTGTAGTCCTGAATAAGTTTTCAAAAAATAAATATATATTTTGGGTGTTCCATATATAGTCCGTGCTTTTATTTAAACATGAACTAGGAAAGTAGGAAACTAAAGGAATGGTAAGATACAACAGATGTGGAATAAAGGAGGGTGGCACATGTGAGCTATTGCTCTTCTATTTGTCAGTTATCAGAGTTACAATTGAACACCAACCAGCCCGTAGAGTAGTACAATTCAGTACACACACTGATTACTGGACCCTGCCTGGCTGAGATTGCCTTGTGCATACGAGGGCCTAATCTAATATTATTTTTATTATATTTAATCCACCTTTTTCTTGTTATGAAGGGTATTTTGTTATCTTATGTTGTGTTTCTGAAGATTTAGTTACTTTACTTAATTTATTAATTAGCCATGATAATCAGCTGTAGGATACCCCTAAAACTTGTAAGAATTTCTCAAAGGTAAGGTCAGCTAATTCTACGTACTTCTCTTGTATCTTGAGATTGAAAAATCAAGGTAACTGGTATGAGAACTTGAAAGTTGAAAGAAGATAATGGATTGGAGGATCAAGAATTTGTTACACAACTCTTAATATTACAACTTACAACCAGTTGTACAATTTTATTAATTAAGATACCGTAACTTTGAAAGTAGAAAGATATGATCACCGGCATTATGATGGATTAAGACTTGCAATAAAGTAGGGGTGCCCATTTGCTACTTATTTGCTAATAAGTCGAGAGAGAAATTTTACTACTTGGAATAATGGGTTACTCCATCTATTTATCCCTAGACAAAGAATGACTCGATCTACCTAATAAGATTTGAACAGAGTCGAATATTTACGTATTCATTTGGACACATTGTAAATTGGTACGAAGCTTCTCAACTCGGAAGAATGCAACTTATGTGATGAAACTAATAATAATAAAAAAAATATCTTGAAGATAGAGGGTTGAATTTCCTCGCTCAGTGTTTGTGTTCAATTCCCACTCATAAAAGATGGTTGGTGGCAACTCTACGTCCTACACATTACTTGCGGAGGATGTCTGGGCTTTGGCCCTGACATAGGTGTGGTGGTTTTTTTTTAATTCAGATGTGTGTAGTTGTTATAGGCGTAATGTGTCGTGTCCGAAAGTTTGGAGTACCTTACCTACCTCTCATTCTTTGCACCAAAAGAGAGAGAGGGAGGGACCATGATGTCTTGATGAAGGGCAACAAGGGGAAGTTTTACCCAATGGGTTTGGCTTCCAACATGTCCTTAAGCTCATACAGTACCCAAAAACACCCGGGGTCTCTTCTTTGCCCCACAAGGCCACATGACATTGTTTCTCTCTCTTCTTCAAAGTCCCACTTTATATACCCCCTCCCCTTTTCATTCTCACCAAATCATCACACCACCATACACCTTTTCTTTCTTTCCTAGCTAGCATTCTCTCATCTTAATTCCTTGTACCCAAAAAACAAAAGTTGTTCTCCAAAAATGGCCTTAAAAAAATCAAACAGATTGTCACAAGCAGTTCTTCTGAAGCAAATTCTGAAGAGATGCTCAAGCTTGGGAAAGAAACAAGGTTACGACGAACAAGGCCTTCCCCTGGACGTACCAAAAGGCCACTTTGTTGTTTATGTTGGAGAAAACAGAAGCAGATACATTGTTCCAATTTCATTCTTGACTCGTCCCGAGTTCCAAAACCTTCTTCAACAAGCTGCAGATGAGTTTGGCTTCGATCATGACATGGGCCTCACCATTCCTTGTGAAGAAGATGTTTTCGAAACTCTAATGTCAATGCTTAGATGAGGATGACAAATTAAAAAATGATTCCCTCCCTCCATTGTACTGAAGAAGAACCACACAAGATCATGAAGCTTCTACACTGCTTCTGGGGCTTAAGTTTTTTTTTTCCTCTTCATTTTTACTTTTGGGATAATTTCTTGCAGTTAAAACTAACTGAAAACCCATGGATACTATACGGGTTCAGATTTGTATATCTCAAAAGTTTGAATTTTTTTTCTTCCTCAAAGAGGTGTTTGGTTATACCCTGTGAGAGAACTAATATTAAGGATCTTAATTTGGGGTTGTTACCCCCATTCATATATAATACATTGTCTTAATTAGTTTCTCTTTTTACATCTCTTGGTTTCAACTTTCAAGAACATCATCCCCAAAAATAAAAAAGTAACGTCGATAGCTATGTAGTCCAACTTAATTGGACAGATGAATATGTTAAAAAATTAATCAGAAAATTAAAGAGAAATAACCATATTCGTATTAAACTTGAGATTCTACTTATGTGTCCGAGTTACGTGTTCTATACGACAAGCTTCTTAATGGAGTACTATATATTCGTATGGAGTATGTGTTTGCACTTTAATTTGCAGGTATTATATATATATATCCCGTGCCTCCGGCACTGTATGGACAATATGATTTATCTCAAATTTTGAACGACCAAAATAATTTATTGAGTGAGCAGAAAATTTAAAGTCATTTGTATTTTATTAAATTATTATTAGATTATTAGATAGATAGATGTATTTTATTAGATAGATGTATGAACGGTGGGATTTATCTCAAACTTTGGACGACCCAGATGATTTATTGAGTGAGCGGAAAATTCAAAATCATTTGTATTTTATTAGATAGATAAATATATATATATATATGGTCCGTCTTTAAAGCGAATCTTAAAGAGCGAATCAAAGACGAACCGTCGTCTTTGGTGTCTATGGCGACGGTTCGATCCGTCGCCATAGCCATGTAATCTTTGGTGACGGGTCGAACGGTCGCCATAGACACCAAAGACGACGGTTCATCTTTGGTTCGCTTGCATGAAGTAAAGTTTCACGTACACTCCTTTCATATTTGAGATATGAGAGTTTAGTTTGTGTTTTTCATGCTTTTGAGGTATATACACATTGAGATAGGCCTCATTAATTAAATATGATGTTGATCATGATCATGTATATTTTATTATATCAAACGATATAAACCCACGTAATATATACTTAGATGTGTATAAATATGCATATACATATGTTCAATACAATGGTTCATGCATGCCCACTTGGCTTTCTGCTGCATGCGGCATTGTGTTATCTTACTGCTGGAGCAGATTAGAGGTACGTATTAAATGATGGCTAATATATATATATATATATATATATATATAGAATCTATCATCCATGTTTAACCCTATCCCTGTTCAATGCCGGTGGTCCCTGGCTTTTAGGCTTCAACCCACAGATTCAAAATCATAACCCAGTGGGGCCAAAATATCCGCACAGTCGCACACTCGTCGCGTTGCATACAGACACGTATATTTGATTTTTTCTTTGCCAATTAATTTAGATGACTCCATATATCTCCAAAATGCCTAGAATTGTTGAAATCTTTATTGATACACAAATTGGCTGTTGCAATGTCATTATGAATGAAAGAAATTGGTTGGATTGCTTCATTACATTTATAGTCATGCAACTTATGCATTTCTGTTCAAGTTTCCAAAAACTGTAAACTACTAAAAAAAATTTGTCTTTATTTCTCTTTTTGTTAATAAACTAAAAGGACTAGAGAAAGGTGATGTTGTTGTTGCTGTTGTTTTTGATAAATTTAGGAATGAAAGACCCCTTACCCTACCCTTCTCTCTCTCTCTCACACACACAGATACATACATACATACATACATGTGCTCCCACAACTTCCAAAAGAATCTCCTGTTGATACTCTCCTTGCCAAAATCCCGTCCCGTCCTATTATAATACCTTAAACAGTCCCACAAAAATAATAGTTTTTTTTTGGTGTGTGTGTGTGTGTTAATCTTAATATAGATCGAGCAGCGCAGGTTCAAGGAACAGAAGATGGAGTGAAAAAAGAAGATGCATATATGGTGTGTGGATAACATAAAGGAAGGAAGTAACACACAAGTATATATTTAATTAAAATTGTAGAGGGTATAATTTAATATTTAATCCAATCCCATGGATATGATAAATTATTTTTCCTCCTTTCCAGCATCGATCCTAACATGCAATTGGTAATTATTATGCGAAACAAACAACTAGGTAGCTAGGTGGAGCTACTTGCGTAAAAATGTTTTCACGTATAATTAATTTGTTACCTCGACGAAAAACTTAGGCCTTTTTTCACGGCGGGCGTTGATTTCTAAAGCTATATACTTGATGTGTATACTATTTGCTTAGAGCTGTAGCTAGCTAAATTCAGGACCAATGAAGAAGACGTGTTCAATTCATGACATGAAGAATATATAGAATAGGATGGTTAGTGAAAGTATATATATATATATATATATATATATATATATATATATATATATATATATAGGGAGCCCTTCCATAGCAACCGGTTGCTGTGAGTACTGTGCAACACCCTCTTTTTGTACCGTTGATAAACTTATTGGAAGGCTGAGATGAAACATAAATATACCAAGCCGGCACAACTTGTACCGGCTTTTATTTTAATATGAGGACCCCACCATAGTCAACATGTTGTCAGTTTATTGAAATAAAATGAATTTTTAATATTAAATAA
This sequence comes from Panax japonicus, assembly GCA_020205505.1. Classification (NCBI taxonomy): domain Eukaryota; kingdom Viridiplantae; phylum Streptophyta; class Magnoliopsida; order Apiales; family Araliaceae; genus Panax; species Panax japonicus. The sequence goes on along the minus strand of CM035091.1, from coordinate 3,944,184 downwards.
TGTCCGACCGGCACAGTTTGTACCGGCTGTGCCTTTTTTATAAAATACTCCCAGCCGCTACAAGCTCTTACGGCTGTAAAAAAAAAATATACCAACCGGGACAAGCTCTTACGGCTGTAAAAAAAATATATTAACCGGGACAAGCTCTTACGGCTGTAAAAAAAAAATACCAACCGAGACAAGCTCTTACGGCTGGAAAAAAATAAAATTTACCAACCGAGAGAAGTTGTGCCGGCTTCTCAACTGCAAACTCTGAAATGTCAACTGGTTGAAAGTGAGTGGGAGCTCCAATCATCCCACTTTTCAGGGGTAAAATAGGTTAAGCGAAGTTATAAAATGAAAATGTGGCCAAATGATAATCATATTTGCTACCCACTTTTAATCATTGACCTTATTATTTACATTGACCTTTTCATTTCAATATTTAATAAATAAGCCCTTGAAGATTTCCTCGTAGTCTAGCTCCCAACTTTTGGAATAAAATAGCAAGGACAAGCCGGCACAGCTTGTCCCGGTTGATATTTTTTTTTACAGCCGTAAGAGCTTGTCCCGGTTGGTATTTTTTTTTTACAGCCGTAAGAGCTTGTAGCGGCTGGGAGTATTTTATAAAAAAGGCACAGCCGGTTGTTGAGAGCAACCCCTTTTGGCCCAGCCGCTACAACCTGTAGCGGCTTATAAAAAAAAACTAAGTAACAAGCCGCTACAAGTTGTAGCGGCTGGGCCAAAATGGATTGCTCCCCAATAACCGGTTGCTGTGGATGGAATTCATATATATATATATATATATATATATATATATATATATTCATTAGCTGTTAGGCAGGCGATGTTGTCCATTTTGATTTAAATCATGATCATGACCCTCCCATGTTAAACCATTAATTGGACACTATGAAGAGTTAAGACTACTTTGTCAATCTTTTTCTCAGTTTAGTTAGATAATGATAAAATTAATTAAACAGAAGTAAAACTCGTCAAGTCACTATGATGATGTTGTTGTTATTGATATTAGACTTATAAAATACACTTTGAAACCTAAATTTTATAAGTATGTTGAGATTTGCATCCTAAACTTTTAAATGTGCATACTTGTACCCTAATATTTAATTTGCGTAACAAAAAGCACCCTCCAAACTCTCAACCGGTCAAAAATGACTGAGAGTTCAAGTTGCTCTATTTTTTAAGGATAAAATAAGTAAACTATTAACAAAAAATAACATAATAATATTAAAACTAATAAATGAAAATAAAAATTAATTAAACCTACCACCACCACCCTTCTCTCTCTCCCTCTTTCTCTTCACTCGATTCATATTCATCAACCATGGTTAATAACATGATGATGTTTACAGAGCAGCGGCATAATCAATTGATTGTGACTTCAATTCATTGTTTCATCCCCAATAAAAAAAATTTAGCCAAGTCGGTTTTAACCATCTATGAATAAAACTCTAACCCACATCTACCCCAAATTGATCTAAAAATTTCTCACCCAATTAACTAAAAACATCAATAAAATTTAATTTGGGGTTAGATTTTAGGTTTAAGATTATTGTTGTGAATTAAGAAGATGATGAAGAAAAGGAGCAATTAATTTGATGTGAATTTTATTGGGTATGAGATTAGAAATTGGAGTTATAGTTAGAGATCAAAATTAAATGAAGGTTTAAGGTATTTGTGAAAGTTCAATCTGTAAAGAAACATCAGATTCATTTTCTCTCTTTGCTTTTCTCTATATTGTGGGATGAAAGAGATGAGGAGATGAATTTTTCTTTTCTATCTCTAATCATGCATAATCTCTCTACTCTATTTTTAGTGGATGAAATGGTGAAGGAGATGTAATAGTGATTAAAAAGAAAGGAGATGTACCAATGGTGATGAAGATGAAGAAAAACAAGAGAGAGAAAGTGAAGTGGTTAATATTTGGGTGTTAATTTTAGAAATTTGGGTTGAGGAAGAGTAAATATTTGTTGTCGATTTGGGATTAAAATGAAAAAGATGAATAGGAGTGAAGAGAGAATGAGTGATGTTAATTTAATTGTTTTCTATTTTTTTTACTTTTAATTTAAATATACTATTTTTAAAGTATTAACCTGAACTTCAAGCCATTTTTGACCGGCTAAGAGTATGGAGGGTGTTTTATGTTATGCAAATTAAACTATAGGGTGCAAGTGGGCACGTTTAGAATTTCAGGTGCAAACCTCAATATACCTATAAAATTTAGGGTTCAAAGTGTATTTTAGTCTTGATATTATTATGAAATTAGTAAATGCATTCCTAAAAGAATGCATAAAGCTAAAAAGAGAGAGAATATATACATATATATATATATATAATATAAAATAGAGCGGAGAGAGAAAATAAACAAATGTCACATCAAGTTTACGTCAGCTGCTCTCTCTCTCATTCCAGTTTATTCAAATTTCAAACCATCTATCTATTATATCACACACACAGAGCTCTCTCTCTCTCATCCCCCTACATACAAATACGTGTTCTCATTATGTTTCAGATTTACAATTGTTTAATTTTGACTCACATATTTCGATAATTTTTAAATTTCAAATATTTTCAGGTATATATTGAAGGATACATGGTGTAAGCTGTAAAGTAAAGGGTCTTATACTCAACATGTTGTTTCTCAATTTTCTGCATGTATGTATTCATTGTGTTTCGTCTTTTGTAAAGTTAGCTAATTATACATGGTTATGATGATTTTGGGTATGGAATGATGGTTTTTATGGTGGTTTGGATATGTATGGATGATTGTAGTTTTGTAAACATGTTTAGATTTTTTTGGATATCTATTTTTAAAGGAAACTCTGCCAAAATTTCTTGAAATTAGTAGCGACTAGCTTGATATTTTGGTGGTTGGATGTGTTGATGATTGAGTATGTATTAATTTCTTCATATATGTATTTTTTTGTGTTCCGTATTTTGTAAATTTAACTAATTATGCATGGTTATGATTATGTTGGGTATGGAATGATGATTTTTTTGGTGGTTTGGATATGTGTGAATGATTGTAAGTTTTATAGACATGTTTATATTTGTCTGGATATCTATTTTTAAAGGAAATTCTGTCGAATTTTTTGAAATTAGTAGCGACTGGCTTGATGTTTTGGTGGTTAGATATGTGTTGATGATTGTGTGTTCCGTATTTTGTAAAGTTAACTAATTATACATGGTTATGATGATTTTGGGTATGAAATGATAATTTTTTTTGTTGTTTGGATATGTAATGATGATTGTAAGTTTTGTAGACAGGTTTAGAATTTTCTGGATATTTATTTTTAAAAGAAATTTTGCCGAAATTTCTTGATGTTAACTAGCTCGATGTTTTGGTGGTTGGATATGTATTGATGATTGAGTATGTATTAATTGTTGTGGTGATATGTGTCTTTAGATAATGTAATATTTTTCAAATTTTAATTTAATTTTTCGTTACACCGTGCCTTCAGGCACGGGTTATAGCTAGTATATATATATAATTTGGCAGGTTGTAAGTTGTGAGATCGATCGATTGATCGAGTACTACAGAAGTACTACCCTCTACTCGTCCTTTGAGCTTTAATTGAATTGGACTAAAAAAGTTTTGTACTTAACACATTGAAAATAATTGATATAAATTTTTTAAAATTTGTGGCGGAGAATAACTATATATCCTAGCATAAAATTAAATGAGATGTATATATAGTTAATTATGTTCATCAGCTAGCGCTACACCATTATTATGTTTGCTTGGTCTTTGATTCTTCACTTGTCATTGTTATATTGGTGTAACATAATCATATATATATATGTATATATGTTCTAGCTTAATAATCTCTTTCAGCTTTATCTGATTCATATACATTCCACAATTAGCTACGGAAATGGACAAGCAGAGCCATTTGTGCTGGAAGGTTGGGTTTATTGTATGGAATAATGTAGACTAATGAATAATGGCATGATATTTTCATTGATGTTAGGAGGTATAAATACAATAAAATTACAAGAGAGTATCAATTTGTTACAACCAAAAGATATTGATATCAAACCTAATAACTAAAGAATCAGTCAATCCCTAATTTAAGGGAATGGGATAATTACAATTAACTAAAGAATCAATCAATCACTAATTTAATTAAGGGAATGAGATAATTAAATTAAATTCATGAATTTAATTCTCTATTATGCCCCCGCAAGTTGGAGCTCCTTGAGGTGAGACTAATCTTGTTCAACAAGCCTTGGAAACGCGTGCGGGGTAGTGGTTTGGTGAGTGCATCAGCTAGTTGATCCATCGAAGAGACATGAGTGACTCGTAAGATGCCATCTTGAACTTGTTCACGAATGAAGTGAAAGTCGAGAGCTACATGTTTGAAGACTGGATTTGAGCAGAGGTTCGTTGCTCCCACATTATCACAGTAGATTACCGGTTGTTGTGAGGATGTGACACCAAGTTCACTAAGAAGAGATGTGATCCATCTCACCTCAGCAGCTGTAGAAGCAACAGATCGGTACTCGGCTTCAGTCGAGGACCGAGCTATTGTTCGTTGCTTCTTCGAACTCCAGAATATCGGGTTTCGTCCGAGATAGAAAATATAAGCACTGGTGGAGGTGAAGTCGTCTTTATTACTAGCTCAGTCGGCGTCCGAGTAGGCATGTAAAGTGAGAGGCAATTGGCGATGTAACATGATGCCATGATCAATGGTGCCACACAAATATCGAAGAAGTCGCTTAGCAGCATTCTAGTGATCGGTAGTCGGACGATGCATGTATTGAGATAGGTTGTTGACTACATAGGCAATGTCTGGACGGGTAAGTGAAAGATACTGAAGACTGCCAACTACAGCCCGAAATTCGATTGGGTCAGTAAGTGTTGTCCCCGACTGAAGAGTGAGGATGGGAGATGTGGCTAGCGGAGTTGCAACAGGACGTGCATCAGTCATCTTTGTTCGAGCCAACAAGTCTGCTATGTATCTTTGTTGTGAGAGGAGAAGGCCTTGAGGGCAAGGAATAACTTCAACACCAAGGAAGTAGTGAAGAGGGCCGAGGTCTTTGAGGGAGAAGCGACGAGCAAGGACCGAGATGAAGGCTTGGATTGATGTTGTATTGTTACCTGTGATGATGATATCGTCAACATAAACAAGTAACAAGATGGTTATACCTTTATCACTGAAAATGAACAAAGAGGTGTCAGCAATTGAGTTGGTGAAATGAGATGCAAGTAGAAACTGGCGAAGTTCAGTGTACCATGCTCTAGGAGCTTGTTTGAGACCATATATTGCCTTTCTCAGTTCTACAGACATGGAGTGGATGATCAGCATCAACAAAGCCTTAAGGATGGGTCATGAAGACATCTTTAGTGAGGGTACCTTGGAGAAATACATTGTTGACATCAAGCTGTCGAAGATCCCAACCGCAGCTGACCGCAAGCGAGAGGATGAGACGAATTGTGGTCGGCTTTACAACCTGGACTGAACGTGTCATGGTAGTCCACTTCGGGCCGTTGGTGAAACCCCTTTGCTACTAAGCGAGCCTTGTACCTATCAATAAAGCCATCAGATAAGCGTTTAAGTCGAAATATCCATTTGCATGCCACAATATTTTGCACACCAGTGGGAGGCATCAGTTCCCATGTGCCATTTCGAACCAAGGCATCAAACTCTTCGGACATCGCCTGTCGCCATTTGCCATCTTTGATTGCTTGAGTTACACATGTGGGTTCAATTGCTGAGGCAAGTTGGGTCGAGAGGTTGAGTTTAGTGATTAGTTTGTGGATGTTGTTTCTAGAACGAGTGACAATTGGCGAGGTGCGAAGCAAGGATTGGGAGGATGGGGCTTCAGAGGCTTGAGGAAGTACTGGTGGAGGTAAGACCAAAGTGACAGGTGGGGACATGTCTGGAGCAGGTATTGGGTTGGGTAGTATGGGGGATACTTGGGGTAAGTCATTGTGGGCTACCATAACCGTTTGGGTGGTGGAGTCAACTGGCGAAGAACCGCTGGAACTACCTTCGGATGATGGGTATGAAACCGGGAGAATGACATGTTATGGGAGCCATGTGTCACATGTTAAGTTATCAGGACGAGCGAGATGTAAATCAACTTTAGACATGGGAAACTCAGACTCAACAAATCGAACATAACGTGAGATGAAGATCTGTTGAGTACTTGGATCAAGACACAGATAAGCACTCTGAGTGAGGGAGTAACCAAGGAAGACACAAGGTGTGGAGCGACTAGCGAGTTTGTGAGGAGAATATGAATGGAGCCAAGGATAACATAGACAACCAAAGGCTCGAAGCTTGGAATAGTTGGGCGGCGACGCAAAGAGTTTATGATAGGGAGAGGTCATATGGAGAGTTGGTGTCGGAAGGCGATTTATGTGATAGACTGATGTGGAGAAGGCATATGACCAGTAGGTTAGTGGTAAGGTAGCTTTAGAGAGAAAAGTAAGTCCTGTTTCAACAATATGACGATGTCGACGTTCCGAGAAGCCATTGTGTTCTGGAGTGTGAGATGGTGAAGTGAGATGCGGGATTCCATGTATGGATAAGTATGTGGCGAGACTAGTGGATTTGGCGAGACCCATGTATTCCCCTCCATTGTCCGAGTAAAAGGTGATTATTTTATTTTTGAAGTAGTTTTCAACAAGTGCTCGAAAACGAGGAAAAATAGTGGCAACATCAGATTTACGTTTGAGGGGGTAAAGTCATATGTAGTGCGTGAAGTGATCCACAAAAATAACATAGTATTCGTAACCATCGACAGAATATATAGGCGAGGTCCACACATCAGAATAAATAATTTGGAGAGGGGAAGTCGACACAATAGATGATTGAGAAAAAGGTAATTTATGACTTTTATTACAGAAACAATCATTACAATGGAAATGCTTAGAACTAGAGAAATCTAAAGGTAAACCAAACTTAGATACTATATGACGTTGAATTGACTCGGATGGATGACCAAGACGATGATGCCAAGCACCGGAGGATACTTTGGTACTGGTGAAGACTGAAAGACGAGAAGCAGGGTGCGAAATCGGCAATTCATACACACCATCTTTAGGTTGTCCTTCGAGCAGTATGGCCCCTATCAATAGATCCTTCACACGAAAAGAAGATGGTAAGAACTTAATCAAAGTGTTATTAGTTTTGCAAAATTGAGATATGGAGACTAAGTTTCTTTTCATGGCACGAACAAATAAAACATCATGTAATTGAAAAGTGTGAGAGGATGTTTTAAGAGAGGCAGAACCAGTTTTGGAAATGTGTAACCCAGTGCCATCACCGATTTTGACGTCATCAAACCCATCGTATAGAGCATGAAGTGAAAGGTTGCCGAGGTCAGCAGTGATATGATGAGAGGCACCACTGTCGAGAAGCCAGGTCGGGGTCTCAACACCTGATGTTGTGGCGACATGTGCCTTTGGGTGCCACTGAGGTCCATTATGCGATGAGCGAGGAGCGCCGTGTGAAGGGGCGGGTACAAGCTGAAAGAGGGGACACTGAGAAACTATGTGGCCCTGTTGGCGGCATCCTTGGCACTTGCCGAGATAAGGCCTCTGTTGGCGAGTCGTGGCATGAAGAGGCTGAGATGGCTGGTGTCGCGAAGCAAGATGTGGTAGGTGTGTCTGTTTTGACACGGGTCAGTGTGAATTACTGAATCTGGTCGACGCAGCGTTGGCCGTGGCGAGATGCGGGAAGGAAGCAGATTGCGACTGTTGAAGTGTCAGTTCCCTGTTGATGAGTTTCTCATGAAGCTCATCAAATGAGATGGGGTTGTCCATACCTACCACTATATCGGCAATATGGTGATAGTCATCACCGAGACCCTCTAAGATCGTCTCAATGATGTCTTCATGGTCCATCGATTTGCTTAGTGCAGCAAGTTGATCAGTGCGACACTTGACGTATTGCATATAGTCCGATATGGACAGAAAGCCCTTCGTGGATTTCTTGATTTGGTCCTTGAGTTGTTTTATGTGACCACGAGTCGGGCAAGCATAGGTGTTCGCAAGGGTTTGCCATGCTTCGTGGGAAGTGGCTGATTGCTAGATTATCGGAATAAGAGAGTGAGAGATGGAACCAATAAGGGCGTCAAACAGCAGTTTATCTTGGTGAATCCATGGAAGAAAATCTGGGTTGGAAGCTTCAACACTGTTGGTGGTTATGGTGCGAGGAAGACATGGATGATTGTTGCCAATGTATTTGTAGAGGTCGTAACCTATGAGAATGGCCTCAATATGGAGTTTCCAGGCGAGATAATTTGTGGAGGTCAATTTGATGATGGATGAATGAGAGATGTTTATGAGTTGAAGACTTTGGGTTGGATTTCCTGGGTTGGGAATGGCGATACTCTGATGATCAGTGGCCATGGTGCGTCTTCTGCTAGGATTGGTGGAATTGGTTTAGGACCGACTAGTGCTTTGATACCATATGGAATAATGTAGACTAATGAATAATGGCATGATATTTTCATTGATGTTAGGAGGTATAAATACAATAAAATTACAAGAGAGTATCAATTTGTTACAGCCAAAAGATATTGATATCAAACCTAATAACTAAAGAATCAGTAAATCCCTAATTTAAGGGAATGGGATAATTACAATTAACTAAAGAATCAATCAATCACTAATTTAAAAAAATGAGATAATTAAATTAAATACATAAATTTAATTCTCTATTATATTGTAGGGCAGACGTGTGCTGATTTCAAAAATTAACTCATTGGTAGCTTCCAAGTCTGAACGCTGTGGGACATTAATATTGCCAGATTTAAGTCCTTGTAAGCTCTCCAGCACACACACTTAAACACCCCAACTAATATCAAATGAAAATAAATAATATTACAAACATGCAGTACTGTTCGATCGGTTGTGGCATAAAAAAATAATAATAATAAAAATCCAAGACGAATAGTCCTTCCTAAAATTGTTTAGAAAAATATCAATAGCACTGTTTCCTCCCTCGACTCATTTTGTCTGATAGATCAAGTACTTGATATTCTTAATTAATCACTTATTTGAAATTTGCAAGTCTTACCCTCCTACGTGTTTCCAATTAATTAATACTCGTTTTAGTGGTTTAATTAGCTATATTTTGTTCATTTATGTTAAATGGGAATCTAGAGCCGAAGCATTTCTGGTAAAGATCTAGCTAGTAAAAATAATTATTGGCAATCTTAATTTCTTCTATTAACTAAGCAAGTTTTAACAAAATTAAATTAGCCTTAATTAATGTAGGAAATAACCAAGGTTTGAAAAAGGATGAATTTTATAGACTAAACTAGCAGGCTGCTGAATTATATAGCAAATTTTATGTATTTGCTGAGGCCATAATTAACTTGACATATATAAGACAGACACGAAATAACAATCATGTCATGGAGACTATTTCATTAAAGATAATATATGTGTGTGGGTGTGTGTGTGAATATTTGTGTTTGTATACATAACAACATAATGAATTCAAACTAGCAACAACATTATTGTAACATGTTATTATCTGAAACATTTTGTAATGCAAATTAATTGCTATATAATTCAAAACTTGTTTGACACAACTATATATAATACGGCATAACTGTTTCATGTAGACCTGTTAATCTTATAAATATCAGTTGTGTTTATACACTGATTTTCTTTGCAGGGGCTTATATATGTAATTATATAGTACGTAATAATGTAATGTATTAAACTAGTATTATCATCTTCAAATTGATTGTATTTTGGAAAGAGATGATTACAAATTGCTCAATAAGGAGGGTGGGGGTGAAAGGGCAGCTTACCAAAGTACGTGGGAGGATAATTCTGAAACTATATCGGATCAACCAAGCCTAAAAAAATGGAATAACTATATTTCATTATCACGACGATTGTGTTTCTTGCGCATTCGGTTAGCATGAAATTTATTTTTTAATAAGTTGATCAATTGGTCAATAGAATGCTGACACCATTTTTTCCCTCTAAAAATATTTTTATTTAGCAAACTATTCTTGATGTCGCATTGTAATAATTCATAACAATTGAAATCTTTGGTATGATCCAAATCCAATACATTTTTATTGGCAGAGCCTACCAATTATGGCTGACAGTTCAATAATTTTGCACTTACTACAAAAAAAAGTAAGTCTCATTCAAACAACAGATAAAATCACGAGTATAATAATTTAAATCATAAATGATAAAAAAAATGTATCGTTATAAATATATCTACGATTCTTATATAAAAATATCATTTATGTTATAAATTTATCAGTTTCCAAAATATATTATGCATTGAAGTTGTTTGTTTAAAATCTGGGCCAATAAGGATACGGTTGAAAGGGATTCAGCTGGGCCAGGAGTACACTCCTATTTCGTGGGCTACTGGTTATTCCATGGTATCCACTAATTAACCGTAATTTAAGGAGAACCAATACATTACAAAAAATCTTGGATTTAGGCCCAACATTACTCATGTGGGGATAACTAGCATGTGATCCGTGGTACTCATCCCTACTCTACCCTACCCTACCCTACCCTACCCTACCCTACCTGTGGAATTGTAGTGGGTCACTTTACACATGGTGGGCCTAATCCCCCTCCACGATCGCACCTTAAAACTATGCTGATTATTAGATCTCGCAAAATATGGATTTAGTTTGATTTTGATTTATATAAAATAGTTATGGATTTAAATAAGAATTAAAATAAGGAATAATTATATATTCTATTATATTTATAAAAATAATTACAACAATAGTGTCCTCATAAAAATTTTACACAACTAATACACTTTCATATTTATTTACAATACTAGTGCAATACTTAATTACAAAAAAAATGTAATCTTATCCCTTTAATTATGCACACGATTTTCTCCCTCATCTCTCCCACAATTTTCTCCCTATCTTTCCCTTCTTCTTCTCCTCCCTCCATTTCTGTTTCACTTCTTCTTCTCCTCCCTCCATCCGCCTCCTCCTCCTGTCCAACTCCTCCTCACCCTCACGCCTCCCCCTCATCCCGCCTCCCGCATCCCCTCCTCCCTCCTCCCGCCTCCACCTCCTCCTGCCACTCCCTCTCCACCCCCCCTCTCCTCCCGCCTCTTAAAAATACGAACTCAGTCTCCATTGTTACACAAACTCTTCCCGCTCTCTCTCCTCCCTAATTCGTCGTCCATTGTCGTGCTGCCAACCCTCCTCCTCTGCCGTGCCGCTAACCCTCCTCATCCGCCGTTCGCTGCCGTGCCGCTAACCCTCCTCATCCGCCGTTCGCTGCAGTGTCGCCAACCCTCCTCCTCTGCCGCCTGCTGCAGTGTCGCCAACCCTCCTCCTCTGCCGCCTCCACCTCCTCCTCTGCCGCTTCCATTATGACTGCCTCCTCCTCCGCCTCCATTAGGGGTGAGCATGGTGCGGTTTGGTACGGTTTGAAGTCCAAACCGCACCCGAAACCGCTTAGGTACGGTTTAAAAAATTCAAAACCGCACCTGAAATCGCTTGTGATTGGTACGGTTCGATTTTAAAATGTGCGGTGCGGTTTTAATTGGTGCGGTTTCGGTTCCAAAACCAATTGAAACAACAAAAAAGTTTAAGCCTTCAATAAAATTTAACATAAAACTTACTTCGAGCAATTAACTTAGTGACAAAGTCGACAATGAGAATTATATCAAGCATGCTTTAAAAGTAAAATATGTGTTATATAAAACAACGGAGACTATTCGATAACAAGCAAGAATGTTTATCTAGTTCTCCAAAAATTAAAAGTATATACTGAAGATAAAATAAAATATATTGCAGGGAGGACTAAAAATAATCTATTAGACTATTACAATTATAGCATTGACATTAACCAATGCATCAAGTGCTCGAGCCCCTCAACTATAAGCCCCTCCAATAAAGCATCAAACAAATTCAAAATTTCAAAACTCAATTGCTTAATTTTTGACTCTATAACCTCTAACATCTTCTTTCAATTGGTGAAAAAATGACAATGCAAGACTGGGATTTTCTCTGAGCGTGTTCAAGTGAAAAGTAACTTTAGAATTTACTAGAGATAATATATACATACACACACATGGTGCGGTTTCGGTTTTATGCGGTTTGGTTTTGGCTAGTAACCAAACCGGAACCGTAAATTTGGTTATTCAACCCACCTAAAACCGCCACATACGCCGGAACCGTTGGTGCGGTTTTAATTGGTGCGGTTCGTGCGATTTTTGGTGCGGTTTCGGTTCCAATTTGGTTACTTGCTCAGCCCTAGCCTTCTTTAACCGTTTCCTGAAAGTTGGTATGCTCATTATTGGTGGATATGAATACTGAATGATGGCGGTGGATATGAATACTAGATGATGGTAAATAATCCTTCATACCTACGTAACCAAATTGTCATATCAAAGTAATCAATCAACTAATCCTTCAGATCAAGGTAAGCAAACATTCGTACCAAGGTAACAAAATCTTCATACCAAAATAACTAATTCACATCCACACCTTTAATTTTTTCATAGTGCAGTTGGTACCAAACCTTCAGACTATGGTAACCAATTAAATTTTATCAAGTTACCAATTTCGTTTGAATGTGATGCAGTTTGTAACCAACCATTCATTCAAAGGTAACTATTTTATTATTTATGAGTAACAAAGTATTTATAAAAAAAATTCAAAACATTAATAGTTACATTTATTTATTTTTAAATTTTTTGTAGGACGAATCTTCTTTTTATTCTCATTGGCGTTTTGGACAACGAAAATCCGCGGTGGTGTAGCGGCAGTGTAGCGGCGGTGTAGCGGCGAACTATTATTTCAAGTGTATGTGAGGGAGATGAAGATTTGAATTTGAGTATTTAAATTTGAATTATTATTTTGAATTTGAATTTATTTTTATTGTTAGATCCAAATATTTGAATTATAGCAGTTATTTGTCCTTGATTTTAGGTTTCCTTATTAATGTGAATTGTACTATTTTTATAATAATTATCTTCTTTTTGTAATTATTTGGTTGATGCACTTTTTAGTAATTATTTTCTATTTGTTGTATACTTATGTAAAGGACCCAAGAAAATGCTCCGGGCCGGTTTAAAGTGGGCCAGAGCCATCTATCTTCGTACGGTTAAACTAACTAAGGAGTTGTTTGATAAAAATTGAATCAATCTGAAGCTGAATCTGAATCTAAATAAAAAAAATTGTTTGATAATTAACATGTTTGAAACACCTGAATAACATATTTCTATTATTTTACCCATCTGAAAAAAATTCAAAGTTGTTAATAATTTATTTAATATTACTTAATATAATATAGTAGTTAATATTGTTAAAAAAATATTTATTCAGCCGTCATTCAACCCAAATCGAGAATTATTTTTCGAACAATTATTTATTTGGTCAGTCATTTAGACAATTATTTTTCGAAACAAACACACTGAATGGTTGAATCGGTCAGCCATTCAGTGTTAATCAAACAACCCCAAGTGTAAGAATTAAAACCATTTTTATTTTTTCTTTCATTTCATATAAAACATTTATTCTCTTAATTATTTATTTTTTCTACAGTCGTTCCAAACTTTATTGGTTCTCAAAAATACTTGCATATCATCATGTGAGATGTGGGGGGGGGGGGGGGGGGGGGGGGGCTCTTTCACTCTTTTGAGATCAATCAGTCTAAAGTTCTATTTGTTCTCAAGCCTCTACCTCTAGGAAGGAAGTAGGAACCACACTGTATTTGTCACTCACTCTTTAACTATTACTATTTCTTTTTTTTACTATCCTTTTGTAACTGTGAAAATTTAAATAAAGTAGTACAAAATATCTATAATAGTAAAATAGAATTTAATTTGAATTTGGGCGAAAAAAAACAAGGACAGTTCAGATTCATTCTAATTGATTTGAACAAAAAAATACAAAAACAATTTAAATTCATTTTAATTTTCAAATTATTGAAACGGAGAAAGAGGGAGACACGAGGAGTGAGGGAAGATTTGGTTACACAGAGTCACGCAGTGTATATAACAGTCAGATGAGTACGTATATGGTATATGGAGAGACTGGAGAGATTATTATTTTTTTGTCGCTAAAAGAATTTGACAGAGCTAATAAAAACTTCGTCATAATAAGATAAATTTTTAATGGTCAAAGTGGAAAAATTGTACAAGTAAATTATTTGGATTGAGTGAATAAAAAATTAAATACACCCGAAACGTAGAATAAAAATTGTACTTGTAGTATTTGGGAAAACGAAGACGAAGTCCGTCCGTCCGTCTTCTTTGAAAACTAATAGAAACTACTACATACATTTTTTTAAATATTAGTGCAATTGCAGAATTTTATTAGAAAATAAAATAGTACGATGAAAATTTATCTTATCTTATTTCCATGCACTTTCACTTTTAGACATCTCACATCTCTAAAAATAAAATTTAATGTATTTTCCTTGGCATTTAGGCAAATAATCAAACACTTGCTCTTTCTCATATTTTAAGGAGGAGATAATTGATTTTTTATTCACTGTACTAGAGTCCGATTTTCATTCAATACGTTAAAATAATTATCAAATGGTCATTACTTATGATTTCTGTTCAAAAAACGGACGGATATTAAGAATAATGCTCATAGATATTAAGAATAATCGTATCTTAATAATAATTTTAAAATAATAATAATAAAAATAAAAATATTAAGAATAATGATAAATATTTTAAAATAATAATAATAATTTTTTAAATATGTATTTATATAAAATTAATGAATTTATATTTCTTTAATTTTTAAATATTTTAAGTTCACTTTAAAAATATAAAATTATCTAATATTTTGAAATTATTATTATTTTGAAATTAGTATTATTGTTATTATTTTGAAATTATTATTATTTTAAACCAACTAAATTTATCCAGAAAAAATTTCGGTGAAAATCGGGCCCTAAAACCAAAAAGTCAATTATGAGTTTTAAGTGATTGTGTTCCTTTCTACGTCAAAAAGGAAGTTACACCATGATAAGCTTAAAAACTGGCAGGCTGCACAGTTGAATAAAAAACACAAATCATTACTGCTGTGTAGAAAAAAAGGGGAAAAAAATTAAACAGAGGGGAGAATGGAAATCATATACACTCATTTCATACAAAATCTACCTCTCACTGTAGCCAAGTATTCCCTTTCTCCGATGGAAATGCATTCAGGATTAGAGCTTCCTGGAATCATTTGAAAATGGCTTCACTGTTGGATCGAAATCGAATTAACATCCAAGAAAAATGTATGTAATGAAAACATTGACTTTTCAGCCAAACTCTTGCTTCAATTTCATGCCAATTTGAAAGATCAAATTATGAAGATAAGAGCAAGAATACAAATTATTTACCAACTTCTGGTTAGCTGTTGCTTGGTAACCGACAGATGACCTAATAGTCATTCTTTGCTTTTGTGGAAAAGAATCTGCTGAATCCTCGAGAATGTTTCTCTGGTGTTGGAGCAGCAGCAGCAGAAGAAGAGGAGCCTGACTTGGTGGGTCGGTGCTTTGGATTTTTTGAACTGATTGGTGATCTCAATAGATTGTTTACTTCAGAATCGGGACTGAAAAGGGTGTTGTATATATCCATGGGGGACTCACTACCAACTCGATTCATATTGGCAGAAGTAGCACTATCCATCTCATCAGCTATATCCACATCATGAAAGTTCATGCTACTTCTTGTTGGTTCATCTTCAGTAAAGCTTTCACCCTTCTGAGTCCTCTCACTGGATGGAGTCCGCAAAGACTCTGTTTGAGGTCGCATCAATTTCAACTGCTTTCCTAGAAGAAATATGGTTTCTTGACACTCTTCTAACTTCTCTGCTGCAGCAGCTAACTCCATCTCCTGAAATAACAAACGGTTTATCTTTTCCATTAGTTCCTCCCCCCAAAATTCTATCCAACCATTTACAAAGAATCAGCATTGCAAATCAGCAAATCAATACAAATATTTTCTTCTTCTTGGGGTGGGATGGGGGTGGGGGTGCATCTAAGGTGGTGCAAATATGTTTCAGGGGTGTTACCCCATATAAATATACTTGTATACACCATAGAGGGTCTAATTTCTTCTTTCTAAGAAATCTAAAACATAGGTTGCCCATTCAGCACAGGAATTTCTGCAGCACAAAAAATGAATTGTGCCTCTTTCCGATATTACAATTAATCTTCTACGTCCTACAGTGATAGATATTTTCATCCATAAAGTTTATTGTGGATCAGGATCTCAAATAAAATGAATCAACAGTAGCTGTGGTTTCATAACAGGTTAGACTGCAACCCCGAGATTTGAGGAAATGAAGTACCAAGCAGATGAACATAAAAGATATCTTGTTCTTGCAAAGATGAACATAAAAGTACCAAACATAGGCTTGTTTAACAGGATATAAAAAAAATCATTTTCATCATTATAACCACACATCACCTATAAAATAAACCAGTCAATGTCCTAAATGAAATCAATCAATCAGAGGACGCATTTAATTTACTATTTTTTGTCTTGTCAACAACTTCTAAAATTAAAGTAGTTCTACAATTAATCGTATTTGCATCAGTCTCAGAGATCACATTGCTTGCTATAACAATTGTAATTTCTGTAACTAGGGCACAATCTGCAACTTGGGCGCAATACCTCAATTCAGTTTTCATTAGATATCAAAACAACCCTCAAATGTTACTTTAGCATCAAACTCATACCATATAACTGATATGAAAAACATGTCAAAAAACAGAAGAAACACAAAGAAAAATGTTACTAATACACATGTGACTTGTAAGCGTAACAAGTCCATAAATAGAAGAACCAACTCTGCCAACTACTCCCTCTTAAAAAGGAGTTCTATAATTTTTGTCTACCTTTTTTCTTAAATATTAAGGTTCACACACTTTGACGTGATATTTTTCCTAATAATAAATTTTAGACTTAAAATATAATACCGAAAAAAATTATACTACCTCCGTTCCAAATCATAAAATCATTGTTGACTTTTGAAAGTCAATTTGAGATGATTCCTTAAAAATTATGAAACATTTACAATAAATGATACTTTTTAGATAGTTTACAATATTCATTGTTGGATTGACTAAAATTGTAGAAAATCATGCCAATTTTGGGTTTAAAAATGTCTTTAGTAAGTTAATATCGATCTTATATTTTGAAACGTTTGGAAACGGAGGGAGTATCTAAATGTGCCCTATGCAAACTACAATATTCGAGAAGAAGTCAACAAAGAAAATTGGACTTTTCATTTAGGACAAAGAGAGTACATCTAAAGATGGGATGCATGTCGTGACTCATGAACTTCTTTACAATAATAAATGAATTCAGGATAACTATATCAAAGATCAATTAAGAATCAAGATAACAGCTTAATTTGAAAGGTTACTTTTAAGAGTTATATGGAACTCTAAAACCCGACTGCTCCAAAAAACAACTACTTAGTTTAAAATTCTTCATTCACCTTTGCAAGAACAAGATACACAGATGACCAATAATACATAACCTGATGGTGATCAATGACCCAATTGGCAAATTGATTACTTATCAAGCAAAAATTGGCAAGAATGCATAAATTGAGATGAATAAGAGCATTCAACTAAACTGTATTCAATAAAACTCTACAGAGATGAAGCATGCCAACAAAAATTTACTTTCTAACATCATGCGTGAACATAAAAGAGGCCT
This sequence comes from Panax japonicus, assembly GCA_020205505.1. NCBI lineage: Eukaryota > Viridiplantae > Streptophyta > Magnoliopsida > Apiales > Araliaceae > Panax > Panax japonicus. Next base: position 3,926,533 of record CM035091.1, on the reverse strand, counting down.
TAACCTCACCTGACTATTCTTGGCATCAATATCAGCCTCTGGGCAGCTCTTAATCCTGAAATAATTAGTACACGAAGAAGTTAGGAGTATTCAATATATCATCCTAGATATGGAAGAGGACATAATAGGTATTTATATGTAATGCGTTATTAGCAGAGTCGGCATTAAAAAAAATAGCTTAAAATCACAACCATCAGGCAGAATTATATACAATTAACCAAGTTAAGTCGGCAAATATAAATTGCTCGATCAAATCATGTCTTATTTATTTATGCAACTTGCATATTATCTTATTAAAGGAAGGAATAATATACTTAGAAGAGAAAGGAATTGGCGTGGTAGCAACTTGATGTTTATCAATTCTTTCTGAAAACCAATGTATATAATGACAAGTCCCCCCCCCCCCCTCCCAAAAAAAATAAAAAATAAAAACTTTTTAATTTTTCATGTCTTTCCAGTAGATATAAAGAGCATCCGCTGGACCAAACTATCGGAAAGACCAAGATTGTCATCCAATGGCAACATTTTGCAGAATAAAAGATTTTGTGCTAACCTTCGCAATTCCTCTTGAAGGTCCTTGCATCTGACAAGAGCATCCTGATGACTCATTTTCTCCTCTTGAAGCTCATTATTCAGACCTTCTGTTTTCGCTCGTAGAAGAGTCACTTCAACTCGAAACTCCTCTGCACGCGTTTCAAGTGACTTGTATGACTCTGCCATGCATTTTAGTTGGGTCTCAGCTAAACCATTTAACTTTTGAGCAGATGTCAGTTGTGATTTAACTTCAGCAAGAAGTTGTTCTGTTTCATGTAATTGGAACTTGGTGATTTCAAGATTATCAGTGCACCTAGAAAGATGAATTGCCATATTATCTTTTTCTGATTTCAATTGTTCAAACTCCTCCAATGAGCGATTCCATGATGAGATTTTTAATTCAGAGGTTGGGACAAAAGTTCCTTCATGTGGAATGTCAGGATCAGAGGTGGAGTCAGAAAAGTGACCACAGCCATTACCACATCTCTCTCCCGATGAGTCCTGAAGCACCTTATTCTCAGGTAAAGCAACTTTGTCTATGCAATCAGAACTACTAGCTTCTGCTTCAATATTTTTATAATCCAGGAAATTAAAACGGACTTCACTGGCTTTACTGAATACTTGAGAAAGGCAAAGAACGAAATCAATTAAGCTTATTTTTCTGTTTATAACCTCATTAAAAGTGACAGAGAATTCCTCCAATATTTGGCCAAGTCCATCCCCATCGGTCAATGTGCCCTGGACAGCCTTAGCCTCATTACCAAGTAGAAATACAAAGTCGTGAATCTGAGAAACAGCAGCTATCAATTCTACACTAATAGCATGCACAGTTTCTGTCAATTCTTTGCTATCTTGGGACAAAGAGAGTTCCTTTTCAGCAGTTACCTCAGAATTTTTGGGGCAAGCTTGGTGATCACCTGTAGCATCAGAACAATGAGGTTCCTCAACGAAAGAACTCTTTGAGTTATGATGCAAACTATCATGCATGTCCTGTACAATATGCCTGCTATCCTCCAAAAGTTTTTCCATATCAGTCTCCTCAGACAGAGACTCAAATACCATTGAAATTCTTGATTGGAGCTTCATAGAAGGCAACAGATCATTATTTGAAATCTCCTGAGTTTCCAATGAATCCGACTGCGGCACCTCCATGAACTTTAAATCTGTGGCAGTAGTGGCTCCTGTTGAATCATGGTTTACAACTTCAAATTTTGTGGTATTTGAAATATCCGGACTAAAAACTGCTCGATTTGATTCGTTGGATAAATACGCCAACTTTTCCATCTCGAGAAAGTCATCCATAAGCTCCAGCTGGCTGCTTGATTTTTCAGCCTTTATGGGACTGTCTACATTCTTTTCCTTCATATGGGAGAGATCAGAGATCAATGCTGTAGCCCAAGACCCAGCATAACTTGCTTCATCATCATTTCCATCTTCAGACATGGAGGTCAAGCTAGGCGGGTTGCTTGCATTTTGACTGAAGGAACCTTCAGTTGGGATCTGAATATTAGATTTTGTTATACTTCTGTGCTGATTATTTGCTTGCAGTTGTGCTTCCAAACTTTGAAGTTTACTAACTGTCTTGGCACAAACACTCCTGGAAGCTTGCAATTCGCTATTACGTTTGGCCAAAGCTTCCTTCAGCATCTTTGTTTCTTCTTCCATTGCCAACAGACGTTCAGTGAGTAGCTCATTCTCTTTATGGTACTTCTGTACAGTGTCAGGGGAAAATTCAGTCAACTGGGACATGTGTGGACTAGTAGGAGGCTTTACAGGAGACCTCCTTAACCGAGTTTCTCCATAATCCCTGCCCAAGTTTTCAACTTCTAGCTTCATTTGAGCTAGTGCAGCTGGACCAGGCAACTTCTTCCGAACAAGAACACGCAATCGTTGGCACTCTGCTTCTAGCTTAGCTATTTTCTTAGCACCTTCCAAATGCTGTTTGTTTGCAACATCTGCAGATCTCACACTCATGTTCTTTTCCTCATTACGGATCTCTAACTCTTTGGCAACTACATGTAGTTCATATTTTAGTGAATTTATTTCCTTGTCACATGAGTCAATATTGCTCTTCAATAGTTTGATATCCGCTTCAGCTTGTGATTTTTCTTCGCTGATTTTGAACAGCATGTTGGATCGTTCTTGCAAAGACCTTGAAATTGCTGCATTATCAGAAGCAGATCTGAGGAGTTCTTGTTCTAAATTACCTATCTGTGTTTCAAGCTCAAGCTTTATCATGTCACATTGCTTTGTTTTGTTAAGAACAACTTCATTCAGTTTCTGCTCATGTTCTTCCTTCAAATTTCTAATCTGCCGCATGCACTCCTTCAAAGCACCATCTAAATGTGATGATCGATCTTCAGCAGTAAACTTTAACAGTGTAACTGATTCTAAATGATTTTTCAACGCCAGAGCTTCTGCTTCAGCCTTTTCCCAACCTGTTTAATGAAATTTAACAATTTTATAAAATTGTTGCTGCCAAAAGAATAAAAATAAAATTATAGTTCATGAACTAATATATCATAGAGAACCGTCACCATGCCAACGCACCTGAAACAGCTTCTTCAGCAACTTTAGCATGCTGTTTTACCAGGTTTTCCTTCGTTGTCATTTCTGAATTCGCTGCAGACAGCTTTTCATTCAAGTCATTAACTTCATCATCTAAAGATTTAACCTGATCCGCATACGAAGTTACTTGATCCTCATATGTCTTAATTTGATCCTCACATGACTTCAACTGATCCTCCAACCCAGTTAGATGAGAATATGATTCAACAGAAATTTGGACATACTTTGGGTTTTTGTAGCTATCCTGCTTACCCTGGAAGGTGGGAAAACATTGCCTTAAAGAGAGGGAAACAATTAAATCAACTACAATATAATGCAAAAGAATGTAATAAACTTTTATTCTTGGTAAATTATTTGCACAAGTAAATCCAATTAAGCTAGAGAAGGTAGGGAAAAAAACTAACGTAAAAAGGAAGGTCAAAATTGCTTGAGCTAAAATTTCATAATGATATTTCATATAGGGAATAATGGTCATACACAGTTGTGTATGTTTTATTTGTGCACAATCCGCCAAAACTACTTTGTTTTGGCAGATTTGTTTTTGATTTTTTATTTGGGAGGAGAAAAGCTGTTTTTTTTTAAAACAATGTGCCAAAACTACGTAGTTTTGACAGACTGTGCACAAATAAAATATACACAGCTGTGAATTTTTTTATTTGTGCACAGTCTGCCAAACTACGTCATTTGACAGATTTGTTTTTGATTTCTGATTTGGGAGGAGAGAAGCTATTTTTTTTAAAAAAAAAAAAATTTGCCAAAACGACGTAGTTTTGATAGGCACAAATAAAACATACACAGCTATGTGTGACCATATTGCCCTTTCATATAAATGTTATTTTACCCTGAAATATATTTTCTTTTGTAAATAAATGTTGCACTCTGTAGTCTGTTCAAACATTTTCAATTTCCTAAAAGAACTAATTGAGTGCTACTAAAATCATTTCAAAGCTTCACCACTTGATGTGGTTTCACACATAGCAAAAACTGTATGAGCAACTTAAATTCTGCTTGCATACTGTGTTTGATATCATTCAGTAGGAAATAATGCTAAAAGAAGTGGCCATAAGATTTCCAGGTAGGTGCAGAGCTCAAGATTAGCATATACCTCTGCCCTAGTGATAAAGACCCAAGCTATCAGATTTTCCAAGAACATGGTATCTGCAGAAGTTCTCCAATATTCCCAGTAAAATATGTGATGTTCACTCAACAAGTTCAGAGAACCAACGACAGGAGTTGGAGATGATTGTATATTGAATGATATTTGTCAATTGGGAGAAAAATAAATATCCTTCTATGCTGAAGAAGGTGGTCAATGAAATACATCAGCTTAAACTCTTTTATTTGGTGTCAATGTAATTGATAATAATAATCATGAACTTTGGGAGAGGAAGCAAAACTGACAGTTGGCTGGTAGGGTCTTATAAGTGGAAGATTCACACAATAAGAGGAAAAAGAAATCTTCCAAATACAGTAAAAGTTAAGGCAAACTAAAACAATCATACAACAAAGTCGAACAACATACTTGATCACCCTGGGATCCAGCTGAAGCTGAAGGAGCACCAGCAGATTCTAATGTGGCAATTACTTTATCGGTGGCTGCCTTATCAGATGATTTTTTCTTCCAGGGCCAGCTCCGTCGGTCCATAATTGACTAGACATATACGGGTAGTAGCAGAATATTAGTAGACAATATTACTAATGAATTAATATAACTAACTGATCAACTTAAGTAAACACACGAATATAAACACGAGCACTCTTGTGCTACCAATATATCAGATATGTTGGTGAGTGCCACACAGGGACAATGTTCTGGGGAAATTTATAATAATATCAAATTGCAGCTCTACATCAAAGTGTATGACTTTTTCATTGTTCTTATTTACTAGTTATATATCTAGTTTTTGAGCGTAAAAGAGGTTTCATAATTTAAGAATCAATGAAACATTTGAAACTCCCCTCTTCATCTTTGAACTAATTCTGCACGGAGAATTACCTATAATCAGTACGAACGGAAGGCTGCTCCTTCAAAAATTATTTAATAGCTACCCGACTAGAGACTTGCATCACATTACACAATTAAATAATCTGATCAGCAAAAATGTAACCAGCAAATTTGATGCATATAGAAAAAATGAAATCTGATCGGTTCAAAAGAAAGGAATCAAAATGTATCTAGAAAGAAATATTGAGAGAGAGAAAGGGGAAGAGACAGAATCTTAGATTTGTATAGAAATTTGGGACCTTGGAATACATAAAGCACTATACTCAGTCTTTTGCTTTTACAGAATTAAGTTTATGGCCTTATTGGTAAATTAATTGGAGGACCAATTTAAAAGTTAACTTGATGGTATTTAAGTCTCCATTGCTGATGCTTTAGAGAATTTAGCCAATATGAGATGGAAAAGCTTTTGAAAAGGAAACCATTAATGTTGAATCCTTTATTTTCCATCCAAATCTGCAGAAGCCAAACACACAGCTACACTAGGCTTGAAAAGGATTTTTTTTTTGGGGTGGTGTTGGGATGGGGGGATTTGAGCAAGATGAATCAGCCATAAATTTGACATTCTGAAAATCTAGCCCATTTTTTCTGGGGGATAAAAGGAGTAGTTTAATGTAAATTTTAATCATTCACAAAGGTCATCGGTATTTAATTGGTGCAAACAATCAACAGTGAGTTAGAAGGTCCGTAATACTAATGGATGAAAAAAGACATTTATTACAGCATATATAAACGGAAAATATGTAATCACAGAGGTATGAAAACTGAAGATTCTTGAAACATGTTTAACATTCGAAATTACATAACTAAATGAAGGACTCTCGAATGAGATTTACATTCAAAATCTTCACAATATTAAAAGAGGAATATGGCTAAAACACCTACACAAACTAAATAGTAAACCAGTCATTCCATATTATAATCTAAAGTTAGAAACTTAAACTTTACGCAGATGAATAGAGGGGGAATTGGTTACTATTTTAAGAAGAATACTGAAGCAAACCAAAAGCTATAAAAATCCGATTCAGTGTGAACAAAATCGAAAAAAATGCTG